>OU744791.1:2109484-2709484 GCA_916614155.1 Mesoligia furuncula | reverse complement strand
AAAGGCTGGATTGCCAAAATCTAAATAATGTAACAGCATTTCGATCTTCCGATAAGAAGTAACTGGTCCCGATACGTCTTATACTCCAAAGTCAGAGTCAAATCATTTATTCAAGTAGGCACATTAAAGGCACTTTTGAACGTCAAAAATTACAACTAAATAGAATTGATTCTAGTCGCACATTCCAAAAGGTAGTTTTCGTATGGAGAAGAATGGGCAAGAAACTCCACCGTTACTCTTTTAAAATGTTTTACAAGGTCTTGTATACATGTGAAGATGATGTACCTATATAAAAATATTACCCCAGCACTAATACAGCTATTTCCCTCTAGTTGTAACCTCTCAATCAGTCTTCTGTCCCAGTGTCTCCACCCTTATAAGTTAATGGCGTCTGTTCCACCGAGATACGGACGAAACACTCTGCGCCTACGACACTATTCCTACGTAAGGCCTTATAACCTGTGTCTGTTTTTTATGTTACTGGCTTTATTTTAAGGTTTATATATGTGGGGTCGGATTTTAAGGTCCTCGGATTTCGATGGATGGTATAATCCCGAAGTGATTTAGGTACTGCCGGGAATGTTGGGTACACTTTCTGATTGAGACTTTCTCTAGATTGAGGGGCCAGAGGCTAAATAATAACAGCCGCACTGGTCGATCGATTAGGTTAAGCTACGCTTGCCGCAGTCGGTCTGTGGATGGGTGACCATCTGTACATACTGTGACCCCTCCGTGAATCTGGAAAGCACGTTAAGCCGTTGGACCCGGCTGTCATTCGTGGATCTTTGACAGTCGTTACGGGTAGTCAGAAGCCCGAAAGTCTGACAACCAGTCTTACCAAGGGATATCGTATTACCCAGTAAATGGGTTGTAGAGATCAGATAGGCAGTCGCTCCACTGGTATTCAGCTGCATCCAGTTAGACTGGAAGCCGACCCCAACACAGTTGGGAAAAGGCTAGGCAGATGATGACTTTCTATAGATTGACCAGTCTTGGGCGTTCTCAGTGGTTTGGTTTTTCTAATTATCTATCCAGCGATCCCGAGATCAGTTATATTCAAGTGTTTTGCAGTTTGGCAAATCCGATGACTGTTATATCGTGTAATATTTTGGGAAACAAATAAATAAATAGATACGAAGCCAGAGCTACGACACCACCAACGTATGTTATTGGAACTACCAATTAACGAAAATTACATTTTTAAATTTACAACTACTTTATAACATAAATTATCGTATGATTTCATCATCATCATCATTTCAGCCGAAAGACGTCCACTGCTGGACATAGGCCTCCCCCAAGCACTTTCACTTCGACCGGTCCTGTGCTTCCCGCATCCAACGGGTTCCTGCGGCCTTCACAAGGTCATCGGTCCACCTTGTGGGAGGCCTTCCAACGCTACGTCTTCCGGTACGCGGTCGCCACTCCAGAACCTTTCGGCCCCATCGGCCATCTGTTCTGCGAGCAATGTGCCCTGCCCACTGCCACTTAAGTTTGGCAATTCTTCGGGCTATGTCGGTTACCTTGGTTCTCCTGCGGATCTCCTCATTCCTGATTCGATCACGTAGGGAAACTCCAAGCATAGCCTTCTCCATTGCCCTTTGGGTGACTTTTAGCCTTCTTATAAGGCCCATTGTGAGCGACCACGTTTCCGTTCCATAAGTCATCACTGGCAACACACACTGGTCAAAGACTTTCGTCTTGAGACACTGCGGTATGTGGGACGAGAAGATATTGCGTAGCTTCCCGAACGCTGCATAGCCAGGTCGGATTCGTCGATTGACCTCTTTCTCGAAGTTAGACCTACCTAACTGGACAGTTTGTCCTAGGTAAACGTACTCGTCCACGACTTCGAGTGTAGCGTCTCCGATATTTATGAGACTGGGTGTTACATGGGCATTTGACATGACCTTCGTTTCGTCCATGTTCATTTTAAGACCCACTCTTTCGGAGGCTCTACTGAGGTCATCGAGCATTGTACTGAGGTCCTCCATAGTCTCAGTCATGACTACGATGTCGTCGGCAAACCGAAGGTGAGTTATGTACTCGCCATTGATGTTGATGCCAGCCCCTTTCCAGTCCAGAACCTTGAAGACATCCTCCAGTGCAGCGGTGAACAGTTTCGGAGAAATAACTTCTCCCTGTCTCACACCTCGCTGCAGAAGGATAGGTTTCGAGGCCTGATCCTGGAGTCTGACTGACATAGTGGCGTTTTTGTATAGACACTTCAGCACGTCGATGTACCGATAGTCGATCTGGCACCGTTGAAGAGACTGCAGCACAGCCCATGTCTCGATCGAATCAAAGGCTTTCTCGTAGTCCACAAACGCTAAGCAGAGAGGCAGGTTATACTCTTCGGTCTTCTGTATAACCTGTCGCACCGTATGTATGTGGTCTACGGTGCTAAAGCCTTTACGGAATCCGGCTTGTTCGGGAGGCTGGAAGTCGTCAAACCTGCGCGCGAGACGGTTCGTGATTACTCTCGAAAACAGCTTGTAGACATGGCTCAGGAGTGAGATGGGCCTATAATTCTTAAGGAGGGCATTATCGCCCTTCTTAAAGAAAAGTATCACCACACCTCTGTTCTATGCCTGAGGTGTTTTGCCCTCGAGTATGACGGAACCAAACAGCTTCTGAAGGGCCTTCAGAACGGGTTTTCCGCCCGCCTTCAGCAACTCGGCCGTAATTCCGTCATCACCCGGTGCCTTGTTGTTTTTGAGCTGCTTCAGAGCCATCCTAATCTCGTACAGGCTGACGTCCGGGATGTCTTTGGTATAGTGCCGGGTCAATCTAGCTCTTGGGTCGTTTGCCAGATTCATAGCGGGGTTATTTGTTGACGTGTATAACTGTCCATAGAACCTCTCGATCTCTCCCAACAGCTCAGGTTTGTCGGATACGATCCTGCCATCATCGGTCTTCAGTCTCGTAAGCTGGCTCTGCCCAATAGACAGATCTCTAGCAAAGACCTTGGAGCCTTTATTTCGCTCTATCGCGTCCTTAATACGATCTGTATTAAAGCGGCGAAGATCGCTTTTCAAGGTCTTAGAGATCCGTCTATTGAGTTGCCGGTAATTTAACGCATCATCCGTAGACTGCAGGATCATATCGCGCCTCTCCTCCATGAGCCGCAAAGTAGGATCAGAGAGCTTCTTTTTTGAATTCGTACGGCGGGTCTTGAAGATCTTAGACCCGACCGTATGGACAGTTTCCACGAACCCATCGTTGTAATCGTCCACGGAGCTCCCTAGGCATTCGAAACGATTCTGGAGTTCGAGCTGAAAGCTCTCGGGGTTTTGGATCTGGATCGGTGCTGGACGGAGCGTAGACTTCATCAGTCGAGATCTTTCCAGCTTGATATTTAAGTTCAATGTGCCTCTTACCTTACGGTGATCACTTCCGGTTTTCACCGCGTTGATCACAGAGACATCATTGAATACTTGCTTCTTCGTCGACATAATGAAGTCAATCTCATTTTTAGTTGCACCATCCGGGCTCTGCCAGGTCCACTTTCTATGCTCACGTTTTCTGAAGAAGGAATTCATCATAAAGAGGCCTTCCTTCTCCATAAAACTGGCCAGTAGGTGGCCCCGGTGGTTCCGGCATCCAACTCCAAATTGCCCCACTCGCAGCTCATCATCGTTACGTTTACCCAGTTTCGCGTTAAAGTCCCCCATGACAACGGTAAAGTGAGTTTTAGAGCCATGCATGGCTCTGGAAATATCCTCATACATGGTCTCTACCTCATCGTCGGGGTGTGACGAGGTCGGGGCGTAAACCTGTACGACCTTCAGCGAATACCTTTCCGATATTCTGAGTATAAGGTACGCCACCCTGGTCGACACACTCTCGATCTTCACCACGTTGCTCACAAGGGACTTATGGACGATAAACCCGACACCACCTTGGGACTGTTGGTTGCCCTCCCCCTCTCTTCGGACTTCAGATAACCCCACTATACTCCATCGTATCTAGCTCAATTCTTCCTCGAGTTCGGAGATCTTCTCGTCGGTCCGGAGTGTACGCGTGTTGTATGTTGCCAGTTCCAGTTTTCGGTGATTGTGGTAGCCGGATCTCTTCCGGGGATTCTTAGCACCCCTTGCCTCACCGTGGCCTTGGCCGCTACCGTAACCAAGGGTAGGCGGGCCGCCGGGTACTAGGGGCCTAGTGTTTCTTGTGCTTGTCATTCTTGGAGGGGTTTGCCATAATCGCCACGCTTGGCAGGCGGGTTGGCGATCGCAGTATAGTATGGTGGTGGAATGCATAGAGAACGCTGCTGCCCATTCTCCGGTACGACCCTTAGTCGCCTTTTACGACACCCACGGGAAGTATGGGGTGGTGCAATTCTTTAAGTCCGACACCACACAGACAAGTATGATCTAAAAAAAATATATGAAATATTTTTTTTTTAATTTTTTTTTTAAATAAATATATATTTTATTTATTAGATCATACGATAATTTATGTTATAAAGTAGTTGTAAATCTAATTTGATAGTTACGATAACATAATTACGTTGGAGGTGTCGACTAGTATTTTAAAGAAGAGAGACTTCTTCGGTATGGAAATGCTTACAGATACGCTTTTAACACGTACGTCTTTTTTTTGTACATCGTTCTCACAATAAATTCAACATGCTATAAGTAATATTTTTGTAAAAGTATAATTTAAAAGAGTGTCAATGGAGATTCTTGCCCGTTCTTCTCCATAGGTACCTACACTTTGGAATGGGCAACTAGCTTCATATTTTCTGACTGACGGACTTCTTGACAATTCAAAAGTGCCTGTAAATGGTTTAATTGAAATAAATGCTTTGAGTTGAGTTGAGTTTGAGTGTAACCGACTACGCGTACATTGGAACGCGTAGTCCGTACAAGGCTTGAGGATGTCAGGCGGGACCAGCAATGATGATTATAAAACTGGCCAAGTGCGAGTCGGACTCGCAAACGAAGGTTTCCGTACCACAAGGCAAAAACGCCGAATAAAACACGTCTGTTGTAGAGCCCCCCTTAAATATTTATTTTATTCTGTTTTTAGTATTTTTTATTATAGCGGCAACAGAATTACATCATCTGTGAAAATTTCAACTGTCTGGCTATCACGGTTCATGAGATACAACCTGATGACAGACGCATAGACGGACAGTGGAGTCTTAGTAATAGGGTCCCGTTTTTACCCTTTGGGTACGGAACCCTAAAAACCATGTTATTATGAAATAGGTCTTTTCTCAAAGTTGCAATTTTATTTCACGAGAACAACGTGTTTTGCGTCAATCAAACCAGCCTATTTGCAGCCCACTGCTGGACATAGGCCTCACAACACCCTGTCGCGCACCACGTTATAGATGGCGCCACTTGTCTTTCGAATCATGATTGAATTATATTAGAAATCACGGGAGCGAGATTTATGCAGGTGAAACCGCGGGACGCAGCTAGTCTATAATAATCCTTATTTAATGCCATCATAATTTATAATTAATTATGAATTATCAAACATGTTATAATTAACTATGAAACGCTAAACCAAGGCATAACATGTTATAATTAGCTATGAAACGCTAAACCAACGCATGGCACTGTTGCTAGGCGATCAGCGTACTGCGCGGTATGCCACAATTATTGGCGATTGATACGCCATAACCATGTTGCTCTCTATTTAGGATAATGAACCCAATTCTTGGTAAATCATTCGCTAATTAGTGGGGATGGTAAATTCAGTGACCTGAAACAATTGGTCATTATTTTAGTGAATCAATGTTTATTATTTTGAACTAGGCAATAACATGACTGAAGTAATTAGTCGTATTACATAAGCTATTGACATGACATAAAATGCCATTGTGTGTTGTCAAAAGCTACTTGTCACGCTTTTCGTCAGCAGAATTCTTCTATTGTGTGTTGTAAAAAGTTATTTGTCACGCTTTTCGTCAGCAGAATTCTTCTATGGTGTGTTGTAAAAGCTATTTGTCACGCTTTTCGTCAGCAGAATTCTTCTATTGTGTGTTGTAAAAAGCTATTTGTCACGCTTTTCGTTAGCAGAATTCTTATATTGCCCATACTTATACTCTGTATCATATCTGTAAATTCGTGAAAAAATGTCTATTTACGAATTCACAAGACAGGTAACAATCACATTTAATCACTAGGTGCTTGTTATATGTTTCGACCTGATTATGACCCGAAGCGTAAGCGCAAACATGACGAGCAACAACATTAATAATAGTTTAACTACAGTAAAAAGTTTAGTTTACAAAATTACAGCTAGAAGGTCTACGCGTATGCCCTCCGACACACTTCCAGTTTATGTAGTTAGGGAATGTATTACATTCTATCAACAATTTATTTGGTACTTATATGTTTAGCTACAAAAACAAAAAAAAGGAATACTGAGCAAAGAAGTCATGACCACTAAAAGTCATAGCACACGTATCAATTCGGAAAGGGATCGGCTCCGTATCGCCTTTCGCCTCGCCGTCAAACAGGCGTCAACCTAACGTAAGCACGTAACCAAAGCGATACGTTGACTCTGCTGCGGATAGACGACGCCGCGCTTACGGCTCGCCGACCACTGGTTGATGGTGCAGCAGGCAGGCCGGAGGGGTGAGAGGGGCAAGGGTGGGCGAAGAGACGTAAGCTCGGGTACGGAGAGACTTAAGCGCGGGGACGGCGAGCCGTAAGCGCGGGGACGACGAGCCGTAACGCACCGCACCGCGGTTCGTGAGCTTGTCCCGAGGCGCGGCGATTACCTTACGATTCCAATTAGTGTTCGTTGCAGTAGGGAGTTTCATACAAAGAATACTGAACGGCTCGAGTTGATACGGTGCCGATCCCTTTCCGGTTTGATACGTGTGCTGTGAGGTTTAGGCGCCAAATTGCCTAATCCTCTTTTTTATCGTTGTCATCCTAGAAGTAACTTTTTCCCACTCTTTACTTACTTATTCCTACCGGTGTATTTTTACCCTTTAACCCCTTAGTAGCATGTGTATAATTCATACAAACGTAATACCAAAAAGATTTCTAAATCAAACATATTCTTAATGTAGTGTGTATTTATTCCAATTGGATTACAGAATGTCTTAGTTCCTAAATATATATTTTGAAAGGACACTGATATATAGACGAGATATAAGGAATTTTAAATTTCTATAGAAACTATGTTTCTTATAACTCGTCTTTAAATCAGTGTCCATTCAAAATATATATTTGTGAACCTAGATATTCTGTAATTCAATCGGAATAAATACACACTACCTTATGAATATGTTTGATTTACAAATTATTTTGGTATTACGTTTGTATGAACTACGCATGCTCCGCCGGTCCCGTGAGTACATAACACCTCACCTTTCTCTCACACATTTTAATCTACGCTGACATGTTTAGTATTAAAACCAAATGTATGCCGCTGTATTTTCGCACGATATTCACAACTACATTTTAGCAATTCCCAGAACTTTAATTAAACAGATCTAATTACACACGTCCCAACCGCAGACAACTTCCTATTTTGATGAAATGGGATTCACTATTATTATTTTGTATTCAAAGCATAGTCTTTCGTTTTAAACCATCTGTAATGTAAATTATTTCCAAGGCAAAACGTGTGTGTGTAACTTTGAACAACCTAATTAGTCCTTTTTCTTCAAATATGGGTCAGTTCAACTACAAGCAATGCACTTCCCTTAACTACAACAATTTCCTTAGCTTTACGACACATTTTAGCAAAACTTTCGCAACTTAGCAGAAGTCTTAGAATTTTTATATCTCCTTAAGTGCTTATGACCTGATTTCGAAGTTTTCTACCTACTTCGGAGTTTGCGTGGTTTTGTGAAAGATAAAAATGAAGATCTTTGTCTGCGGAATTGCCTTTTTTGTTTTCCACTTAGTAGTTTTAGCCCTTTTGTAGAAATGTCACACCTTTATTCTGGTTTCATAATTATTTTATATTCCTCAATCAGTGTCAGAGGTCTCAAAGTGTCTCAATTTCCCGAACAAATGAATCCTTACTCAATCACCACAAACTGTTTCAGTAACTAAAATCACAAAATTAACGAAATTGTATTCTTGTGAACATTGCCACTTTTGCTACACGTGTCTCCAAAGCATGTCTGTGTATCTCCGTATTCTCCCTGTTCTTAAAAACATCGCCGGGTCTGCATAAAATACGGCCTAGTCTTAAAATATGACCCGGTTTCAAGCTGTTTGCTCTTAAAGCAAACAAATATGCGGCCGAAGATACGTTCGCACGTAGAAGGTCCTGCCATTAGGGCTGTCTCATATTTTTGCTGGAGGCTCAATAAGCGGAGGCGCACCCAAGTTTGCCAACCTCTTCTAATTAATTTCTACTCCGTGCCGGTAAAGTGGGAACTTTGAGTATGGCGCGACTTGTGAGTGACTGTGGGAGAGAATTTTAGTCAATATTAATTTTGAAGAATCACGTGTGTATGTTAGTTCCTGACTGATATTGTTATTATCTGTTTTAACTAAAGTAATATTTGATATGTTTTCAATTTCACTTTCAGAATTTTCAATATCGCCATTGTAAGTACATGTAACACAACACACATAATACAGCAAAATTTCGACGCCATATTTTAGTTTGTTAATAGTTTGTTAGTTTATTTAGGACTACGTTTTCATTTTAATGTGTTCAATAATAGAATGTTTAAAAAGGGATTATGCTAGACAAACTTGAGTTTCTATAGTGTATTTTGTAATATTTTCTATTATGGCAATGATACTTTCTCTGGACCCTCAAGTTATTT
This sequence comes from Mesoligia furuncula, assembly GCA_916614155.1. Taxonomy (NCBI): domain Eukaryota; kingdom Metazoa; phylum Arthropoda; class Insecta; order Lepidoptera; family Noctuidae; genus Mesoligia; species Mesoligia furuncula. The sequence goes on along the minus strand of OU744791.1, from coordinate 2,700,723 downwards.
TTTTACAATTTTAGACTTTATAATTTACTCAACAACAATCGCTGTAATGTTTTACCTTCAACCACAAGTTTATGGGATTTTACACGGGCGATAGTGTAACTTTACTGAGCTGCGAATTGGTGAGATTAATTCTATAACAAAAGCGTTTGATCTGGCTGAGTGGCACTCCTAACTGTTGTATGTAAACCATTGCGGATTGTGTTTCTTAGTTCCGTTTACTTTGCCAATGGCGGAAGATGTTCTAGTTTTACGTATGATTGTGGTTTTGAACGTACAGCCACGAACAGTGTGTCAACGGTTGGCAACTTTCAATTGCTTTCAAAACGTTGAAATGGGTTCGAAAATACTATGTTCCTAATAATATAAAATTTCATTAAAAAATAAAGGAGAAAATTGCCTTTGAATAAAGCCAAGTGTATACATACTTATGCTCGTGACTGTACGTATTTTGCGGTACGACTGGTCAATAAATTTAAGGCCGCTCAGCTAGCTATGGAACGAGGTACGCTTGGAGTCTCTCTGAGAGATAGAATCCGGAATGAGGAGATCCGGCAGAGAACCAAAATGGTCGACATAACTCACAGAATAAGCAAGCTGAAGGAGCAATGGGCCGGCCATATTAGCCGTAGAACCGATGACCGTTGAGGTAGACGTGTTCTTAAGTGGAGACCGTAAATCCGCAAACTTAAGGTAGGACGCCCTCAGGCTAGGTGGAGCGACGGTCTTCCCAGGGTGGCTGGTAGCACCTGGATGAAAGTTGCAGAGAATCGAGCTAATGGCGTGCAGTGGACGTCCAGCTGCAGCAGCTATGTCCAGCTGTTGATGATGATGATGTGGTTTTGAATGCGGATGAAATAACAGTTGTGGTATTTTTTTTATCCATTTAGGTATGTGCTTACGCTGTCTTAGAGAGTTAGTAATAAGGTTTTACTTTCATACATTTTTCTTCGTATGAGTCGAGCAGAGCCGCGTGGTTTCAATATCGGGATAAAAAGTAGCCTATACGTTAATCTACCTCCATACAAAATTTTATCAACATTGGTCCAGCCGTTTGAGCGTGAAGAAGTAACTAACATGTAAATACACACACACACTCACAAACTTTCGCCTTTATAATATTAGTGTGATGTGTGGTCATATTTAAAGGCTGGTACAGACGATTAAACTAAGTAACTTTCTCAATGGGATGAACATCGTAATCGCGAAGCTGTCCCAAACATTTGGGACGAGTAGTATTGTAGTTTTGTGTGGGTCAATTATTTTCTATGTATTCGAATTTCAGATCGGACGGTGACCCCCGGCATAGGCATTTGCCTGTATCTTGGGGGTCGGAATTGTAACATTTTCAGAATGAGGTATATAGCGAGTACTAGCAGCGCCCCGTGGTTTCACCCGCATAAGTCTCGATCCCGTGAGAATATCGGGATAAAAAGAGCGAGTTTTAGCAGCGCCCCGTGGTTTCACCCGCATAAGTCTCGATCCCGTGAGAATATCGGAATAAAAAGTGCGAGTACTAGCAGCGCCCCGTGGTTTCACCCGCATAAGTCTCGATCCCGTGAGAATATCGGGATAAAAAGTGCGAGTACTAGCAGCGCCCCGTAGTTTCACCCGCATAAGTCTCGATCCCGTGAGAATATCGGAATAAAAAGTGCGAGTACTAGCAGCGCCCCGTGGTTTCACCCGCGTAAGTCTCGATCCCGTGAGAATATCGGGATAAAAAGTGCGAGTACTAGCAGCGCCCCGTGGTTTCACCCGCATAAGTCTCGATCCCGTGAGAATATCGGGATAAAAAGTGCGAATACTAGCAGCGCCCCGTCGTTTCACCCGCATAAGTCTCGATCCCGTGAGAATATCGGGATAAAAAGTGCGAGTACTAGCAGCGCCCCGTGGTTTCACCCGCATAATAAGTCTCGATCCCGTGAGAATATCGGTATAAAAAGTGCGAGTACTAGCAGCGCCCCGTGGTTTCACCCGCATAAGTCTCGATCCCATTGGAATATCGGGATAAAAAGTATCCTAGTTTTTGCGTGAAAGAGTAACAAACATCCATCCATCCATCCATCCATCCATCCATCCGTCCAGCAATCCTCATAAACTTTCGCTTTTATAATATTAGTAGGAATGCTTTCATATTAACAATGAACTTTATCGGGATGCTTATACCTACATTTAATGGTTCCAGGCATGTGGTTTTTAGCAGCCAATAAGAACGATGCTGCTGACTATCTTCTAGACTTTTTACTATAGGTACCCATGTTTAGAGAATATAGCAGCCTTTTCAGCATTTAGCAAATTAGCATATCTTATACATAAACTCCTTTCGTATTGTTTTTGTAACTCATGTTGCGTCAACATTAGCTTGCCTACAACAAAAACTGGCGAATTGCGAGCCGGACTCGCACACGAAGGGTTCCGTACCACAATGCAAAACCGCCAAAAAAATACGTTTGTTGTATGGGAGCCCCTTAAATATTTATTTTATTCGGTGTTTAGTATTTGTTGTTATAGCGATAACAGAAATACATCATCTGTGAAAATTTCAACTGTCTCGCTATCACGGTTCATGAGATACAGCCTGGTGACAGACGGACTGACGGACAGTGGAGTGTTAGTAATAGGGTCCCGTTTTTACCCTTTGGGTACGGAATCCTAAAAACACACAACATAATAGTAAAAATAACATAAGTGAGCAATGTGTAGTTAGTAGTAGATGGGCTTGTGGCTACGTAATAACAGCCGCACGGGTCGATCGATCAGGTTAAGCTACGCTTGCCGCGGTTGGTCCGTGGATGGGTGATCATCTTTACCCCTGCCTCGGAAATCACGTTAAGCCGTTGGTCCCGGCTGTCATTCGTGGATCTTTGACAGTTGTTACGGTTCGTCAGAAGCCCGAAAGTCTGACAACCAGTCTTACCAAGGAGTATCGTATTACCCGGTAACTGGGTTGCGGAGGTCAGATAGGCAGTCGCTCCATATAAAATAGTGGTATTCAGCTGCATCCGGTTAGACTGGAAGCCGACCCCAACATAGTTGGGAAAAGGCAAGGCAGATATTGATAAGCTAACAAAGTAAGAAAAATAAAGTATTAATAGTGTTGCGCGCCACAATTAATGCCTGGTACATGGTGACAGTAGTTACCACTAGCGCCATCTAGTATCGAGTAGCGGAACTAGTAGTCAAGACCCTTCTAGAAATTTCGATGCGAGAAATTTCTAGAACTTTCCCGAACTATCGACATCTGGTCGATCGGGGCCTGTATGTACTCGAACATTCTAGATGTTTCTACAATGGAAGGTTCTAGAACTCTCTGCGGCACTATATAAGGCCGGCGGCGTGAGCCGCGAGCGACACAGTGTTAGATAAGCGATCGAAGTGAAAACATCCGAAGCGATCTTCAAGTGCGACTTAAAGCGATCAGTAGTGCAATTGTGTTTTGTAATTAGTGTGTTTGAGTTGTAATTAGTGTTGTTAATTAAAGTGTCATTTTTTTGGTTCTTAATTCGGCAGTTTTTGTTGTCACGTTGTTTTTTTCCTGTGGCAACACTACAGCTAACAGCTGTTTAAAATTTGTTCTTGAAATTTTAATCTTAAATATTAAATTTCGTTGTTTTTTAAGCCTATTTCCAATTACTCTTCAAGTAAATAGGATAATAATGTGTATTTTGTGTTAGATTCACATACCTAGTGCAAATTAAGTGTAAATATAACAATGTAAATCGGTGACAGTTACCGGCACAAGGGAATTTGCATTGTCATCTTGATATCAGGTACAATACTTTATATTTTACTTGCTATTAGTTAGTTTACGTACTACAATTAGTATAATTTCACCTGCAATTACCTACTTTGTTCACTTTTAGTAAGGCTACTTGATGCCAATGACCTTTGAACGTAAACATAACCTTACTTAGGTTTGGTGACAGAACTCCTTTTATTTACATCTAAATCTCATTTTTCCCATTGACTTCTGCCCCTAAGACGACCTACTGACCGACTTTTATATTCTCCTATTAAACTAATCATCTTTCCAACTCCTGCCACAACAACCTTCTCTTTTCTAATTTCTTGTCGCTTCCTTACTAGTTTTAATCATGATTATGACTCGCAGCGCCCGTGCTCGTCTCGAAGAGTCCAAACTCAATGAGGCTTTGAGCGCTTTAAAGGCGTCAAAGGAGTCCTGTGACCAACTAATTAAGGAAATAGATGACAGTGAAAGGTTGCTCTTTGATGCTCATGACAAGAATAGGAAATTAAAAATTGAAATGGCTCAGATATATACTCAATACACTGATGCCATAGAAGAACGGGATAGACTTCAGCTTGTTGTGGACGGGTTCAGCCAGTGTAGCGTAGAGTATGAACAAGCTCTTAGCCACAAACACTTATTACAACAGCAGCTACATGAGGCTCAAAGTCAGATTACACAACTTGAGACTACAAACCTTAACATCACTGCCTCGCTGAACCAAAGTCTGTTCAATGAGTTGGTGTCTATTGCCCCGTCAATGGTTTCTGACATAAATCCTACTAACACTATTGATTTGACAGGTGATGATGAATCAAAATCATGTAAATCAGTGAGGGTAGTCACTAGTAAAAATAAACTCAAAAAGTACATCAAAATTAATAAATACATTGTTAAAACCCAAAAAATGGTAAAAAGACAAAAGTTCTTTATTAAAAATGTAAAACTAAATAGGGAAAGGTTAAATTTGCTTAAACAGTTAGATATGTATTCTTTTAATTTGGAGCAAAGTACTAGGAAGTACAATATTGACACACAGGACTTGCAATCTCAACTTGACCAGCTGCAGGAGAAACTAAGATCTATGACTAACAAATATAATACCTCTGAAGATCTAATGAGGGAATATGTGTTGGCAATGAATGAGCTGGTGAACTCACAAACAAACAGCTGTGAGCGCTGTCAAACACCATCCACTGTACCTACACCAGACCATTCATTATCAGCATGCAATACCACCTTACTGCATCCTTGTGTTGATTTGACTATTCCCTCTGTTAATAGTTCCATTATACCATGTAAAAAAAATGTAAATCATGATATTGTATTATTTTGTGATGAGATTGGAAAGGACTTAGGTCACTTGTTGACAGATGAATATCCGGGACACTCGATAATAAATTACTGTATGCCTGGTTGTTCTTTATTTGATATTATGAAAGAAGTTATTAAACATAACTTTAAGCAGGAAACAACTTTATTAATATTTATGGGAAATAGGGGTAATTTAAATAAAGGAGAATTGCTCCAATATCATCGAACATTGTGCAACCTTAGATTAAGAAAAATTGTATTGTTTACATTCCCTTACAGTAACAGTTTGCCACAGGAAGAAAATAACTTAAGATTTGATATGAACATGACATTGCACAATTTGACATATAATGATAACCAATTCCAGTTAATTGATACTAACTATTATGTTGGTAATAATTTATATTTGACAAAAGATAGATACAATATTGTTATGTACTATCTTTCTAACTATCTTAAAAGACAGATAGCTGTGTCGCTATCATATTTTTTTTCAATTTCAGCCAAACATTTGGCTAAACAAATTGCTCCTATTGAGCAATGCAATGACTTTTTAAAGTATTCTGGCAATAATTTGGTCAAAATTAATGACATTAATCATCATTTAAATTAGACATTAAGACAATAGAGACAACCTCTTGCAAAAATGTAGCTAAGGTAAATAATAAGTCAAATGAAAGTGTAAAAAAATTAAATAGTATCAATCTGGTGCATCAAAATATTCAAGGATTTTTAAACAAAGAGTTAGAAGTAGAATTATTCCTGAATTGTAACAATATAGATATTTTTTGTTTGACAGAACATTGGCTTAAAAGCCACCAGTTCATGTTCAATTTTAGTAATCACCAGGTTGGTAGTTCATTCAGCAGAGTAAATGCTATACATGGTGGCTCATTAATTTTAATAAATAACCAGCTTAAGTTTAAGGACCGAAAGGATATCGTAAGCCTCTCTGTTGAGCGAACAATTGAAATAGCCTGTATAGAATTGGAGCAGTTCATTATATTAAGTGTATACAGACCACCTTCAGGATTGTATGATTGTTTTGAAAAAGTTATGGATGAAGTGTTGCACAAAATCTGTAATACAAAGAAGTCTATCATCACTTGTGGTGATTTTAATGTTAATTTGTTAGACAATTTTGGGTTAAGTACTAAAATTATAAGTTTGTTTCAGTCATACAATCTTGCTAACCAATTTTTAGAGCCCACTAGAATAACTCCTACTAGTGCCACATGCCTAGATAACATTTATACAGATGTTATACCGACCCACAAAGAAATTATTAACTTAATAGACTCAGATCATTGCGGACAATTGATCAGTATTCCAAATTACAACAAAAACATTACTAAAAAAGATATCACTGTTAACCCAAAAACAACTAATCGCTTGGAAACATTTAAAACTAAACTCTTGGGTAAATTACCACTTTTATTCACTAATGATGACCCTAATCAACAATATAATGATTTTTTTAATATGTATTGCACACAATTTGATAACACTTTTATTCCAAAAAGATTATCAGTTAATAGTAACGCTTCCTTCAGTGACTGGGCCACCATTGGTATACATAAAAGTAGAAAACGACTTTATGAATTATATGAAGAACGGATTTGTATAAACACTGCTGAATTTAATTTATATGTTAAGAATTATTCTAAAATATTTAAAAAAGTTTGTAGTATTGCCAAGTCACGTTATTTGAGTTCAAAAATTAAAAATAGTAGCAACATTATTAAAACGACTTGGAATGTCATTAATAGCGAAACGGGAAGGTCATGCACCCGAAGTAGTGACTACAGCCTTGCTATTGATGACAATATAATTAAATCAGATTCTCAAGTCGCCGCGGCCTTTGAAAATTTCTTTGCAGAGATTCCAGTATCAACTACTAAATCTCTTAACTCATCACCCGCTGCCGCAGAGTCTTTACTTAAAGAAAACGTTTCAGTTTGTGATTCTGAATTTCACTTTGAATATGTAACCTGTAACGATATAATTAAAACCTTTCACACGTTAAATGTTAAAAAGACCGCAGATCTATGGGGTAATTCTGTGGATGTTGCTAAGTCGATTATAAACATTGTAGCACCTACTTTAGCTGTTATATTTAATAATTGTATTGACCGTGGTGAGTTTCCTGATCTTATGAAAAACAGTAAAATAATACCGTTGTTTAAATCGGGTAGTACATCAGACCCTACTAATTATCGACCTATTTCAGTACTACCTACCTTTAGTAAAATTTTTGAAAAACTTATTTTGAATCAATTGCAAAGATTTTTTAATAAAAATAAATTACTGCATAATAAACAGTTCGGTTTTACAAGGGGTCGTTCGACTACCGATGCAGGAGTTGAACTTTTAGGACATATTTATAATGCATGGGAGGACAAATGCGATGCCTTGGGCGTCTTTTGCGATTTGTCCAAGGCATTCGATTGTGTTCTTCATGAAACATTAATCAGGAAACTGCACCACTACGGAATCCGGAACGCCTCTCTGGATCTTCTTACTTCTTACTTGAGTGATAGGATTCAGAGAGTTGATGTTAACGGAAAAAGGTCACCCGGATCTGTAGTAAGAATGGGGGTCCCCCAGGGCTCAATTCTTGGTCCTTTCTTGTTCCTTATTTATATCAATGACTTGCCGTACCTCATAAAGGATAATCATGATATAGTGTTGTTTGCAGATGACACTTCTCTTTTGTTTAAAATCAAACGTCAGCAGCTGGTTACTGACAATGTAAATAACGCCCTTGCAAAAGTAGTTAACTGGTTTAATGTCAATAACCTACTTCTTAACGGAAAAAAAACGAAATGTATTAAGTTTACGATACCCCACGTTAGACAAGTAGAAACTAGTGTTCTCATTAAGGATGAAGAGTTAAAACCCGAAGATACCACAGTATTCTTAGGCATAACGTTGGATGCCAAGCTTCAATGGGGCCCCCATATAGATAAATTGTCAAAAAAGCTTAGCTCTGCAGCATACGCCGTTAGGAAAATTCGTGATTTGACTGATTTAGAGACAGCCCGTTTAGTTTACTTTAGTTATTTTCATAGTGTGATGTCGTACGGTATTCTGTTGTGGGGAAATGCCGCCGATATTCAGACAATTTTTATTTTACAAAAAAGGGCAATTCGTTCTATTTATAAATTAAGTCCTAGACACTCCCTCAGAGACAAATTTAAAGAGATTAATATAATGACTGTGCCTTCTCAGTACATTTATGATAATCTTTTGTATGCACATAAAAATATTAATCTGTTTAAAAAATACAGTGATATCCATAACATAAATACTAGGAACAAACACAAATTTGTTGTTCCTACAACAAGGCTCAAGAAAATAGGTGGCTCGTTTAGATGCCAATGTATACATTTTTATAATAAACTTCCTAGCCACATTCAAGAACTAAGCCTAAATAAATTCAAAGCTTTTATAAAGCGAAAACTATGCCAGAAAGCCTATTATACTGTAAAAGACTATATTGAGGACAAAAAGGCTTGGGATTGAGCTGCTCCAATAGGTTTAGACAGTGAATGTTATTTTGCAATTTTTACACTTTAATATTTTCTTTTTTTTTTAAGTATTTATTTACTTACACAATGACATGTACATTTACTGTATAAAGGATTATATTATTTTAATTATTGTGAATGTGAGGACTATGTAGGTCATTGTTTACATTTTAATCGTGGTCTGGCAGTTTGAGTGGTTTATGCGGCCTACCCAAATGTCCTGTCTTTGGTATTGTTCGTCGAATCGTTGAGCTCCTGAAGTTCTGAGTTGAGCTGCACGGTTACTGACAAATGCGTGCACTGACTGGACAGGTCCACTCAATCTGTGTGGTTCTTTCCTCAAAAGATCTTTTCAGACACTAATCTACATGGTCCTCAAAGATTATGTCCGGATTTTTATATACACATTGACATTGATGAATTTTATTTAGACAATGACATGAATATTTACTTTGTAAAGTATTTTTTTTTTCTTTTCATTTAATTATTGTGAATGTGAGGACTATGTGGGTCATTTTTTTTTTTTTTTCTGTGTTCCTTCTTAGTTTTAATCATGATCTGGCAGTTTGAGTAATTTACGCGGCCTACCCAAATGTCCTTTCTTTGGTATTGTTCGTCGAATCGTTGAGCTCCTCATTTCTGAGTCGAGCTGCACGATTTTTGACAAATGCGTGCACTGATTGGACAGGTCCGCTCAATCTGTGTGGTTCTTTCCTCAAAAGACCATTTCAGACATCAATCTACATGGTCTTCACACGATCTGACCAAGATTTTGTCTGGACTTTAAAAGAGACTGTGACCTCTGAGTTTGTTTCGGCCTTTCTTCTCAGAGTAGTCAGATAGGAAACGCCGACCACATCTAGTTTTAAAAAATATGATGACGTGTAAAAGTGTTTGTAAAAACCTACTTACAGAAAATAAATCATTTATCATTTATCATTTATCATTTATCACGAACCCGAAGCTCGTAACAATAGGTCATCATCATAATCATTTCAGCCCGGAATCACCCACTGCTGGGGTATATAGGTCTTCCCTTTCTTCTGGCGTACTTCCGGGTTCCGTGAGTCTCTCATCCAGGTGCTTCCCGCAACTTTGACGATATCGTCAACCCAGCGTATTAATAGGTATCATTATGTAATGCAACAAAAACATAAGCTACAATTCCTACACGATTTCATATTAACAAACGAAACGAATATTTGCCATACTTCTAGCTTACATTTTATGGCTCTGTTGCAAATTGACCACTTCTCAAAATGACTACTGGTAGCAAAATTACCCTTTGTCAGAATGTTCCTTTCTCAGAATGTCCCTTTCGCAGAATGTCCCTTTCTCAGAATGTTCCTTTCTCAGAATGTCCCTTTCGCACAATGTCCCTTTCTTAGAATGTCCCTTTCGCACAATGTCCCTTTCTCAGAATGTCCCTTTCGCAGAATGTCCCTTTCTCAGAATGTCCCTTTCACAGAATGTCCCTTTCGCACTATGTCCCTTTCTCAGAATGTTCCTTTCTCAGAATGTCCCTTTCTTAGAATGTCCCTTTCGGACAATGTCCCTTTCTCAGAATGTCCCTTTCTCAGAATGTCCCTTTCTCAGAATGTTCCTTTCTCAGAATGTCCCTTTCTCAGAATGTTCCTTTCTCAGAATGTCCCTTTCTCAGAATGTCCCTTTCTTAGAATGTCCCTTTCGGACAATGTCCCTTTCTCAGAATGTCCCTTTCGCAAATTGTCCCCTTCCTCAAACAGGCATTAATTCCTTTCATCAGTAAAAAAACTGGCCAAGAGTTAGTAGGTGTACAACACAGAGGTTTACTGTTGTAGTAATGTTTAATCAGTAAAATGGGTAGGTGCATGCACATAAACTAAAATAAATTATAGAAATCGAAGTTTGTCAGATTTACTGTCACTCAAAATATCAATTTACACAAATAAATACAATTTGGAAGAATGCTGAAAAAAAGGATTATTACGAACAAGGGAAGGACGAAATATTGCTAGAATCACAGCTGTTATACCGCTCGTACCAGCTAACCAAATTCCTGCAACATAAAAATTTGAGACACGCCTCCTAGATTTATTTTAACCTCAGTTATGGAAGGTTCCTACGTGGTCTGAGAAGTAAGGCAGAAACCGGCGAGACTGAAAAATAAGTCAATATTGGACTTTGGAATTTAAATATTGATCAAAATGAAACTGTGAAAATTTTCAAGGTATTATAACATTGGGTATAAAAATAAAATATTCACTGAGTCTAGACTTATTTTTTTATAAATATTTACCAATTTTGGTGTCAGTTCCTAAAAACACCCACCAAAACCTACTAAAACCAAGTGATATGATTATATCACTTGGTTTTAGTAGGTTTTTATTTTTTATTTTACTTTTGATAGATTCTTATTTGTAAATGTGATGAGGACTTTGTAGGCCTTGTAGACTTTAGATCTGTAGACCATTTTTTATTTTATCAAGTACCTGATACTTGTTGACAGGCCTACGCTGTGCTCCAATACCTACTTACTGTAATTTGAAAACATTGTAAAAGTCAATTATTTTTTAAAAGAGTACCTAACCGTGGAGTTTCTTGCCGGCTCTTCTCAATAGGAAACGACCGATTGGAACCGTGCACCTAGCTTCTGACGTTTCATAAGTGCCCATGTAGACTTATTTGAAATAAAATACTTTGATTTTTGATTTTGAATCATCATCATCATTTCAGCCGAAAGAAATCCACTGCTGGACATAGGCCTCCCCCAAGCACCTCCACTTCAACCGGTTCTGTGCTTCTCGCATCCAACGGGTTCCTGCGGCCTTCACAAGGTCGTCGGTCCACCTTGTGGGAGGCCTTCCAACACTACGTCTTCCGGTACGCGGTCGCCACTCCAGCACCTTTCGGCCCCATCGGCCATCTGTTCTGCGAGCAATGTGCCCTGCCCACTGCCACCTAAATTTGGCAATTCTTCAATTGATGTTGAACGAAACGCCAGATTCTATCCTAATATTGTTGCTTAAACTTTATCAACAACTAGCTTTTTCCCGCGACTTCGTCCGTGAAATTTCTTGTTCCCCCGACCCACCCCGTCGCATCGCATCGTCTGCCTGCGCTGTCACTTCATTTTCACTTAGCGTTATTTTTGCCTTTTTTTCTCTTTGCTCGGCTCCTAAGGGTTTTAGCGTGATGTTAAATAGCCTAAAGCTTTCCTTATGAATCGGGCTATCAAATGCAAAAAGATATTTTCAAATCTAACTGGGAGTTCCAGAGATTACCCTCTACATACAAACTTACAAACAACCAAATACCTCTTTATATTTATTATATTAATTAATTAATAATCTATCTATATATTACTGACTGATATATCAACGCACAGCCTAAGCCGCTGGTCCTAGAGACATGGAATTCGGAGGGTGTGTTCGTTGTGAAGAGTAGGTATCCACTAAGAAAGAGTTTTCCGAAATTCCACCCCTAAGAGGGTGAATGGGGGGAGGGTAAAACTTCACGCGGACGAATTCGCGGGCAGAAGCTAGTAGTACATATAAATCAAGGGTTTTTCCTAAATATTGACAGCTAGTAAGTAACTTTTGATTACAATACAAACTGACTTAAATTATAAGTAGTCTTTAGAAACCCGACATTGATGAAAAAACTAATCCACGCCTTATAATCTACTAAATCCTTGATGGAGTCACGCAAACACAACACGTATAGTCTACAAATAATTTATCAATGTTTAAACACGCCTCCACAAAGAATTATGGGCGGAAATAGCTTTCAATATACCCACGCAACCTTTTACGTCTTGTGACAACATTGTCACAGAAAATTGACTGGTTCTGCCCACGTGATAGTGCTGATAGACAGTAATGGGTAGGAAACTGGATTGTGGAGGTCAGATGGCAGGCGCTTCATTTAAAATACTGGTATTCAACTGCAAACGGTTGGAATGGAAAGTACCCAATATAGTAGGGAAAAGGCAACATGAAAGGTACAGACGCCAACACATCAACCTACCCGAAATTGTCAAATTTTCCCAATCAGTTTTTAACCTTATGATCTAGCAATAAAATTCAAAATTTATTAAAGAAATTTGACAGTTTGTAGAAGGTTGATGTGCTGGCGAAATGTTAAAGTTAAAAAAAATCCTTTTAAATGTTGTTTAAATGACATAACGTAGCATAGCATTAAGCCTTGTTTCCCCGAAAGGCTATGCAGAGGTGTACCCATTGGATGGTACACCCGGATATCCATGGTACACCCACATTTTACTAGTTATGTTTACGCATCATGTGCCAGCACATCAAGCTACTACATGACATAACGTAGCATAACATTAAGCCTTGTTTCCCCGAAAGGCTAGGCAGAGGTGTACCCATAGGATGGTACACCCGGATATCCATGGTACACCCACATTTTACTAGTTATGTTTACGCATCATGTGCCAGCACATCAAGCTACTACAATCTGTCGATTTTCAACTTTATCGCTAAAGCATAATGGTTCAAAGTTGATTGGGAAAATTTGACACTTTCAGGTAGCTTGATGTGATGGCATAAGTAAGTAAGTACAGTCGGTGATAGCAATTAACTGACCCCCCTAAAAATTACTCGATTTTGCACCCTCTGCTCATAACATTAAAGGTTATTCAATATATTGTATGAGTTTATCAGACTAACACTACTCGATGAACAGAAACAATAAATAATTTTGATACGCAAACTTGAGCTTTAAGATGTTGGTGTTAGGTCATTTACTATGTATATGGGTATTTGTTACGCAATTTTCATTTTTATGCAGCAAGACTTAAAGGTTAGGTCAATGTTCTGATAATTTGTGTCATTGCTACTGATACCTTATTTCATCTGTCTTACCCAAGTTAATCTGGTGTCGTGGTTTTTGTGTAAGGCTGAGACGTGGAAGATGCAAGTTCAAGTCCTGTCTCAATGTTTAATTTTGTTTTCAATAAGTATATAAATTGTTCGTTAAGTATTTCTTGCATTATTGTAAAGAACAAGCACATCAATTAAATTAATAAAATTTTCATCTTTTTCAATAAGTGGGTAGTTAGACGTCATTATGCGTATTCAACAAAAACTGCTATTGAGATTATATTAAGAATATGGGGTAGAAGAATAAATTGAACAAGACATTCTATGCACAAATAGCAGTGAATACGCGCGAACATTTTTACCTTGCCTTACAAATTGCGAAAATCCACGCCTTTTTCCTTTTTATTAATTATCAGTTTTGATACAGTTTAATCGTCATGTCTCAGTTGTGATTAAGTATTTAAAATACAAAATAATCTATTTGCATGAGGAGAATGTTGGTGTTAAAGCGATTGCTAGGAAACTTAATATAGCGGTAAGTGTATTCTTTTTTATGCTTCATTTATACTTATAGCTATTCCTTAATTTGTTAGTTGGCTTAAAAACTTGTGAATGAATAATAGAAAATTAACTGTGTTTCATTATGAGATCATGTAAAGGTCTAATGTGGTTTATCTAAACTTATTCGAAAAATTATGCTTACTTCGTTACTAAAATTATGCTTATTGTGTTGTTTCAGAGAAATACAGTCAGATTGTGGCTAAGACGTATTGAAGAGACAGGGAATATTCAAAAGGATCGTCCTGGAAAATAAGGCCCAACTTGTGACATCAACATGGGAATTCATGAGAGGAAGTGACTGTTGTTGGAATATGGTGCGCGGTATGCGGAACCGCTTGCAACAAGTAGTAGCAAAAATAGTGCTCCACTTCGCTATTAAAAGCACCACTGAATGACTTCAGTGACCAGTGTTGGCCACAAACAATACTAACGTGTCAGTGTGTGTGTTAAATTAACTATTGTTATAATTTTTAACGAAGTATTTCGCATACCTAGTTTTTGTCAAAACCTTATTTATAAATAAAAATAACTACTTACAAAACAAATTGATATAGGTAAAACATTAACACATAATGCTATTTTATTCAATTAAATGATATTTAATGTGGTGATGTTATTGTTATGAAATAAAGAGAAATACCTATATTTCTAAATATTCTAACATGCTGATTCACTACATTAAACTCTGTGAAGTATGTAACAACGTTATTAGTAAGCAGGTAAATGTTACCTATATCATTTACGTTATTCTTATAATAATTTTATTTATAAAATAAAATCGTTTTTACCATCATTATCGTTTTTTATTTCTGTTCAGCTTTTTTTTGTAGCTAAATTTATAATTTATGACTTAAAAAAATATTGTAAAACAGAACGCGTAACAGACAATAATATATTGGTTTCGAACTCACAACCTCGTTCTCGTCAGCTTACTACAGCTACTACTAGACCACACGAACATAGTGAACGTCGTTGAAATTAGCAATTATATTACAAGTTAAAACAATATTCAAGATCATACCTACCTTGACACTGCGTGTTAAAGTTCAAATTCGAATAACTATTTTATTAATCATAGACGACCAGTTGTTCTAGTTCGACAAGCTTACTGTTAACAAGCAGAAGGTTCAAATTCGTTTAATTTTTAAGGGGGTCAGTTAATTGCTATCACCGACTGTACATCAACCGGACACAAGTCCAAAGTCCGGGCTGCTACTGACAAATTCCTAATGGAAAAATTCAATAACACTTTTTCCGAGATGAGAATCGATCCCAGGGCTTCAAGCTTAGCAGTAGTGCTTGTGTCCACTTGACCAATGAGGTAGTCTTAGAAAACAGAATATCATTAAGAAAAGACGTACGCAGTAAGTAGTATGATTTTCTTAGATGCAGGACAGGGTCGATCCAGAATGTTCCCTAGTAATGGGTTTCATTTAATTAGTAGTTGGAGATACTAACCCCTTACTAATAAATGTATTATATCAGATGAATAGTTACACACTGATTTCTTTCTTTCAGTCGTCAGAAATTTGACTTTCGAAAGAAGAAGACAAAGCGTTGTGTAACTAACTATACAGACATTATACTACGTTTATTAGTAAGGGGCGGGAGGGGGGGTCTGTATTTATGCTTTTGCGGTTGCACAACGACACGCTTTGCTTTGCTTGCTTGGTAGTATAGATGCAGGCCTACCTTGCCGCCTCCTTCAGAGGCGGTAGGGTGGCGGGGTCTTGAGGGAGAGCGCCACGGTCGTGAAGATCCTCAAGGCAAGTCTGGCGGATGCACCTTCCCGAGGTTGCCACCCCGTTCTTGGTCTGATTCCTTATGAAACAGACGTAACAAAAACCACCAGGCGCCAGCACATCCTTAGCCCTATTCCCTTTACCCCATTATTTCCCGTCTTTCATCTTCCTGCCCCAACTTTCACAATCCTTCCACACCCCATCCCACCCACATTCTCATTCCTTCCACCTCCAATGTACCCAACTCCACTCCTAACCGCGACCCCCTGTGACTGGGTGGTGGCGGGCTCGCCCATCACTAAAATCAGCTGGTGGAGAGTAGGAGTAAACAGTCACCTGCGCTAGGACCTGCGCAGTTGAGCGCCGTAAGCGGGGATGAAGGAGTCCTGGGGGGTTGAGCTGAAAGGCAACACGCCCCCTTTGGTCTGGATTTCAAGCGAAACGGTGGCCCTGCCCAATAGCCAGGGGTAGGGAAATGGTCATTGTGTCCCGTCAGAGGGCCACAGGCGAGGTGCGTGAGGTCCGCTGAGGGCGTTCTTGGACGGCCAAAGCGGTAGGTAAAGGTCATGCTGACGGTGTAAGTGAGGGTTGATCAGTTCGTGAGGGGTTTGGCCCTTTGAACCTTCCACGCCAACCCGATCGAGCACCCGATGTCGCACTGTAAACCAGCCTTGCGCACCTATATCTCTCTGGTAGTCCTAACGTTCGAGCTTTTTTGTAGTGAGACGTTCCCAGGTGCGGGCTCCATGGAGGGTGGGAAGCCAGAGAGACGAAAATTAAAAACGGCGTCGGCGCTGACTGGGACCAGTACCGACCCTTCTAAAACTCAGGCGAAGGCCAAGGCGACGACTAATACCACTGCCGGTCTGACCCTCACCACACAGATCCCGGAGTTGGGTAACACCAGCGCCGGGCATCCTGTCAAACACCCTCCTCCTCAATCCTCCTCTCATCAGGCGGCCGTCACCGGTCAAACGGAGGCGGTCGTATGCACTGATGATACGTTCGCACATGCCTGGCAAGTGCAGAAACGCAAGGGCAAGGGTAAAGGCACTCAACAAGCCCGAGGCCCCCGCACTGACCCTTCAGGTCCACCAGCTTCCTCAACACAGAACAAGCAGAGGGAGAGAATGACGAGGAAGGAGCGACGTCAAGAACGCAGGCTGCTAGGTAAAGGCAGCCAACACAAACAGGCCACTGCCGCTAGGTCGGCCAAACCGACTAGCGGCCAGCTGAACTTCGCCGCCGGAAAGCAGTCGCTGGCGGAGGCCGGTACTAGCCGACCTTCGCCCAGCCAGCCGCCAACCAGCGTCCCGGAGAAACAGGCTGAAGGTAACTCCAGGCGACCCGATTGGAAGGATCAGGCCGCGGCCAAGCGAGCTCTCAACGAGACTTTAACACCTCGGGGAGAGCATAAGCGGCCGCGTCTTGATCAATCCAAACGGGTCCCTCAAAAAACTCAAACCAAGCTGCAAGCGCAACCCTAGACGTCGCGATCACCTGCGAACGCACGGGGATCCTCAGCAGGGAAGTATCAGACCAGGTACTCGCCGCCATCCAGAGGCAGATCATCCTCGAGGCCTGCTCCCCCAAACAAGACACTTCGGGGCCGACATTCAATGCCAAGCCGCTGTTCGCCGGAGGTGTTCTGAAACTGTGGTGCGGAAGCGACCACACCTTAGCCTGGCTACGGAAAACAGTCTCCGATCTTTCTCTTCCTTCTAGCATTTCTCTCGTAGTGAAGAGTCAGTCGGAGATACAGAAACGAGCACGATGCGGCATCGTGATCCCAGACGAGCAAGGGGTATATGGAGAGTCGACCAACATTGGGCGCGCTCTCACCTACCAGAACCCCTGGGTCGACATCAAGAGGTGGGTGCTTCTTTTTGCCGACAAACAAGCAGACCAATGGTTCGTGGTGGTTGGCGTCCCTGTGGACCAAATCCCGACCCTGATGCAGGCCGGACGCCGTCTCTCAATTGGATTGGGGGCGGTGTACGTTAAGTTCCAGGGTCGGAACGGCAGGTTCACCGACGTTCCACAGGGATGGGACCCTGCCACGGGCACCGTCGTCGAGGAGCCAAACCAGCCACCAGCACTGGCGGGGGAGTCATCTCCCAAATTAGACAACCCGGAGGCATCCGCGACTGAACCTGCTCCGGCAGGGTCAGCCGCCCCTGCTGCCGCCACCGTGGGCGCTGTCCCTTCATCGGGCGAGGAGCTGGACGACATGATCCTGTCCCCGGCTTCGAGCCGGGTGGGGGACGGCTTCGACGAGGGCGACCTGTTTGCCGGGCTCAAACTGGAGGGGGACGAGGAGGGGCTGGCCAGCGATGGCGTCCCTTTCGTCGGCCTGTAGAATCCTCCAGGCAAACCTCCACCACAGCCAGACTGCGACGGCTCAACTTCGCAAGTGGCCGGAGGTACAACACACGGCCATAGCCTTGATCCAGGAGCCGTGGATAAGGGCGGGCCGCATACAAGGACTCTCCAATCTTGGCGGTAAGCTCCTGGTCACCACAGATCACGACCATCCCAGATCGTGCATCTATATCACAGGTAACCTCAAAACACAGCTCTTAACTGACTTCTGTTACAGAGATGTCTCTGCAGCTAAGCATACAGCGTGACGACGCCATGGAGATGGTGATCGTCTTCGCCTCAGTCTACATGCCCGAGGTGGAGGCGCCGCCCCCGCACGACCTCGCCCGTCTGGTCAGCCACTGCGAGAGGTGCGGGCTTGAGGTCATCGTCGGGGCTGATGCCAACGCTCCCCATCAACTGTGGGGTATGGACACGCAAAACGATAGGGGTAAGGCCTTGGTTGATTACTTATTCTCGACTAACCTATCCCTACTAAACACGGGTTCCGAACCAACGTTCGTAACCAGGCGAAGCCGCACTATCATAGATCTCACTCTGGCAACAGAGGGAGCGGCGGAAGCTATCACTGGGTGGCATGTCTCAAAGGAGGCCTCCTGCTCTGATCATAGGTGGATCCGCTTCGATATCCAGGTCTGTGTTCAACCCACACAACCTCGCCGTAATCCGCTCAATACGGATCGGGCCACCTACACACGCAGCCTTGAATCAAAGCTAGCGACATCAAACGATCCGATAACATTTGAGGATATAACACAGATTGAAGAACAAGTAAGGTACCTTACTAAATCAATGATAGACAGCTACCAAACTGCCTGCCCAGAGACCACCCCGCGCAGCACACCGGGCAAACAACCCTGGTGGGGCGCTGAGCTGGAACGCAAGCGCGGTAAGGTAAGAAAAGCTCTGAATAGAGCCATGAATACTTTTGCGGATGAGGACTGGGACAACTATTATGCGGCCAAATCCAGCTACAAAAAATGCATCAGGTTCAGGAACACCACGGGTTGGCGCAAGTTCTGTGGTAACATTGAATCTTGTCAGCAGGCTAACAGGGTAAGGAAAGTTCTAGCGCAACAGCACACACCTGGGCCTGCCACCCTCCGCAAACCTGACAACACACTAACATCCTCGCCAGAAGAAACGAGACGCGTCCTTATTGAAACTCACTTCCCGGGATGCACTTTCGCACAGGTAATTGACTGGCAGGATACAATACAGACACCATCAGACAGCGAATGGGCCTACGCTAGCAGGATGATCACGCTGGAGAAACTCCAATGGGCCATCCGGAGCTTCCATCCTTTTAAGGCAGCTGGACCTGACGGAGTGTTCCCCGCCTTACTGCAGTGGGGTGGCACCTCTGTCGCCTTAAAACTGCTGCCTTTACTGAGAGCGTGCCTGGCCTTTAGATACGTTCCCAAAGGATGGAGGGAAGTGAAGGTAATATTCATCCCTAAGCCAGGTAAGGGTGACTACACAAACGCCAAATCCCACCGACCAATCAGCCTGACCTCCTTTCTACTGAAGACCCTGGAAAGGCTGTGCGATAGGGAACTGAGGGATGGTGCTCTGAAGACCATACCGTTACACGGTAACCAACACGCATACAGCTCAGGTAAGTCGACTGAATCCGCCCTACATCTGGTAGTCAACCAGATACAGGAAGCGATTCATCAGAAAGGCACTTGTCTGGGCACTTTCATAGACATCGAAGGAGCCTTCGACAAAACCAACTTCTCCAGTATCAACAGCGCCCTCTCCAGACATGGAGTAGAACAGGTACTAGCGGACTGGATCACAAACATGTTAAGTAAACGAGTGGTTCGCCTTGAAGGTGAGCAGCAGCTGGCCATGATAGCTAGAGGTTGCCCCCAGGGTGGGGTCGTGTCCCCCCTTCTATGGAATCTGGTAATTAATGACCTCATCACCAAACTCAACGCCAACCGCTTCTACACAGTAGGTTATGCCGACGACCTTGCAATTTTGGTTTCGGGGAAGGTAACGGGCACGATATGCAACCTCACTCAGCAAGCGCTACGTATCGTGGAGAGATGGTGCAGGGACTTTGACCTTTCAGTGAACCCCGCTAAAACTGAACTGGTTATGTTTACCCATAAACGAGCGTTAGGGCCTTTTCGCCTACCTAAACTGTTCGATACTGAACTCCAGCTAGCCAACGAAGTCAAGTGGTACCTTGGTGTAACACTAGACAGTAAGTTAAACTGGAGCAGTCATCTGGACAACAAACTGAACAGGGCTTGCATAACCTTTTGGCAGTGCCGGAGAATGATAGGTAAGAAGTGGGGCCTATCCCCTAAAATTACACTCTGGCTGTACACTGCAGTGATCCGCCCCATGATAAGCTACGGAGCTGTGGTTTGGTGGCCTCGCACCAAGCTAGTGACAGCCTCCAACAAACTGCAACGCATGCAAAGACTAGCCTGCATGGCGACTACGGGCTGTATGAGGACTACTCCGACTGCAGCGGTAGAAGCCATCCTGGGAATCCCGCCGCTCCACCTGTTCATACAGCAGGAAGCGACGATGGCGGCAGTACGTCTTAACACACTAAATCTCTGGGGTAAGAGTAATACACCACACACCACGCTGCTTGAGGGACTCCATAAGGATTTCCCCATTACGAAAGCCATAAACGACCGGGTTCCTAAACAATTTATGTTTGATAAAAAATACAAGATCCAGCTTCACGAGGATCGCCGATGCGAGGGGTTGTGCCCCACAGAGCTGCGTATCTTCACGGACGGATCCAAAACAGGTAGTGGCACAGGAGCTGGAATCTTCTCGGAGGAATTCAACATACATATAGCCACACCATTGGGGGTCCACAACACAGTGTTCCAGGCCGAATGCTTGGGCATCTCTCTTGGACCACTCAATCCGCATACTCTCAGACAGCATGGCTGTTCTGCAAGCGCTGAACAGTTACACAGCTGACTCTGGGCTAATATACGAGTGTCACCAGCGCCTCAACCAGGTGGGTAACCTCAATAATATAACCATTCAATGGATCAAAGGACACAGCGGTTCGCTAGGCAACGATGCAGCCGACGAACTTGCCAGAAGAGGGTCGAGTATGGCACCCGTGGGACCCGAGCCCATCGTGCCACTCCCCTTCGGGTACATACGCACTCTGGTAAGGAAACGCACAAGAGAGCAACACAATAAACTATGGACGGACCAAGGTGAATGCAGGCAGGCGAGGGAAGCACTTCCCACATTGGATGGCCGCCTCACGAAACAGGTTCTCCGTCTAACAAAACAAAAGCTGCGTATAGTTACCGCAGCTTTAACTGGCCACGGGTCATTCAATAAACACCTCTTTGTCATAGGAGTAACGGACAGTCCGTTGTGCAGAGCCTGCATGGAGGACGACGAGACAGCGGCACATGTGCTTCTAAACTGCCCGGTGATCGCCACGTACAGGGCAAAGTACTTCGGTAACCCAGGTACCCTACGTGAGACGGTCAGTAACATCAAGGCGTTGCTGGCCTTCTTTGAGGAGCTGGGGTGGATCGAATAGTCGATTTTCCCACCCATACGCAAAATACGCGCATTAACGTGGAGTTGCGGACACCAACCCGTAGTACCTATTACCTATTAAGGGGCGGTATACGTGAAAAAGGCCTAACAATTTGTTCAGCTGAAGTATTAAAAAAAATATACCACTTACAATTCTCGTTTATGTCCAAGTTTGCTTGTCTACTTGGACACTGTGTGTGCACACCCACCATTCCTTTAGAAAAATATAAAGGCACAATATGAAGTATTTCACTTAGGTAGGGTTGCTTCACAAAAATCGTTGTTTCAAATTACAATTTAAAAATTACGGCCTTGCCTTACGTTAAAATATTAATAACGAGTACGTAATCGTTAATATTTGACGTAGGTACGTATTGAAACAACCGCCCCTTAGAGTACCGATTTAACTGTTGCGAAAGAAAATTATTATATTATTTAAGAAGGAATAATATAGTAAAACCGGGCAAGAGCGAGTCGGACTCGCTCACCGAGGGTTCCGTAACATCCGGGTTTATGTATAAGGTTTATGTTTATGAAATTAAATGTTTGTTTACGATTTATGACGTATTAAAAAAAAACTACTTACTAGATCTCGTTCAAACCAATTTTCGGTGGAAGTTTACATGGTATTGTACATCATATATTTTTTTTAGTTTTATCATTCTCTTATTTTAGAAGTTACGGGGGGGGGACACACATTTTACCACTTTGGAAGTGTCTCTCGCGCAAACTATTCAGTTTAGAAAAAAATGATATAAGAAACCTCAATATCATTTTTGAAGACCTATCCATGGATACCTCACACGTATGGGTTTGATGAAAAAAAAATTTTTTAGTTTCAGTTTTAAGTATGGGGAACCCCAAAATTTATTGTTTTTTTTCTATTTTTGTGTGAAAATCTTAATGCGGTTCACAGAATACATCTACTTACCAAGTTTCAACAGTATAGTTCTTATAGTTTCGGAGAAAAGTGGCTGTGACATACGGACGGACAGACAGACAGACGGACAGACAGACAGACAGACAGACAGACATGACGAATCTATAAGGGTTCCGTTTTTTGCCATTTGGCAACGGAACCCTAAAAATGGAAGTGTGTAGTATATAATAATAATACTAAAATCTTTATTTCAGACTAAGTTCTAAAGTTTCTAGATATTATAAAATTTGCACACGACTAAGTCCATATAAAATTTCCACACGAATAAATTATTTCAGGATAATTGAGTCCTGTTTATGAGCAATGACCTGTAGGATGCTGTTAGTGCTACTCCGGACACTGCTCAGTAACGACGCGAGCCGCTTGCGCACAATGGCATGGAAGCCATCTACCCTAGCCTCCGCAAACATAACAGAGGCACTACAAAAGCGGGGCAACCCTAACAACATCCTAAATCCATTATTGTATTGGACACGTAGGGCATTAATCGTCCTCTGCGTATATCTGAATCACAGGCTGCACGAGTAGAAGGTCTGATATAGGTATATAATATAATAATTGAAATAATATTTAAATTTTAAAATTAATGTGAAGTAATTATTGCACTTAGGGCTGATTTTTCCATCGCCAGATAACTTTTGTTCGCGGAATAAAATTGACGTTTGACAGTTCTTGTAAGAAATAACTGTCAAATTTTCAAAATTATTCCTCGAATAAAGTTATAAGATGATTGAAAAATCAGCCCTAAATTGTATGTTTTTGTAAGAACTGCGTTTAATATTGATAATTGTAATTTGTTTTTGCATACCGTTAAAACGGTGAGAGCATTGCACAGTGCTGCATGCACTTTGCAATGTTATGAAAACCTTTGTAAATACCATGTTTCTGGCAAATAAATATTCTATTCTATTAAGGCACTCTCATTTTACTTACACTCACAGAAATATTACACGTGATGTTAATGAAAACTATTAAAAAAATAAAGAATAAGAGAGATTTAGTATGAAAGACAGAGAGAATTATATCTTTCCTCTCTCTCATGTAACGAAATGTGTGTTTAACGTGACATGTCCTTGAAATTTTACTCTCAATTCTCGTCATATGATCAAATGGCTGCCGCCGCCTAAGAAGTTTCACTTCAATAATTATTATTATCATTTACCACTTAAATATTATTCTTAGGTAATTGTTCCTTAAACCAGTGGTTCCCAAACTTTTATCGCCCACAGCAGAATACACATAACTTTTCACACTTCATAAAGGTCAAAATGAACCACAGAAAGATACAATCATTCACTGCGGGCAGCCACTTCTGAAGTATTTTGGAATACACTTCAAACTTTAAGCCTCTCAAGTGACAAGTCTAAGATTGAGAGCCGCAAACAGAAACTGAAATAGCTATTCTAGTATTAGACCTTTTGACCTTTAAAGCATTTTGAGACTTCGGTAATGGAGACAGAACATCTTTTTAAGTGTTTTGTTTTTCGGTAATTCTCAACTAGCTTCTGTAGCAATATTGTTCGCGTGAAAGGGAACTGAAGATTTTTTGGAGCTACAATGGAAGTTGATCAGGTGACTCAATCATCAACTTTGAAAGTTAATATCTTGGAAATCACTTGAGGTGCCACTAGTCGATATTTTTTCCATAGAAATTTCGGAAGAGTATTACTACACTATTTTACATTGTGCATCCAAAGTTAAACACGATATCGTTTTGACTTATTATTAATTTTGTCTGTATGGAAACAGAATAGTAAAATAAAAAACCATTAAAAAGTAAGAAAGAAAGAAAGCCAAGAAAGATTCGTTTTCTTGCTAACTGCTCATCACTGATACTCAGACACGAAGCCAGGTGAGACAGCGTACTTTATGGCCATGAGCACCCAGTAAGTTCGAGCTCGCGACTAGTTTACTTTTAACGGGGTCTTAATATATTTTCTGTTGTCAGCTAAGTATCGATTTTTACAGGGTTATTGGTAAAAAATTAACAACCCTTTTAAGAGGTCATTGTACTCATCATTAGCAAGAAAGAAAATACATTTATTTAGCACAGACTAAAAGACACACAATACACCGGATAGATAATAGTCGTACATCAGATAAAAACAAAAATCAAAAGTGCAAAGTCCGATGTAAGAAATTAGCAGGAATGTGTGCCTCACGGCTGCGCCAAAAAGGCCCAGTTCAGCAACAAATGCCAGACAACTAGTGCCTGACGCTGGTTTTCAACTGGACCTGATGTGTGAGGTGACGGATGTAAATCAGTTTTATACTGTAACGTGACGTGTGTATGCATAATTTAAAAAATTCAAAAAAAAAAATGTGTCACATAAAAACAATATTGAGTAACATTGCAAAAAAACATTGCATTATGAACAAGTTAAAGTTGTTCATAATGATGAGTACCTACAACGACATCTTAAGAGGTTGTAATTGTTTTACCAATAACCCTGTATAGGACTCAAGCGTGGTCGCCATTTTTAAAATAACGCAGCATTAGGTATGCCACAGATATTTAAATCTCTTTCTTGTACCCCCGTCCACCCCGTCGTATCACATCACCAGCCCGCGCTACAGCTTTGTTTTCCTGTAGCGTTCTTTCTGATTTTTGTTGCTTTTTTCGGCTGCTAAGGATCCGTGCGTGAAGTTAAATAGCCTATAGCCTTCCCGGAGAAATGGGCTGTCAAATGCAAAACGAATTATTCAAATACGACTTCAGAGATTAGCGCGTTCGAACAAACAAACTCTTCAGATTTATTATTGGTATAGATATAATTATAGATTTGATATAAATAAGGAGAAGTCGACCCGTAACGACTTCTAGACTTTTTACTATAGGTACCCATGCTTAGGCCCGTATTAATAAACCTTCCTCAATGACGTACTCAAGTGCGATATCATTTAATACGCCATTATTGCGATATCAGCATCTTAAGATCATTGCTAATTAATAAACACATGAAAACAGTATCTCAGTTACCAAGATCAGCTCCTCAAGATGCTGTACTTGAGGGCTTGATCTCGTGAACGTTTACGTCACATTGACCGAAGTTTAGAATATCATTCATCACATTTCGTTCTTGTTAAGTCGTAAGATTTATTGAAATACTTTTATTTTGTTAAAATTTTAATGAATAGCGCTGTATCACGTTTTATAGATGTTTTCTACTCAAGAAAGCCATAACTGTATAGTTCGGAAGCGCCCCAAACACACAAACCTCTGTCGGCTCGGTACCGGATCCCATTGTACCCAAGAATGACGACATACGACACCCTTAATTGATTATGTAAATATTTATTATGCTACCCATCAAATCTTATGAATGTGCGTTGATTAGGAGAGCTGGATAAAAACCTCATAATATGTTCATATTTAGCGCACAAGTTTATTATTTTACCTTGAATAAATTCAAGTTTGTAATTACATACGATACTCGCCATTTTGATGATAGTGGTGGTCGAGGCTAAAAAACATAAAAATTGGGGATTTTGAACATTCTTACTTCTCTACAGGGGCTGTGAATAATACATCATTTCATTATTTGACGAATTAAGCCATAGTTTAAGATAAATAAATAGTGGTAATGAAGTTTTTTGATATCTAATGTCGAAATTTCGCGCCAATGGTCGTTACTTTTCACAAATTTTACACACACAGTTAAAGATAAGATTTAAAATGGGACAAATATTATTGAAAATATTGTGAACAACACGAAAATGCCCAGGTCTTAACGTAATATTCAAACACAGGTCCAATAACACGTATTAATCATTACCACTACTCAATTTGTGTTCAAAATCGCCGACCATTATTGTTTTTTTTTTTATTGCAATGATGTTTTTTTTTTTTTTTTTTTTAATATTTATTGAAAAAAAAAAGAGGATTTGATCATACATGATCATGTCATCCCCATAGTTACATACATCTTACATATACATATCTTATCTACGTTTTAGGGCACAATCAACTATTTTATATACGAATCTCGCTTCTTCCGATAAGGGAAAAGCAAGAATACTGTTACATACACCAGTGTCGTGCAAGCTAATGTCGTAAGCAAGCCTAAAAGATAACCTCTCGGCTTCGTTCCGAACACATTCCACTAAAATATGAAAAACGTCTTCAATAACATCGCAGTCAGTACAATTCTTAGAAGCAACTTTGCCCATTAGGTACGCAAAACTATTCAGTGGGATATGTCCGGAACGCAGCCTCATAGCAGATACTATAGTGTGTCTAGACAGTTCTGAATTAATAAACCAAGGAGCACGGGACAAATTATTTTGGATTGTTTTATACCATATGCCTTTTACTAGAGAGCGCTCATCAAAATATACGTTCCACATGTTTCTACATTTAATCCTAATCATATAAAAAACGTCGGTATAATAGGGCAAACAAACCATAGGCATACCATCAGATAGTGCTTGTCTAGCGAGATAGTCTGCCTCTTCATTTCCCGCTAAGCCTACGTGTGAAGGTATCCATTGCAATACTATTGTATAATTTTTAGTGGCTAATGTGGAAAGTGACTCCAAGATGCTGTATGCTATCGGTGTGCCTCGACTATTCGAGGTGCATCGAGCAATGTGTTGTAGTGCACTCTTGGAGTCTGTTAGAACAACGTATTTGCCCGGCTGAAAAGATTGAATATATGAAATTGCTTCTGATATTGCTATCAATTCTATCAACATTATGGAGATGTTTGAGTCAATACGTAGTTTTACTGAACTACTAACTTGCGGGTCATAAATAGCTAATCCGCCACAATTAATTTCTTTCGAACCGTCTGTATAAATTTTATAATAATTTGAATATGTGCTTTTAATAAAACTACTACACAATTGTTGTAAGGCCAGCGAATTATAACTTCTTTTAGCGTTACTTACGGCATCTATGTTAAACTTAATTATATTCGAAATATCCACATTGCCGACCCAGGTATTAAGTGCAAACATATCTAATTGTGTACTAACATGTACAGCAGTATCTTTGAGGTAACTATGAACTAAAATTAAAATGGGCTTTTCTTTGCACCTCCAATAAGAATTTTGACTAAAAGGAATTAAGTCGTCCAAAATTTTAATAATCTTATGGTTAGAAAAGGATTTCGCTTTTAACCAATATTTTCCGGCCAGGTAATGTCTTCGTACACTTAAAGGCGGTAGGTGTAGTTCGCATTCCATAACGTGTATAGGTGTCGTTTTGATAAACCCACCTATTACCCGCATACACTGATTCTGTATTTTATCCAGCTTGCTTGTATGTGTCTTACAACTATTACCGTAAAGGAAACTTGCATAATCTAGTCTGCTACGAATACACGATATGTATAAACGCCTTAAATTAGTTGGGTGAATGCCCCAACCTGTCCCCGCTAAAACTTTAAAAACATTAAGCACTTTTGACGCTTTTTCTCTTAATTCATTTATTTGTTTAGACCATCGTAACTTCCTGTCTAACCAAATACCTAAGTATTTTACACAATCCACTACTTCTAAAGAGATACCACCAATAACTAGAGACACAGGGTCCCGTACAAATTTATTTTGGAAAATACAAATTTTACTTTTGAGTGCTGAAATTTCTAACCCAGCAAGAGAAAGAATATTAACAAATTGATTTAAAGCTAATTGTAATTGGTGCCTTCCTTCCTCTATATTACTACAAGTTACATATAGCACGAAATCATCTGCGTACTGTGATATAAAGACATTATTTATTGACTTGCAAATCTCCATTGTTAAGATATTAAATAAAAGCGGGGAAAAGGGATCGCCTTGAGCCAAACCGAAACAACATCTCCTACTTATGACTGAGTTATTATCTGTCTCAATACTTAAGTTTCTTTCTTTTAAAAAACACCGTAGGTACGTACATATTTTATTACCTATCCCTATACTATCTAAAATATATAACAAACGTTCTAAATTTACATTGTTGTACGCATTATCAATGTCAACAAAACAAGCGATCGTTGATTGTTTTTTAGAAAATCCTAGTTGGATTCTCGACACCAAGGTAGACAAATTATCTAAAATGGAGCGCCCTTTGCGAAAACCAATAGTATCGGCCGATAACATGTTATTATGTTCACAAAACCATTCTACTCTTTTAATTAATATATTATGTAGTATTTTACACACACAGGAAATCATAGAGATAGGTCGCAACGAAGAGTTAGACTGAGGATCCCGGCCGGGCTTAGGTATAGGTATTATAGTGATATTACGCCACTGCTGGGGAACAAAACCCATCGTAAAAAACATATTATAAAAACTGACTAAAATCAACTTTGCATTATTCGGTAAATAATATAGCATTGAATAGGAAATGTTATCACTACCCGGAGAAGTATCTTTAGTGCGCAAACAGTTGTCCAATTCGTGTAAAGAAATCTCTGTCTCAAGTTTAGGGTTATTTGAATTAAATATAGGGTCATCAGCACAAACGAAGTCCGGCGCCAGGTTTTGTAATAATACAAACGCCTTCTCTTTACTAATACCCGATCGGGGTACATAGCATCCCTTAAACCATTTCATTTTCTTCCATAAAACAGTATGAGATATTGTTCCGTCTAATGAAGTACAGAAGTCTTGAAAACCCTTACTTCTTGCTATACGAAGACACCTCTGACCTTCCCTAATTTTCTCCTGCAACTTGTCTAAATTAGAAGGTGTAGGGTTACGTCGAAATATTGATAACGCTAACCGTCTTTCGGCCACTAATTTTGATAAAGAACTATTCCAGTAAGATTTCGGAGTGAAATTTTTCTCGGGGTCAGAGTTAATTTTAATGTATGGTATGTGAATATCGGCAGCTAAATTAATCAACTCAATAAATGAATCATATGATTTTTGTAAGTCTTCCGTGATAATAAAACCTTGCATAAGCGAGTGTATTAAGTTGTAGTACTGAGACCAATCGGCTTTTTTATAATTCCTACGTACCGGAGGAGGTATGGATAGACTATCCACCTGCATTGAAATTTTAATCAAAAGATGATCACTGCCAAACGTTTCATTAAGCGTGCCCCAATTAAATTTGTAAGCTGTATCTGAGGAAGCCAATGATATGTCTGGAGAAGATTGTTGTACTAAATTATTTACTAATTTAATACGAGTGGGGTTGCCATTATTCAATGTTACGAGTTCAGTATCTAAAAGTGCGTCATGAATTTGGGTACCTCTCTGATCTATTTTATGAGACCAATTGACTGGCCCGTTGGTCTAGTGGTTAGTGGCCCTGACTGCTATGCCGGAGGTCGTGGGTTCGATTCCCACCCAGGACAAATGTTTGTGTGATGAGCATGATCATTTGTTCTGTGTCTGGGTGTAATTTATCTATAATATGTATGTATTTAGAAATATATAAGTATGTTTATCAGTTGTCTAGTACCCATAACACAAGCTCTGCTTAGCTTGGGACTAGACGGCGTCGTGTGATAGTTGTCGAATATATTATTATTATATTATTATTATAATTTGTGTGGTGTCCGTTAAAATCGCCGAGAATCACTACCCTACTGTGAAAACTAGAAAAAATTTGTTCCCAATCACTTTGGCTCGTGTGAACTGACGGGGCACAATATAAGGATAATACATACTGAAGATGCTCACAATTGCAAATCTTGACACAAACTATCTCAATCCCCGGGTTAAGGCTTTCAAAAGACACATAACTTGATTTGAGTGACCTGTGGACTAAGACCGCTACCCCACCATAACCGTCATTCCTATCCTTACGATATATAGTGTAACCGTTTACCTTCAGCTGACTATCCCGTTCCAACTACGTTTCGCTGAGTGCGGCAATGTGAATTTTCAGTTGACTCAAAGAATGCTCCAAGGATATTAATTTTGGTCGTATACTTTGACAATTCCATTGTGCAACATTTAATCTAAAAAAAGGTTTCTGACTACGAGCCATTGGGGGAAATATAGTCCAAAATAATCTTAAATATAGGCCACTTTGACACGAATTGTACACTCAATAATATTATCCACTCTAAACAACACTTTATCACCCCATGCACCTTGTCTTCCATCGACAATTCCCTTAAAAATATAATTTCTTTTAGTCTCACTAATAGCTCGTCCAAACGAACACTGTCATTCTTTTTCTCTTTACCAGCAGCAGTATCAGAAGGGACTGCTGACTCAGTGCCCATATCCATTGTTGATGAGTTTATTGGGAGTTCCAAGTTACAGGAAGTCTTGTCCCTACTACGCGTACGTCGAAGTCTCGATGAAGTATTGGCAGGCGTGTTTTTATCATCATCCTTTTTATGCACTGTGATGTCAGCTTTTACTATCTCTGCAAATGTGGGGGTGTCCCGTTTTTGAAATCTAATATCAGGTTGTGATTTTATGTTGGTAGGAGGGTTGCCAGAGTGTTCTCGAGAGCTACTTTTTTCGGACAAGGAAGTTGAGGGCGGTACATATACAGTTAATGCTTTTCTATAAGTACAGTTAAATTCTACCATGATCTCTCTCAACCTCTTCTCCTTTAAAAAGGCTGGACATGAAGCTTTATGCAAGGCCAAATGGTTTCCACCACAGTTAACACATTTGAAGTTCTGTGTTTCACAGTTCTCATGGTTATCACCGCATTTCGGACAGACTATTTTATTGGAAGGGCATTTCTTTGTAGGGTGACCATATTTCCAGCATTTCGAGCATTGCGAAACGGGAAATACATAAGGAGTAACTTTAATACTTAATCCATGGACATATATGTACTGTGGAATAAACGAACCCTTAAAACACACCTGTACCGCTTCACTTGGCTGCCAACCTTCTCCCTCTCTGTCTCGACGTTTAAGCCTAAATACAGATATTATTTCCGCAGGTTTATCACACCTTATATTAGTCAAAATGTCCTCGTCAGATAAATCAAGATCAACATCCTTTATGACGCCATAAGATGAAGACCTTTCCATGGCCCTGAAGATCTTCCAACCTTTTTCTATGAATTCCGGACATTTTTCGATTTTATCAGCACTCAACTCACTGCAAACTTCAACGCGAATCTTGAATGGGTTAATGTACTTTACTTTGGTAATATCAGCTATCCCATTCGCCTTCAGCATCTTAGCAAATGCAAATTGTTTAGGCAACTTCTCATTGCTAGATAAGTACATCTCGATATCCTCCTTCAGTTGTGATTTTAATCTTGTCCCTTTACTTTGGACTAAATTCCATCCCTCATTATCCTCATCATCTCCGATAAAATCCTCCTCCCTATCCCTTTTCTCCCGCTTAAATTTTTGGTCTTCTTCCATTTTATATTGTACTAAGTTCTCTTCTCTGTTTAGCTCCTCTTCTGCATCAGACATACTATGTTCGCTCAAAGAACCGCCGCCTGCCATTATTACTGCATTCACATTCTCCAAATGTGGGTTGTTTACATCCATTAGTATTAATTATAACACGCTAATGAGTGTCTTCGTTATCCGTGTGCCGCTCGCACGTTGGAAACATAACGGTACTCCGGTGCGCCGACAGCGAGACCTGGCAGCGCACACAACTTTAACCACTAATAACGCAAAAATAATGTTTAATAGCGAAACACGCGTCTCCCTCGCACGATTACCGCGACGAGACTCGATTGCAATGATGTGCGAAAGCGATTATTCCAAACGATTTTTTTTTTTAATTTCGATTGATGACGAATGTAATCGATACTTGGAAATAAAATAAAATTATTTTAAGCAGTAAATACAATAAGCATGCTTATTGTATAAGCATTGTTTATAATTTTATTATGATTCGTGCTTTTCTAATGTCATTTCATTAGTTTTTTGGACATTATATTGAAACAGTCATATCAGACACGCCATAGACCTCATTTTTTATTGAATTTCGCGCCGAAATGTTTCTAATATTTGAATTTGTATTCGGAATGCGCTCGCTGTTTAAAATGATTTTAATTTACTGGACAATTATTATTTATTGTGGATTTTATTTTTGATACTTTCTACGAGTAGGTTTCTACAGATTTTTTAGGTAGGTCTTGTAAAATTTTGTTTGAGAATGATGAATTGGGTATTCTGCTAACACTTTCAATACTTTTTGACATTTTTGCTAGTTATAAGAGTTTTTATTCGGTTTCTAAATTTTTCATTTTTTTTTATTGCGAGTATCGATTAGGCTGTATGCAAGTTTTGAATCGAAATAAGAAAGTTGGGTGGACGGTCAGCACTAAAAAGTGTAACGTCGCAACACAATTTTTAGTAATTTTTATCAAGATTTACGTGTATTTTATGCAGTTTATGTATGAAAAATGGTAAAGTAAGAATGCAGACGGAATGATAATATCTTTATTTTTTCCTTTTGCATATTTTCAGCAAGAGAGTAGGTTGTTTATGTAGGTAGGTACATATTTTCACTAAATTGAATTTGTCTACTTTTTGGATAGGTGTGTAGTAATACCAATTTTATACAACTTTTGCAGTAGACTAACGCAGTGAAGACTAAACATATAAATAAATTAAGTATAGATTTTTGGTAAACGATATCGCAAAGACCATAAAATACACGTACACATAGAACTATATTTCATCGTAATAATTAATTTCATGCAAAATATTTTCAAACTCCGTGTTTCGCGGTACTAATCACGACCTCAAGTCACGGACCGCCTACACTCAGGTTTAGGCATCTTGAGTACACGCACCTATTGTATACTTAAGTGTCAAGTTTCATTTATTAATCAGTCCATCACTCGGCTGATATCGTAAACCCAAACCGTAGCTTGAGAACGTCAAATAATATGTTTATTAATACGATCATGACCTCAAGATCGATATCAAGTGCGAGCTCTTGGACTGAGTGACGTTTATTAATACGGGCCTTAGAGAATGACAGCCTTTTCTTATCTAGCATATCATCATCTACCTAGCCTTTTCCCAACTATGTTGGGGTCGGCTCCCAGTCTAACCGGATGCTGCTGAATACCAGTATTTTACATGGAGCGACTGCCTGACCTGTACATACCCAGTTAGTGGGTAATACGATACCCCTTGGTGAGACTGGTGGTCAGACTTTCGGGCTTCTGACTACCCGTAACGACTGTCAAAGATCGACGAACGATAGCCGAGACCAACGGCTTAACGTCTGGTATGTAAAGATGGTCACCCATCCACTGGCTTACCACGGCAAGCGTAGCTTAACCTGATCGATCGCCCCATGCGGCTATTATTACTTAGCCACAAGACCCTTTGCAAGCTTTTAGACATAACCATACCTAGACAGGGTTACTTTTCAAACACCATCCAAATTTTTACATGGTGTTCTCTACCCATGAATATAAACAACTTTCACTATGGGACCATCTCTGAAATCACGAAAAAAAAATAAGCAGTTCCATACAAAACTTCAATACCTACTTGACCAAAATGTATGAAACAGCTGATTTTTTTTTCGTGTTTTCAGAGTTGGTCCCATAGTGAAAGTTGTTTATATTCATAGGTGGTACACCATATAAAAATTTGGATGGTCTTTGAACAGTAACCCTGTATATAGAGAAGGTAGCATTTTCTTAATTCAGAACCAAAAACGGAGCTTAGCATCAGTAATCAAAACATTAGTTTAGCAGCCCATAAACCTGATTACCCGCGTTTAACCCGTATCAATTAACAAACGCACGTAAACACGTTTGTGGTTTGCGTTAAAGTTAACCAGTTAATGTCACATGAAAATGAAGCTAACGTAAACTTGTGCGCAATTACCGCCAGTGGCTAAAGTTAATTCGCACATATATTAGGAGAACGATAATGTTAATAATTGGACCCTTTTCATGGGCTGTCCGTTAGACAGTTTAAATTGTAGTTGACAATTGTTTAAATTAATTGGTATATTGTGGGTATATTTTGTTATTCGGTACATAATATCGTAAATTAATTTACACAATTGAAGTTTGTGATGTCAAAATAACAGCTTTTTAGGGTTCCGTAGCCAAATGGCGAAAAACGGAACCCTTATGGATTCGTCATGTCTGTGGCTGTCCGTCCGTACGTCATAGCAACTTTTTTCCGAAACTATAAGAACTATACTGTTGAAACTTGGTAAGTAGATGTATTCTGTGAACCGCATTAAGATTTTCACACAAAAATAGAAAAAACAATAAATTTTGGGGGTCCCCCCATACTTAGAACTGAATCCCAAAATTGTTTTTTCATCAAACTCTTTCGTGTGGGGTATCTATGGATAGGTCTTCAATGATGATATTGAGGTTTCTAATAAACTGAATAGTTTGCGCGAGAGACACTTCCAAAGTGGTAAAATGTGTGTCCCCCCTGTAACTTCTTAAATAAGAGAATGAAAAACTAAAAAAAATATATGATGTACATTACCATATAAACTTCCACTGAAAATTAGTTTGAACGAGATCTAGTAAGTAGTTTTTTTAATACGTCATAAATCGTAAACCGCAATTTACCTTTCATTCAATCAACTCAAATATAAAGATTAAAAAAAAGTCATTTAATTTCATAAACATAAACCTTATGCATAAATAAACCCGGATGTTGCGGAACCCTCGGTGCACGTGTCCGACTCGCTCTTGCCTGGTTTTTTATTAAATACACATGAAAGTATAAACGGTACAAATAACAAAAAATCTTTTTATTTATTTGTCTGTCTTTTTGTTCCGGCCAATCTCCGAAACGGCTAGACCGATTTTGACGGGGCGGTCACTAACAGATAGCTGATGTTATAAGGAGTAACTAGGCTTATTTAAGAAACAGAATTAGGGTTCCGCGCAATAAATTAAAACCCGTGAAATCCAATTTGTTTTCGAGCATGCAAGCTAACGAAGTTGCGGGCATAGCTAGTTTTGAATATAATTATATACAAGACCTACCGTTGCCCGCGGTTTCACTCACATTTTACATGTGTCATCCAGGTCATCGTCCACCTTTCCGTAGGTATGCCAATCATCATCAAAATTCGTTCAGTTGTTATAGGTATCCATATCCATACTAATATTACAAATTCAAAAGTAACTCTGTCTGTCTGTATGTTACCTTTTTACGCCTAAACCACTGAACGGATTTCGATAAAATTTGGCAGAGAGATAGATTGCATCCCGGGAAAGGACATAGGATAGTTTTTATCCCAATATGCCCACGGGATCGAAACTTATGTGGGTGAAATCGCGAGGCGCTGCTAGTCGTGAAATGAAAAACAAACATGTGAACAGACCCATCTAAAATTATTCGGATTATTTATCTTTCAGAAAGATAAGATAAAGTAAATGTTGGTATTCCAGGGCCTGTCTGACTGACAAGGAGCATATTTGAACAAAATAAATTATCTTTCTAAGTTTTAATTTTACCATCAATCAGGTTTTCTGGAGAACTTTGCTCAAGAAACACAAGTTTCTAAATTATTCACAAGCATTGAGATGAGTAAACGTTGTTAGGTAGGTACTGTTTTTTTTTTTTGTTTCATAAAACGTCCACTTTTTCTTCAGACATTTTGTTTTTCATAATTTTGTTTTGTTTCATGAAAAATCTGGTATATTCTATTTTTTTGGCATACATGTGAGTAAAAGATTTTAATTTTTGATGTATTATTTAACAATACCAAAAGCTGTTCTAAAACTATTTAAAATATTTGCGATAGAATTTATATTTTTACATTAATACAAGGGTAGGTTCTAATTTTGAAGAAGCCACAGTGTGTTTTTTGTTTGACTTTCAACCCTCCCCGTTCGTCTGAAGGTTAGTCAGAACTCCAGCAGTTTAGATACCTTGAAAGTTTCAAGGTTCATATATGTTACCGGCCAAACCCGATTTTAGGATGAACTAGTTTCGCCTAGGCCAAACCAGTTCTCATTCGCTCGCTCTTGCATCCTATGTCGTAAGTTATTCTATTCTATTCTTATTTTTTGTAAAGCAAACAATTACTATTAGAAAAATTGTCTTGACCCTAGCGTTACTGTATGAATTTAAAATTTAGTCTTATTGTTTTGTTATAAGATTTAATTTTCTTTGGTTCAATCGACGAACGATATTTTCAAAAAATATTTGTTTTGCCATACTGACGTATGACAAAACAAATGTTTTTTGAAAAAGTACGTATAATCAAAGATACTGAAATCGATTCAGTAGTCAATTATGAACAAACTCAGGGCTTGCGTTTATTCTGTTACACCTTGTAGGAAATTCGGATTCTTTTTGTAGCAGGTAATTTTGAAAATGTCCAGTTAGGTAGGTCTAACTTCGAGAAAGAGGTCAATCGCCGAATCCGACTCGGCTGGGCAGCGTTCGGGAAGCTACGCCCGAAGAATTGCCAAACTTAAGTGGCAGTGGGCAGGGCACATTGCTCGCAGAACAGATGGCCGATGGGGCCGAAACGTTCTGGAGTGGCGACCGCGTACCGAAAGACCTAGCGTTGGAAGGCCTCCCACAAGGTGGACCGATGACCTTGTGAAGGCCGCAGGAACCCGTTGGATGCGGGAAGCACAGGACCGGTCGAAGTGGAGGTGCTTGGGGGAGGCCTATGTCCAGCAGTGGACGTCTTTCGGCTGAAATGATGAAAATAGATAATACTTTCCTCCTTGAAAACAAAACACAACTTACATAATCACGAAAACATGCAAAAATCCAGTTACAGCCCCCAACATATTTCGACTAAGTAAATAAGTAAATTTTGCCAAGTCGTTGGCAACTTGAGTTGTTCGTTGTACATTATCGTCATACTCCGCTGAAGATCTTTGGAACAACCAACAGTTTATGAGTTTATCCTATCGAAGTGATGAAGTTAAGGAAACTTTGCCGGTTTTGATAATAATGATTTGTCTTTTTGTAGGAGTCGGTTTGGCGTTAATGATACAAATTATTTAGGTAAATTTTCACGCTTGATATAATACCAAAAATTGGGTTAGCAGCATTTACAGTTGTAGGACATTCAAACCAAATAAATGCTGTTCATTTCAGAGCCTTCTGTCAGTCTTTTTACACGTGCAGTCTGTGGATCAACTTTACGCGGCGGCTTACAACGTCCTTCGTGTTCAGTACAATGACGCGCTGAGGGCAGTGTTGAGAAAACCCCGGCACTGCAGTGCTTCCGCAATGTTTGCGCTTGCTTCAATCGATGACTTCTTTTGCATTATTAGGAAAAGAACTGCATCGATGATGAGCAGGGTCCGTGGTAGCACCAACGCTGTCCTCAGAACGTTAGCGTGCAAAATAGACGGTCCTTTTACTGTGTACGGTACTGGGCAAGTGTACACCTCCACAGAAATAGGAAATAGTCTTAGTGTGTAACTTGTTTTGTTTACTAACAAATTACTAACACCTTTTTATTTTTATTTTGTTTTTTTTTGTGTACTATTTACAACCCTACTAATACTTTCTTTGTAAAAAAAAGTATTAGTAGGGTTGGTATGGACGTATGTCTGAAATAAAGATAAATTATTATTATACAATGTGTTGATTTGCATCCTAGTCAAATTCAAGGACGTAATTATGCTAATGATTCTCGACCCAAATCAACAATAAAATGAGTAGGTATTTTTTTATTTTATTTTCTTATTTAAGGACATCCGTAAGTGTGAACCAGCCGTATTTAAACGCGGCCCGTCTGTTACTAGCCCTATAACCGCGCTTCACACACACACAAATGCAAACCATTCATGCAACTCTCATTCGATAAATTCGTAGGTAATCAATCCCATCCTCCAATCACACTCTCCCGCGCCGCTCCTAGCCACGCCCCTTTTCCCCGCCGGCGCCGCGCGGCGCGGCGCCGGCGCCGACAGTGTGATTGAACTCGCCGAAGTGTTCGCGAGTGCGCTTTGCGAATTTCCGTACATCGAGACGTAGTTACAAAGTGTGATGACGGACAATTACTCAAATGCCGAGTTGGTGGAGATGGTCGCCATCAGTGGAGACAGCCTACGTGGAGCCATCCGGATGTTCGTGGAAATGTATCCCGATCGGGCACAAGACATTCACCCAGGTGATAATGCTGTGCGGGTTACATTTTGGTCGCTGGTTCCTGGAACACCAAGACGCCAACATCCTGTGGATGGACAAGTGTTTACCTAAGAGTTGAAAGTAAGTATACCACGTACTTATACTTAACTAGCACGTCTTTCCATTTCATCAAACGTAGAAAACATCATTTTTAGACTTAGTAGATCGGTACACTAACTAAGGTAGGTATTATTGCCGGCCCTAAGCCCGTTATGTAGGAAGGAAAGTTTCAAATCAACCAATTTAATCCAAAAATAAAAACAAAATCATTTAATCATCTGATAACAGGTCAGTGAACTTTTCTTTGGCGCACTAGTATTACTGTCATTAGTAAGATTTCCGTATTCCAATGATGCTCAAAAATGAGTTAATTATCAAGCGAAATTTATGACAATAATGTAGGTGATTTTCGAAATAAAATTAGGTAAAATTATTGCTACCGGTCGGGTCATTGCTACGCGGCGGCGCTACCATTTCGGGGAAAAACAGCTGCATGCATTGTCGCTGTGTGCGTAGTCGGGTGATTCTGTTTTATTTGTATTGAATTAAGGGTGTAATTCTGAAATACTGTTAAATTTCAACAACAAAAAAAAAGCAGCGCTTACTAGTTATTGCCCCATAACGTACTTCAATTGATTGTTTATGTATTTTATGACAACCTCCTGAACTTTGACGAGGATGCAAATCAACACATTGTAGAGTTATCATAGTGAACTATTTCGAAATGTTTCTGGAAAAAAAGGGTGGGTGCGTATGAACGCACACACCCTTTTTAGGGTTCCGTAGCTAAATGAAAAAAAACGGAACCCTTATGGATTCGTCATGTCTGTCTGTCTGTCCGTCCGTATGTCACAGCCACTTTTTTCCGAAACTATAAGAACTATACTGTTGAAACGTGGTAAGTAGATGTATTCTGTGAACCGCATTAAGATTTTCACACAAAAATAGAAAAAGAAACAATAAATTTTGGGGGTTCCCCATACTTAGAACTGAAACTCAAATTTTTTTTTTCATCAAACCCGTACGTGTGAAGTATCTATAGATAGGTCATCAAAAATGATATTGAGGTTTCTAATATCATTTTTTTCTAAACTGAATAGTTTCCGCGAGAGACACTTCCAAAGTGGTAAAATGTGTGTCCCCCCCTGTAACTTCTAAAATAAGAGAATGATAAAACTAAAAAAAATATATTATATGACGTACATTACCATGTAAACTTCCACCGAAAAATGGTTTGAACGAGATCTAGTAAGTAGTTTTTTTTAATACGTCATAAATCGTAAACCGCAATTTACCTTTCATTCAATCAACTCAAACTACAAGAACTTTTATATTATGTTACTTGCTGCTACGGAACCCTTCATAGGCGAGTCCGACTCGCACTTGGCCGCTTTTTTTCATTTATGATAGATGTGATAGAAGTGAAAACTTACGACTGGAGCGCCAAGTATACGCGATTTATTTATTTAAACTTCTAGCACTCATTAAGGTACAAAGACGAACTTCATGCCTTAGGCATTCTCTACCAGTCAACCAAGAGTAGTGTTGAGATAAGATGGCAGGTGCTCTGTTCAACAGGAGTTAATAAAAAAAACATAGTAAGTATTAAAAAAAAAAACCGACTGCGGTAAAAAACTGAAAAGCTAAAAACAAGCCCATTTTATATTAAATATAAAAGTTGGAAGCAGGCGGGACCCATTTGAATTTGAAAATATAATAAAAATGGTATGAGATGGGTCCCGCCGGTCTTCGCTCTTCACCGACCTACTGGAGCCGACTATACCCGATTCAGCGTCAACGTCCCGAGCGTGAGGGGCTAGAGTTTAAAAAAAAAAGAAATGGCAGAAAAAATACCGTTTCTATGCAATATTTCAAAAGTCATCATCATCTGCCTAGCCTTTTCCCAACTATGTTGGGGTCGGCTTCCAGTCTAACCGGATGCAGCTGAATACCAGTACTTTACATGGAGCGACTGCCTATCTGACCTCCACAACCCAGTTACTGGGTAATACGATACCCCTTGGTAAGACTGGTTGTCAGACTTTCGGGCTTCTGACTACCCGTAACGACTGTCAAAGATCCACGAATGACTTTCCGAGGCAAGGAGGGGTCTCGGTATGTAAAGATGGTCACCCATCCACAGATCAACCGCGGAAAGCGTAGCTTAACCTGATCGATCGACCTGTGCGGCTGTTATTATTTAGCCACGTGCCCCAATATAAAATATATCAAAAGCCCCCCAATATTTAAAAGTAACAACTATTAAGTAAACGATGTATCTACTCCAAAATTATCTTCATGTTTCCTACAGCATATAAGGGAAGTCATTTTAAACCTCAATACAACCAAAACTTGGTATAACCTAAAGAAAATACGCTACACAGCTAAGTGTAGCTGTTTTCAGCTTAATACAGCGGATATTAGAAGGTTAGACACGGTTGGAGGGTTCCAAAGATCGTGTGGGATAGCGGATGCCATGAAATGACGTCATGAAGGCTCTATACAATCTACCCAGGCCGAGGTGCGAGCCTCGAAGCCATAAAAACCTATTTTGTTAAAGGAAATCTTCGGAAAAACCGCTCTTACACGCTTTTTGTTTGGATATTTTCACGATTACTGGCTTTATGAAATTTCCTTGTAGTTGGTGCGGTGTAATAACAAATTGGTATTCTGGTCAGTGAAGATCTGGGTCAGCGTTTGGTTTTTGCTAGCTTTGTGTTTGATCGGAAAGGACGATAGGATCATAATTATTTTTATTAAATCTATTTATTTGAAGCCTTTAGAATCTGAAATTTACGCGGCCTACCCAAATGTCCTTTATTTGCTATTGTTCGTCGGATCGTTGAGCTCCTCAAGTTCTGAGTCGAGCTGCACAATTTTTGACAAATGCGTGCACTGATTCGACAGGCATGCTCAATCTGTGTGGTTCTTTCCTCAAAAGACCATTTCAGACAGCAATCTACATGGTCTTCACACGATCTGACCATGATTTTGTATGGACTTTAAAAGAGACTATGACCTCTGAGTTTGTTTCGGCCTTTCTTCTCAGAATAGTTAGATAGGAAACGCCGACCTCATCTAGTTTTAAAAAAATATGATTGCCGTGTAAAAGTATTTATATACACCTACTTACAGAAATTAAATCATTTATCATTTAGAAATATCATCGCAGTATGTGTGTTCCGGATTACTAGGGGGGAATTATGATAAATTATTATGATTAGGGGTATCGTATTACCCAGTAACTGGGTTGTGGAGGTCAGATAGGCAGTCGCTCCATGTAGTATTGGTATTCAGCTGCATCCGTTTAGACTGGAAGCCGACCCCAACATAGTTGGGAAAAAGCTAGGCAGATGATGATGATGATGTATGTTCCGAATTGGCGTTAAAACGGCTGTGTGGACTTGGATAAGGCACACAAATAGTTTATAGCCTGGATTAACACATGGTACTTTGATGTATGTAACTGTGATCCCAGTAGGACGTTCAGTAGGATATTTTATCTAAAGTCAGCTAAAGTCGACTATTCTTAAAACAGACCTCTTAAAGTCGACTAAAGCCTTTAATAGGAAACAAAATGGAAAATTATGTGCAAAACATCTCGGGTTTAAGACAGATGAGAATACACCAATATACGTTTCGGAACAGTTAACAGCAAAAGGAGCTCGACTACACTTCCTAGCGCGTGACTTAGCAAAATCTAAGGATTATAAATACTGCTAGACGGCCTACGGGAAAGTTCATATTAAGAAGGATGATGATTCTCCTACTATTGTCATAAATAGTGAGTCGCAGGTACATAATCTCCTACAGATTACATGACTAGTTTTCATCTTGCAAGCGACCTATCGTTGTGGCCGTTTATTGTTACAATATTTTACCTATTTGTTAAACTTTCATCGGTTTGTTAAACTTTCAAAATTAATTAGAGTTAAGTCAAACATTAAAATAAGTAATAAGTTATGTCTCGTTTACCAATCGCGCCAAATCACTCATTCCTCATCACTCACACCTGCAGTCAATCCGGATACCAAAATCACAAACTTACAAACCACACATACCTCTACACACTCACAGACACATGCATCTACCCTCACCCACCCGCGAAATAATAATGCAAAAATAATTACGTTATCCTACATTTTTAAATCTTATCATAATGGATGACACACAAATAATTTTGAATGACATAGATAATTCTGAAATAGCACAAGTTTTCGATTGCGATATCGCTGATTTTTAAAAGCTCATAGCGCCTATCCCCTCCGATTTTACCATTGTTTCGCAGAATATTAGATCTGTCTATTCCAATTTGGATGATCTTTAACTAAAGTTAATCAATCTTGGAACAGATATTGATATGATAATCCTAACCGAATGTAGGTTGAACTCAAATAAACCAATACCTCAAATAGCTAACTATAACTCGTACCAAACTACAAACCATCTGAATAAGGCAGACGTTGTGGTCGCCTATATTAAAAGCACACACAAAGATAAAACAAGAGAGATAAAACTAGCTCACGCGTCCTGCTTAGAGATTCATATTACACCTGACCTTACAGTATTAGCAATTTATCGGTCCCCTTCAACTACGAACGCGGACCAATTTATTCACTCCTTAAATACCCACCTAACTACCCTTGCATCAACTAAAAACTTAATCATTACTGGAGACATAAATATTAATCTTATATACAATCAAAATGAGCAGCCACACGAACGTATAAACAGACTTAGCTATCTTAATATGTTAGCAATGCACGGTCTACTCCCTGGTCACACGCTTCCCACGAGGGACAAAACTTGTCTTGACCATTTCATAATAAAACTCAAACCTGGAAACCAAACTGCAACCATTGCAGTTATTCGTACGACCATTACTGATCATTCCATGACTTTATTAAAAATCTCAAAGCACACTAACGTAATAAGATGCTCAAAGACAAAAACAGTTTTTAATATGGAGAAGGGAATTGAGCTACTCAAATCCAGTAACCTATCGGACCTATTAAAACTAGACAATCCTAACTCGATCACTAATAACCTAATTGAGATACTATAATAATAATAATAATATAATAATAATAATTTATTTTCGCTTTCAAAGTACAACAAAAACATCTATGTACAGTACAATTTAAATAAGGTATTTGATGGTTGTACATCAGCACATAATTGATGATCTACCAACTCCCAAACTAAGTCAAACTTGTATTTTGGGAGTTAGTGGTTCTTATGACGAAGGGCTTACATAGGCACAACCTTGTAGCCTAGAAATTGACTTCAAACGCTTTACTGTAAATAAATTAAATTAAAATTCTGTAATATACAATTGGAAATAAATTATAGCATCTACATTATCTAAAAAATACAAACAAAAATAAAAATAATAATAAAAAGAAAGAAATAAATATATA
The DNA here is from genome assembly GCA_916614155.1 of Mesoligia furuncula. NCBI lineage: Eukaryota > Metazoa > Arthropoda > Insecta > Lepidoptera > Noctuidae > Mesoligia > Mesoligia furuncula. The sequence continues at coordinate 2,656,737 of OU744791.1, read as the reverse complement.
CCATCACCTCAACAAAATAATTATGTTTTACTTTTTTATACATAAAAGCATCTCAGTTTTATTATAATCTAAAGTTTGCAACCAATTACTTAGTTTATGTTTAACCTCGTGTTTAGTTAAGCTGTAAATGTTGATGGTTTTATTGACTGCATTATACAGTCTCGAGCTTACTGCGTCAAATTGCCTACTGGCGGAAGCTGTTCTACAAGGTACACCAGGGCAAACAACTGCACCGGAGCGTTTTTTTTTGCTTTTGTCATCCAGTGGTAGTAGCGAATGCCTTCGAAGTACTGTTTTTAAAATATATAATTGTCTCACAGTCATGACCTGGCATTCGGCATACAGTTTGTCAGTCGGGTAAAGCCGTGGTTTGAAGTGGATCACCTTTAAAATTGCCCTCTGCGCCCTCTCCAGCACAAGCAAGAGAGTCTTATAGGTTCCACCCCATACGGGTATACAATAAATTAACACTGACTGACATAGAGCAGTGTAGACCATATACATTGTTGAAGCATCAGCGCTGTGTCTTAAATTCTTAAAAATGTATATTAGTTTTCTGATGCGACTAGTGAGAGCTTCAACTTGTGGTCGCCAGTCGAGTCGTTCGTCCAGTAGGACCCCAAGATATTTAATATTGCTCACTCGTGACAATGACATGCAGACACAGTCCGCTGGCACCGCACAGATGTGAGCTTTGAGTGTATTGGTGACTTCGGGTGGCTCAGGGGAGTTCGGAAGATAGAAACGGATAAATTTCGTTTTATCTACATTAAGGGTTAGCAAGTTGTTAGAAAGCCATTGCATTACGACCTGCAGTCCATTTTCGGCATGTTTTTTGGCAGAAATCCAATCTTCTCCGTGTGATAATAGAGCAGTGTCGTCTGCATAAGTTAATATGTCACAATTTGGAATTATAAGATTGCATAGATCATTAATATAGATTAAAAACATAGTTGGTCCCAAGATACTCCCCTGGGGAACCCCGTAATTAATGGGTTCTTCATCGCTCATCACTGCACCGATACAAACAGACTGCGTCCGACCCGATAAGTAATCTTTAAAAATGCTTAAAGTCAGTCCACGTATGCCGATGCTCTCCATTTTGGAGATAAGAATGGGAATTGAGACCGTGTCAAACGCTTTCGACAGATCTAGGAAGATTCCAAAACATTTCCGCTTTTTATCTAGTAATGTTATTGCCTTATTACTAAAGTTTGCAACCGCATCTTCGGTTGATAGACCACTTCTAAATCCGTATTGGTTGCTTGAGATGATATTATTTTTTTCCAAATAATTAGTCAAGTAACCATTTAGGATACGTTCTAGAATCTTTGACAGTGCGCTTAGCACAGAAATAGGCCTGTAGTCAGCCACACGGTCCCTTTTCCCACTCTTGAAGACCGGTGTAACTTTTGCTCTTTTAAAAGCTCTTGGGAATACGCCCGTAGCAATTGCTAAATTACATACATGAGTAATAGGTGCTACTAAGGCTTTTCGGGAAAGCTTAATAACCTTCGATGGTATATTATCCCAGCCAGTGGCGCAATCGTCCCTTAGTGACATAATTGCGGATTCAATTTGTTCTTCGCTAACCGGAATAATACCCATCGAATTACAATGCGATTTATTAGTCTGGTAATGCATATTGGGGGGTGTATCATTGTTATTAAATATCCCGGAAGCAAGGTTTTTGCCAATATTTACAAAATACTGATTGACACAGTTTGCAGATTTTTTTTCATTTACAGCCATTTTAAGAAGCTCAATTGGAGCTTGAGAGTTATTCTTTCTACCAGCTATTGCATTAATCAAGCTCCAAGTGGCCTTGGGATTGTTTTTTGCCTTAGTAAATTCGTTAGTTTCATATGCCCGCTTAAGTTTTCGAAGCAACGTATTACAAAAGTTGCGGTATCTCTTATATGTCACAGCAAGTGTATCATTGTCCGGATTTTTGTTGAATTTCCGATGCATTTTATCACGATTTCGGATGCACCGTAGTAGACCGGGGGTGATCCATGGTTTTAGAATAGTACACTTTCCAGTTTTTTTTATAGTCGTTGTATTTTTGTTTATAATAGTTTGAATTATAGAGATAAGGCAATCGGTAGCTTCGTTAACATCAGTTTCATCAATGACCTTTTTAAAACTGCAAATATCGAGCTCATTTTTTATTGTGGTGTAATCAAGTTTAAGCCAGCTTTTTGGTTTGTTGTTTCTAGAGCTAGCTCTATGACTAAGGCATAAAACTATTGGTAGATGATCAGTGACGTGAGCATTTAATACCACCGTTGTCGCTGGTAGTGGCACAGATATTTTCAACAACACATGATCCAGGCAGTTTCCTTTCCTTGTGGGATGGACATGTCCAGGTAGGAATCCAAGGGATGCTGTCAGGTTAAGAAAATCACCAGCATTTTTGTCTGTACTATTATTTTTTATATCGATGTTTAAATCGCCAATAATAGCGATATTTTTATACATTTTCATAGTATTTACTAGACTTTCTAGGCTATTATAGAAACGGCTGAGATCGTTGTAAGATGGTGACCTATAAATAGCGACAATGGAAGTATCCCCTATGCTACACACTAAACAGTTCGCATCTAGGAAAATTGGCTCAGAAACATCGCACAGAATATCGGCCTTAGTGTAAATGATTACTCCATCGTTTTGGATTGGATTATTAATGGAAGCGTACGAAGTATAACCGTCCAGCATTGGAACATGGCCGGTGCCCTTTAACCAGCATTCAGTTAGAATTATTACGTCAAATTGAAACTTCACCATAGTTAAAACTGATATGAATTGATCAAAATTCTTATTTACGCTGCGAATATTTATGTGTATTATTTTTAATTGTGTAGTAGGATCCTTTATAATGTTTGAACACTGGTCTGGCAGGCATTCATAAAAATTTGCGACACTCAGCTCATCGAGATCGCTTGTTATAGCTTGTATGTTATTAACCATTGTTATAGAGTGTTAGCTCACAAAGCAAGACGTATTGATTGCCCTTAAACAAAGTTAGAATATGAGGTATATATTTTATACAGACATTAGGAAATAATAAGTGGTAGAAAAATAATTTATAAAAACTAACATAGAAATAAAGATAAAGGAACTTTTGAAACTTAACTAAGCACAGTCATTGTTTTGGTGTTAGATCTAGAATACATTTTTCAGTCTTGATCACGTGGGTCTCTTTCGTATCTGCGTTTCTTCGTATCAGTATCTTGCCGTTTGCTATCCAGCAAAAACTAAATCCGTGGTTTTTTGCAAACTCACGCGCTTGGAAAAAGAGTTTTCTTGCCGATGCAGACAGGTGTTCGTCAATGTATATCGGCTTCCGATCTCCATGCATCCCCACATTAGTTGTGCTGAGTTTTTCTTCAACTCGTTTCCCTCTGTTAAAAGCACGTGCTGCAGACAGATAGTTGTTTCTGACTACGACTGAAGCAAATTCGGCAACTATCGATCTGGTATTTCCTGGTTTACCAGGCAAACGGTATATATCGCGGATATCGGACTTTTGAACAATAGATCCAGTAGCCACACCAATTTTCTCAACAACAGATATCAAGTCAACCACGTTTTCCGTTTCCTTGACCGGCGGCATATTTCTAATTTCAATGGTCGATGAACGTGATGTCTGCTGTAGTTCTTGAACCTGTTTCTGAAGACTGCTAATAACTTCACAGCTCTCAAAATGATCTTTCTCAAGCCGAGCGACTTTTTTTTCCATATCCTCGTATCTACCATTAATATCCTCCATTGACTTTTCTATCTCCGTACTACAAAAATGAAACACAAAATGAATGCACTTGGTACAATTACGCTAAATATACGTTCGAAAGATAGAATCCTAAAACCATGGATGACAGTTGGCCTGTTGCGCTGTATTATGAATAGAAATCTTATGCAAAAGAGACTTAGACTTGACCCATACAACGAGGTGCTAAAAATAACATACAAAAGGTATCGTAACTACTGTTATACCATTATTAGGAAACAAAAACGCAAACATGATAGAGATCAACTTTCTAAAGCGCACAGAAATCCCAAAAAAACCTGGAATATTATTAATAACATCACACAACGCAAGCCTAAAAAAACAAATAATGCGGAACTACTAGAGATACTCGCAACCCCACAAAGCTCTGTTGACAAGGTCAATGACTACTTTTGTAGCATAGGCAAACTTCTTGCTGAAAACATCACTACTTCCCAGTCCTCAGTAGGCAATAATATCAACCCTGATTCATTCTCGACAGATTATCCTTTGACCTCATCTCTTGTCCTTCTCGACACAGACCCCGACGAAGTTCGAGCCACTCTAATGAGCTTAAAATCGGATAGCGCTCCCGGTTGGGACAAAATACAAGTCAACTTTCTGAAATCTGCACACGAGCAAATTGTACCAATCATAACCCACTTGATTAACTTATGTTTCGCCCTGGGTCTTTTTCCCGACGCTCTGAAAATTGCACTCATAACGCCTGTGTATAAGTTAGGGGACAAGTCTGACCCGTCTAACTATAGACCAATTTCGGTCCTACCGTCCCTTTCAAAAATTGTTGAGAAACTTATTAACTCACGCCTAATTAAGTTCCTCTCTAAATACAACATACTTTCGCCTTCTCAGTTTGGGTTTAGGCAGGGAAAGTCTACCGAGGATGCTGTTCTGTCACTAACTTCTGCTTTGGTGGACGGTATGGATAGTGGAGCCAAGTGTCTAGCTGTTTTCCTTGACCTCAAAAAGGCCTTTGACACAGTGTCTGTGCCCTTACTTTTACACAGGCTAGAACGCATCGGCATAAGGGGACCCGCTCTTGAGCTTTTTAAATCCTACCTCAGCAACCGTAAACAAACGGTTAAATTTGCGAACTACACCAGCTCTGAGTCGACCGTCACTTTCGGAGTCGGCCAGGGCAGTGTACTTGGGCCGACATTGTTCCTTGTCTACATAAATAGCCTCTGTAACATGAAGATTGATGGCGGGCTCATCTTTTCGTATGCCGACGATACTGCCATTGTCTTTACTGCTAAGACTTGGGCTGATGTTACAAGGTTGGCCGAACGTGGCCTTTCCAAGATAGCAGCCTGGCTAAACCATAGTCTCCTCACGCTAAATACTTCAAAATCCAATTACATCTGCTTTACTAAGTATAATAACTCGCAACCTTCCCGGGAATTCCAAATAAGAATCCACAACTGTTCCAACCCCCCCACCCCCGATTGCCCATGCTTAAAAATTGACAGGGTTCAACATATTAAATATCTAGGTGTTATGATTGACCAGCGCCTATCCTGGCACACGCACACCGAACTTCTAATGAAGAGAGTTAGGAAGTTGATATGGACCTTCAAAACTCTGCGACATGCGGCTTCGCAGCAACTTCTGAAGCAAGTATACATATCGTTGGCCCAATCTATCCTAACGTACTGTCTGCCTTGCTGGGGAGGGACAACAAAAATAAAGTTTTTGGAACTTGAGAGGGCGCAGAGGACCTTACTTAAAGTCATGTTCTTCAAACCCTACAGATACCCCACCCAAAGCCTCTACCAATTGTCAGATCTTCTATCAGTAAGAAAGCTTTATTTGCTTCAACTTATTCTAAGAAAGCACACAACCCTTCCGTATGATCCCTCTAAGCCTAAAAGCAGAAGGAGCTACTTAGTCGCTCAAACTGTCAAGGTTAAATCTGCTTTCGCCAAAAGACAATACCCAAGGCAATCATCTCACCTATACAATTTGCTAAATAAAGAAATACGTATGTACACCATGAAGTACCGGGACTGTAAAAAAGCTGTAACCGAGTGGCTTAAAACTAAATCCTATGAAGATATTGAGTCTATTGTATGTACTTCACAATAGCCAAAGTGGTTACACTCGAGTCGTTTTTCCGCATGGTTAGTGAAAGAAGACTTATTTCGCTTCTTTCGATCCCAAGACATCGTCGTAGGGCTAGCCAACAACCTAGAATTTAGCGTACGCTTATACCTGCCTATACTAGCATCGCCTTCCGGTTTCACCCGCATAATGCAAAATAGGAACACTTTTGTATTTAGTGCTAGTCAAGATATTCATTCACGATTAAAGAACTATACATCGCTTATTATAACTCACACACCTTACAACCTCACTACTCACACTTACACCCACACCCACACTCACTCACTTACACACTAACTTACTCACTCTTAACACACGCATAATACGCACTCGCGCGATTTGTCCTTTTTTCCTGTACAACTGTTAATCTTTGGCAGTGCCGTTTGGATAATGTTAATCTACCGCTTTTATTTTTAACCGACTTCTTCAAAAGGAGGAGGTTTCTCAATTCGACCGTATATATATATATATATATATATTATTTTTTTTATGTGTGTTCGCGGATAACTTCGTCGTTTATAAACCGATTTTGATTATTCATTTTTTGTTGGAAAGGGGATATGCCAAGGGTGGTCCCATGATAAGAAAACCAGGATCTGATGATGGCATCCCAGTGAAATCGAGGGGAGCTTTCGAAAATCGTAGGAGCGACTAGTGCGTTTGTTAATTTTTTCATTAAGTATTTTATAGCACTACAATTTGATGAAGGCCTGGAGTCGATCTGATGATGGAGCCGAAAGACAGTCGAGGGGACTCCTCAACGATTTACAGCAGTTACCTTGTGTTTGGGCTTGATTAATTTGTATTGATGTGAACTTTACACCTAGATGGGTTGCGACTGTCATTAGGGGTCTGATGATGAAGACGAAGGACAGTTAAGGGAACTCCTCAACAGTTACACAGTACAGTAGCTACCTTGTGTATGTTCACCGATTACTCGAAGACGGCTGGACCGATTCCAAAAGTTCTTTTTTTATTTGAAAGGGTATACTCTCGAGGTAGTCCCATTATCATCAAGTTGGAATCTGATGAGAGGATTCCATGGAAATCTAGGGCAACCCTCAAATTTTATAGGCAAAGCTACAGCGATTTGGATATTTTTTAAAGTAACTTTAGCATTTGCTCTCGAAAATCATCACTTGGTAAAGTGGAGCTGATGATGAAGATCACAGATGGCCATCGGAACTACTCACTGACAAATATTTCACGGGTTGCGATTCGATTACTTTAATATGGTTGCTAAGCAATTTATGCTCGTCACAATGCGTATTGCGAGTGATTGTTGAGGATCTCCTGGTTCTTACCGGGAGAACTCCTCAACAATTAACGTCCCAGCATCGGGAAAAGCAATATTTTGTAAAAGGTGATGAACAGTTGGCATTAGGCTTTTGTAACTTAGATAAATTACAAACTGACCCACTAAAAAGTGAAAAATAAAAACATTTTTACAAAAAAAAAACAACCGACTTCCAAAAAAAACACTACAAATTGAAAAATAACTTTAATTTCGGAAGTCGGTGTCAATAAACGAAAACGCGGAACCAAAGACACCGACTTCCGAAATTAAAGTTATTTTTCAATTTGTAGTGTTTTTTTTGGAAGTCGGTTGTTTTTTTTTTTGTAAAAATGTTTTTATTTAGTCTTACATGTTTACTTTGTCTACATTTCAATTGCATAGTTATTAATGATAAGTGGAAGTGCGGAGACTCCTAATACAAGCAATTCGTTGCTTAAAAGGAGATCTCCAAAAATATGTATCTGAATGCCCATTGTAATTGAAATAAACATTTTTTTTTTTTTGCTGACTGCAAGCGACAAAGCGGGTAAAAGCTAATTACTGAGGGTGCACTCCTAGGCCGGCTTGGCTCTATATGTTTTGGTGAATTTAAAGATGCTTCATGTATTAAAAAGACGGTCAAGTGCAAGACAGACACGCACCGAGGGTTAAGTACAGATGAGTATGTAAATAGTTTATCACGGGATTTTTTTCAATGTAACTACAAATTAACGGTTTTCAGATTGTTTCCTTTAGTTGTGCTACATGACCTTGCTTCTTGCCAAATATCATGATTCTAGATCAACGGGAAGTACCCTATAAATTTTGATCCTTGAGAGTGTCAAAATATAGTTTTTTTGCAGCTCAACTGTTTAAAAATCAATATATGATTTATAATTAATAGTAGATTATACAGCAAGTGAAAAAAAGGGAATTGAGGGATACAAGGACCGAGATGAATTATTCTTTTCACGAGTGGTGCACTCTACTTTTTAAAATAAATAGTAGTTTATTATTTATCACATTTTATTTTATAATCGATAATAAGACAACAAAGGATTAATTCATAAACATTAAAAATTAATAGTGAGATTAGAGCAGTTTTCGAAATTTAGTTTTGAAACGGTCGAATTAAATAAGATGGGGTGTTTGGCAAAGTCGCCATATTTTGTGGTTGCTGTTGCTGAGAAAGCTGTAATGTAGTCGTTCCACAAGGTTGTCCTTTCGATGTTGAAGGGCGCACCGGAGATAGTGACGTCCAAGGGTCAACAGTAGACGGTTTTAGATTTATACTGTCAACTATTCGGCTGCATCTTTTGGCTTTGTTTTCAATTGAATCCTCGATATAGCTTTCTGCTACTGTGCTGGAACTCCACCCTCTGTGGCGTTTCAGTTATGTACGATCAGCACCAGAATTTGCTAAAAGGGTGGCTTCTACGGAAGCAATAAAATTGTCCTGTGTATTGTTCGGGATTTGATAGATTCAAGAATGTGGCAATCTCTTTTGGCATCGCACCTATTTTATTGATTCCAATAGGTTGCCGAGTACATTTTCCACCATGGTATTGTATGAAAAACCTGTCAGGTTTTGTATTTATTAATAGGCCGTAAAGCTTAATATTTTTTGACGATTTTTACGTACTCTTGCCGTATCACGAACGTTCCATGAATTTTTGTTTTCGTATCAGTTAAAACGATCAGTAATAAATTTTCCGAGTGTTTTTGAATGTCGTTCAAAGTTATCTTTAATAATTCATTACCGCGACAGGCCCCATTCACGCCAAAAATTAGCACAACCTGTAAAAATATGTAAGTATTTTTTTAAATATGTATTTATAATAAAACTTATAAAGTATAGTAGGTTTGTAGATAAATAGGTACTTACTTTTACGGCCAGAAAACTGTGGTCAGGCGCATCATTTAGAAAACGTTCAATGTTTTGGGAAGTTAGCACTCTAGATTTCTTTGGCTTATTACCAAAGAGATTTAAGATGATTTTAGTGATGTATTTGCTTATTACCCTCGTATAGTCGCTTTAAGTGTGTAGTCTTTGAGTAGTTTGAAATATCAATGTTGTGTTTGATTCTCACTGTGGCTTTTAGCATATAATATAAGCTCCAAAGTGTCGACGGCTTCTTAGTCTTATTTAATTCGTTGAAATAGTTAAGAAATACGGACTCTGAGAAGGAATTGGCGCCATTCGTGGTTTTCCAGTCTCAGAACAAATGGTATGTTTTCAGGTACAACTCCCGAGATTTTGGCGGCAACAAATTATCTACTATAATTGCTGCTTTATTTCGAAATGATTCCTGAATCAGTGTCTCATTTTCGCCACTGGAATAACTCATTTTATTATAATTTATGTTATTAAATTTTCCAATGACTTAAAACAACAACGCTAACAGATAGAAAAGACCCTAAATTGGCGGGATATATTTTTTTAACTTTAATTTTATAGCTCTATGAAATAGCTCCATATAGCCAGCCAGTACGTACTTTTACTATCAGCACGTTTTATTTATTTTTGTACATAATTCGTATATTCATGCTTGTTCCAAATTCAAAATGTTTTTATTTACTCAGTGACTAAAAGAGAATTTTATTCACTGTTATCAATGAATAAAATGCCCTTTTTCGAGTGGCAATGGTAAAAAAATATAACAGCTGTGTATCATTAATTAGCCACAGTTGAGTTACTACACGGCCGCATCTTTTTTACGTTAACTTAGAAGTTTGATTTTTTCACAGCTTCAAGGGACTGTAGACCTAAGTAGGTATATGGTTTTAATTTCAACTCGATACCTCTACGCGTTCCCGAGATAAAGGTTCTTGACAGACAGACGGACAACACAGTGTTCCTATAAGGGTTCCGTTTTTTCCTTTTGAAGTACGGAACCCTAAACAGTAAAGTAACCTTTTTTTTATAAACACCACTAAGAAATGAATTGCTTATTATTTAATCACATTACACACACACCCAATCATATCTAACTACCGAGATGACGACTAATTAATAGAAAAGTATTGAAGAAGAAGGGAAGACAATATGTTGCGCCGCCGACACCAACTAAATAAGGATAACGTCAAGAGAATTATTGCCTTGTTTGTCCTTTTTGTTTTAGGTGGTGTACAGATGTCAGCACATCAAGCTACCCGAAACGTGCAAATTTTCCCAATCAACTTTGAACCTTATGCTTTAGCGATAAAGTTGAAAATCTATTAAAGAATTAGATTGCAGTAGCTTGATGTGCTTGGCGTCTGTACAATAAAGTGTATAATAAAATCAATAAATAAATCAAATAAAATATTTTTAATTGCCCATAATATTGTTAGTAGTACGACCTAAAAACAATGTTACATTAAAAAAAAAAATTAAGTAGGTATTTGCCGCCCTCTGGGAGCCCTGGTACACGACTACACGCACACGCAGCGCAGTGTGAAAGCCGTCTGTGTGCGCTTGCGCAAACATCACAGACGCACTATCGTGGGAGCCCCACCAGCACCCTGATCGCGTTATTATATTGTATTCGGAGAGCGTTGATGACCCGCTGCGTGTAGTTGACCCACAGATTGCACGTGTAGAGAGTTTGGCAGAATGCTTTAAACAGTGATCTTTACCTCTAAACTACACCTCGCAAATCTGCATGCCAACATGTTACAGCGGACCGCCATCGCCCTCCTCTGCCTTTCTATGTCCCCATTAATTAATGACTAAGTAAATACTTAATGCAAGATCACGAATACCCCCAAACATTACGCAAAATACAATAGAGTCCAAAATGAATACAAATTACATAAACACGGCCTTACAAAAACAATATAATAACAATGCCAAACTAATCCATAAAAAATTAAATTTAAAATTTAAAAAACCCCCGACACAAAAAAATAATAAAATTAAATGTAAGTAATTGGAAAAGGATCAAATAATTTAAAAACCCCCAACTTAAAGAATCTAGGTAACGAGACTAAAACAGATAAATTCATATGGCAGTCGGGGGACCTCTTAGAATAGAAGGTGTTTCACCGAACGGTCCCCCGACTTCCATATGAATTTATCTGTTTTAGTCTCGTTACCTAGATTCTTTAAGTTGGGGGTTTTTAAATTATTTGATCCTTTTCCAATTACTTACATTTAATTTTATTATTTTTTTGTGTCGTGGGTTTTTTAAATTTTAAATTTAATTTTTTATTTCATGCTTTTTGTAGGGACTCCTTGATTTTTGTATTTCATTTATTTTCTTGCGTTTTAAGATTCAGGTAATTTGGTGTTTAATCAGGTTTTTTATCCGTCAAAAAATTATTATTGATTTATAGTTGAAGAATAATTTTTAAGACTAAACAGATTTTTTTGTTTTATTATATCATTTTTCTAGTTCTTCCTTTAGTTATTCCACTTTCGTACAAGTATTTCATAGCTATTAGATATCTTAGGTATTTCAGATCTAGTTTATAAAATGGGACTGCGACACTATCTGATGTATAAATACCTACGCTTTTTAAGTAGGATAATTCCATCCGTAATAAAAATAGTCAAACTCAGTGGTCGTAGGTACCAGTCATCACTTCACATCCTCATCATTCAGACAAAAAATATTTTCAAGTTTTTAGTTTTCATTTCGTTAGTTCATATTCCTCATTCCCTTTCAATATAGTGTACATTATTCTACTTGTCAAGCCCTTGCATTTGATACCTATATTGAAGAAGTTGTGAAAAAAAAATATAATTCGCCAGTTTGTGGTGGCGGCCATCTTGGATTTGAAATTTGTAATAGCGTAAAGTATTCTACTAGTCAAGCCCTTTCATTTGATACTCATATTGAGGCAGTTGTGAAAAAAAAAATGTAATTCGCCACTTTGTGGTGGCGGCCATCTTGGATTTGAAATTTATCATAGTGTATAGTATTCTACTATTTAAGCCCTTTCATTTGATACCCATATTAAGGTAGTTGTGAAAAAATATGTAATCCGCCATTTTGTGGCGGCGGCCATCTTGGACCGATTTTCATCAAACATAGCTAAGAACACTCCCGACTAATTAACCTTTCAAACAAAAAAAACAAAATCAAAATCGTAGCTCCCGTCCGGGAGCTACGATGCCACAGACAGACACACACACACACACACACACAGACACGTCAAACTTATAACACCCCGTCGTTTTTGCGTCGGGGGTTAAAAACAATATTTCTACAAGAAAAACAGCCACCGGCTTTGTCTATGACGTCCAACGTATTTTACTATTGAGCTCAACAAACATTGAGAAGTTATCAATGGAGTGCTAATAAACGTTAGGACAAACTCCTCAAAGTTATTAAAAGTTAAGCTTTATTAATAGTTGGATATAACCAAGCGATCACTTTATATGGTGTAAAATTAATTACCGGTGACATAGTTTTGCATACAATTACAAACTTCAATCTCTACTTTACCATAATATCTTGAAAAACCGCATCATATTTTTGACTAGCTGCGCCCCGTGGTTTCACCCGCGTAAATGTCGATCCCGTGGCAATATCGGGATAGCCTTTATGTTAATCCATGGCGTCAGCTACCTCCATACAAAATTTTATCAAAATTAGTCCAGCCGTTTGCGCGTGAAAAAGTAACAAACATATACTTAGACACATCCGCACACACACACATACACTCACAAACTTTCGCCTTTATAATATTAGTGTGATTAAAGCTTGCTTAGTTGTGTAACTATACGTAACTATCCATGTGACGGCTGCGAGAAGTACAGGTAAATGATAAATGATTTTATTTTTGTAAGTAGGTTTGTACAAACACTTTTACACGTCAATCATGTTTTTTTAAAACTAGATGAGGTCGGCGTTTCCTATCTGACTACTCTGAGAAGAAAGGCCGAAACAAACTCAGAGGTCACAGTCTCTTTTAAAGTCCAGACATAATCTTGGTCAGGTTATATGAAGCCCATGTAGATCGATGTCTGAGATGGTCTTTTGAGGAAAGAACCACACAGATTGAGAGGACCTGTCCAGTCAGTGCACGCATTTGTCAGAAATCGTGCAGCTCAACTCAAGACTTAAGGAGCTCAACGTTTCGACGAACAATACCAAAGAAAGGACATTTGGGTAGGCCACATAAATTACTCAAACTGCCAGACCATGAGAGAAAAAAAAAAAAAAACATGTAATAGAACAGAGAGAAAAATAAAACATAAAAAAATAATAAAATGACCCACATCGTCTTCACATTCACAAATCATAATGTAAAAAAAATATATATATATATAATACTTTACAAAGTAAGCAAATGTCATTGTTTATAAAAAAAACCATTAATGTCAGTGTGTATATAAAAAAAAAAAGTCAATCAAAATGCAGAAATTTGAAGCAGCTCAATCCCAAGCCTTTTTGTCCTCAATATAATCTTTAACGGTATAAAAGGCTTTCTGGCACAACTTACGTTTAATGAATGATTTGAATTTATTGAGGCTTAGATCTTGAACGTGGCTTGGTAGCTTATTATAAAAGCGTATACATTGGCATCTGAACGAGCCACCTATTTTTTTGAGCCTTGTTGTAGGTACAACAAATTTGTGTTTATTTCTAGTATTTATATTATGGATATCACTGTATTTTTTAAACAATTTTATGTTTTTATGGGCATATAAAAGATTTTCATAAATATACTGAGAAGGCACAGTCATTACATTAATCTCTTTAAATTTGTCTCTGAGAGAGTGTCTCGGACTTAATTTATAAATTGATCGAACAGCTCGCTTCTGTAAAACAAAGATGGTCTGAATATCGGCGGCATTTCCCCACAATAGAATACCGTACGACATTACACTATGAAAATAGCTAAAGTACACTAAACGGGCAGTCTCTATATCTGTTAAATTACGAATTTTTCTAACAGCATATGCTGCGGAACTTAGCTTTTTTGACAATTTATCTATATGTGGACCCCACTGAAGCTTAGCATCCAAAGTTATGCCCAAGAATACTGTGTTGTCTTCAGGATTCAATTCCTCGTCCTTTATCAACACATTAGTTTTCACCTGCCTAACGTGGGGTAGCGTAAACTTAATGCATTTGGTTTTTTTCTCGTTTAAAAGCAAATTATTAACATTGAACCAGTGGACTACTTTCGAGATCGCGCTATTTACATCGTCAGTAACCAACTGCTGACGTTTAAGTTTAAACAAAAGAGAAGTGTCATCTGCAAACAACACTATATCATGATTATCCTTTATGAGGTACGGCAAGTCATTAATATAAATAAGAAACAAGAAAGGACCAAGAATTGAGCCCTGTGGGACTCCCATTGTTACTTTAGATCCAGGTGATCTTTTTCCATTAACGTCAACGCTCTGAATCCTTTTACTCAAGTATGAAGTAAGAAGATCCAGAGCAGTGTTTCGGATCCCGTAGTGGCGGAGTTTCTTGATTAACGTTTCGTGAAGAACGCAATCGAATGCCTTGGACAAATCACAAAAGATGCCCAAGGCATCGCATTTATCTTCCCATGCATTATAAATATGTCCTAAAAGTTCAACACCCCTTGCAGTAGTTGAACGACCCCTTGTAAAACCGAACTGTTTGCTATGTAATAATTTATGTTTATTAAAAAATCTTTGCATTTGGTCTAAAATTAATTTCTCAAAAATTTTACTAAAGGTAGGTAGTACAGAAATAGGTCTATAATTTGTGGGGTCTGATGACTACCTGATTTAAACAAAGGTATTACTTTACTATTTTTCATAAGGTCAGGAAACTCCCCATTGTCAATACAACTATTAAAGATAAGAGCTAGAGTAGGTGCCACAATGTCAATAATAGACTTAGCTACTTTTACAGAATTACCCCACAGATCTGCAGTCTTTTTTACATTTAAAGTGTGAAAGGTTTTAATTATATCTCTACAGGTAATATATTCAAAATTAAATTCCGAATCGTAACCATTAATATTTTCCTTAAGCAAAGACTCAGCAACAGAAGGTGATGAGTTTAGTGATTTAGTAGTTGAAACGGGAATATCTGAAAAGAAATTTTCAAATGCCTCGGCGACTTGTGAGTCTGATTTTATTATGTTGTCATTAATAGAAAGGCTGTAGTCAGTATTTCAGTTACTAGATCTTCCCGTTTCACTATTAATAACATTCCAAGTCGTTTTAATTACATTACTGCTGTTTTCAATCTTTGAACCCAAATAGCGTGACTCAGGGTCAGTAAATTCGCCGACTGCGAGAACCACAGGGTCGGTAAATTCGCCGGCTGCTAGAAGCACAGGGTTGGTAAATTCACCGGCTGAGAGAAGCACAGGGTCGGTAAATTCACCGGCTGCGAGAGCACAGGGTCAGTAAATTCGCGGACTGCGAGAAGCAAAGGGTCGGTAAATTCGCCGGCTGCGAGAAGCATAGGGTCGGTAAATTCGCCGGCTGCGAGAAACACAGGGTCGGTAAATGTGGCGACGCTTGGAAGAGGCCTATGTTCATCAGAGGACGTCTTTCGGCTGTAATAATTTTGATGATGAAATGATGATGTTGTTGTTATGAAAGTTGATTTAGTTTAAAAGCAGAAAAAACATGAACCGCATTAACATCTTGAATCGACATCTATCGTGTTCCTTGTCGTTTCATTAGTAATGAAAAACACACTTTATTGTTCGAAAAAATAAATAAAATAGTTAGGTAAGTTTTATTTGCGGTAAACATGACGTAGAAAAAAAACACACACAAAAAAAAAGTTGGGGGGAAACATGTGTGCATAATACTATGATGACCCTATTCTAGACAGAGTCCCAGCACTGGTTTGCAGCGACAGCCGGCGTTGACGTGATGACGTCAACCAGTGCAGCATATACGATAAGATAAATAAAAAAAAACAACAACCAAAATAAAACATAGAATAGAATAGAGTAGAATACTCTTTATTATGTAATGACATATTATATATCTAGAAACTGTACAAAGGGTGACACAATGGGCGGTCTTATCGCTACAAGCGATCTTTTAAAGACAACCTTTGGATGGATTAAAAAAAACCGGGCAAGAGCGAGTCGGACTCGCGCACCGAGGGTTCCGTAACATCCGGGTTTATGCATAAGGTTTATGTTTATGAAATCAAATGTTTTTTTTTATTTTTGAATTGATTGAATGAATGTTAAATTGTGGTTTACGATTTATGACGTATTAAAAAGAACTACTTACTAGATCTCGTTCAAACCAATTTTCGGTGGTAGTTTACATGGTAATGTACATCATATATTTTTTTTAGTTTTATCATTCTCTTATTTTAGAAGTTACAGGGGGGGGGACACACATTTTACCACTTTGGAAGTGTCTCTCGCGCAAACTGTTCAGTTTAGAAAAAAATGATATTAGAAACCTCAATATCATTTTTGAAGACCTACCCATAGATACCCCACACGTATGGGTTTAATGAAAAAAAAAATTCAGTTTCGGTTCTAAGTATGGGGAACCCTAAAGTTTATTGTTTTTTTTCTATTTTTGTGTCAAAATCTTAATGCGGTTCACAGAATACATCTACTTACCAAGTTTCAACAGTGTAGTTCTTATAGTTTCGGAGAAAAGTAGCTGTGACAGCAGACAGACGGACAGACAGACAGACAGACATGACGAATCTATAAGGGCTCCGTTTTTGCCATTTGGCTACGGAACCCTAAAAAGGGAAAGGACAGACAAATACTGTAGGTAGTCTGTGGTGTACCATTTACATACATAAAGTATATTATACTAATATATATAAATATATACATATAATAATAAACATGAAACATGAGCAAAAAAAATATAATGATGATGTTTAAGGAGACAGGAAGTGCTTTTTAACCATAATTTTAAAAGTGGACAAAGATTGAGCACGCCTTACCGACACGGGCAAGGCATTCCATAACCGTACTGCTTGAACTGTAAAAGATTTGTCGCAGAAACTGGTGGAATGCATCGGCATCTCTAGTCTCAGGTTTTCCGATGACCTCAGATATTTATTATGTGTGTCATGAAGGAACTTGAAACGTTCTATAAGATAAGTAGGGGTTTTAGGATTAAACAAAATACTGTAGAGCTGAAACAAGATATGAGAATTCCGGCGAAGACGTATGGGAAGCCACTTGAGCTTTGTACGAAATTCTGAAATGTGATCATATAATAAAACATAAAATAAATGTAGGGGATAATAGCGGGATCTTACTAAGGGCATTCCACTAAACTTTTATACTTATAAAATAAGTCTTATCCTGAAAATAAATTTTGAATTTTTGACAGTTTTTCTATACTAGAACTATCAGGCGTGAATTTTATTTCACGAATAAAAGATATTTTGTTTTGGTAAAATCAACCCTAATAGATTTAGGGAAAGGGTCATGACCGCTATTGCTAAAACGCAACAACTATAGTAACAAATCATGGTATCGCTATGTTTGGTGAATTTCAAGTAATTAATACATTACGATACGTATAAGTTAAGTAGTCCATTGTTGCACGGCGTACAATTAGCTTAACGCCCCCCCGTATTCGCACGGGTAGATATTGGTATTTAACAAAAATAAGATATACGGATTCTTCGGCGTTACTATTGCATATTTTAACATGGAAAAGTAGTTATTGTGACATAACTGTAATAGTTAGACATATGATATCTGGAACTTTTTTGTAGATATTGATGTCCTCTATAAAACTGTAGTACATCACTTTGCTCTATTGTCAACAGTTTCCGTAGCGTACGCGATTATAAGGATTTTTATTGGTATTTTTTTTTTCACACCTTGGGTTACATTATTGAAGTTTTCATACGGATCTCTAACTTTTTTGAAAATATGCTATCGCCTATGTTCATCAAGGATAATGTAGGATTCTAATGGTGAAAAAATGTTTCAAATCGGTTCCGTAGTTTCGGAGCCTATTCAATTCAAACAAAGAAACAAATCTTTACTCTTTTTTTTAATATTAGTGTAGATGTGACCTAAACGCGCACTTTAGCCACGCTTTTCTGCGTAAAATGGATTACTTATTTATTTATTAATCCATTTATTTCAGGCATCAAGGCCCATATAAATACATACAATAGAATATATTACTATGAGTTAAAAATACTATAAATACATACATTATAATTACACTAAAAACTAGCAACTAAAAACTAACGCACACGAAGTGTCTGCGTCGTGTTTCGCTGACTGGTGTCTGGATAATTTTGACGAACATCTTCCGTATTATCTCTCCACGTACGCCTTCCTTGTTTACGACTGAGCCCCACAAACAATTCCAATTTCTCCTAATGTCTCTATAAACGAGCTGTATCGGGGAAAAACTTCGCTTATTTATATAGAGCCGATGATACAGGGCTCAATTGTACTGTCACATTGACAGTTTACACTGTCCATCTGACAGCCGTTTGTGAATTATTCTGTGCACAATTTGTTTGCGGTATTCGGTTAGCCTCGTTTTCATTTTTAACTCTTTTGATACGACCCAATGGGTCCCTGTTAAGGGGACTATATGACCTAAAGCGCGGTCACTGTCGGACTACATAGAAAAGAAAGAGAAGCGAGATCACACAACGCTGATAATTTATTGCAAAATATGAAGCAATTATCTATTTACAAAAAATCTATTATTTGGACTAAAAAATTAAAACACTAGTGCTTTAGTATATTGCTTGAAGAATTATTTGACAAAAAATCAGAATGATTGTATGTATATTAGTATGGTTTTTATTGTAATAAAAAGAAAGTTTTTAGAGGTATGTTCATGACTTTTTTTCTATGGTATCAAATTAATTGTATTATGTTTTCAACACACTATCTAACTAGCATATATCCAGAAGAATATCATATATTTTTCTGATTTTGTTTACTGTAGTCGATCATATACTTTTAGCCATTATAAAACTTGCGTTTTTTTGCGTTAAGGTCCCAGCGACATCGCGGCAGGCCCAGACGGAGATGACGGGATGAGCTGAGCTCCTTCAACAAAAACTGGTCTTTAGCAGCTTTGAACAGAGAGAAGTGGAAAGAGGGTAGGGACGTTTTTACCCTGCAGTGGGACATCACAGGCTAATAATAATATAATAACTAATAAGGGGTATCTTCCTATTGTTAGGTTACCCACTCCTGGTTTTCCATTGATTTCAATCTACAAAGTGCTAAAATTAAACTCATGTCATGTGTGTTTGATGTGCTGAAGTTATTTTAATAAGTTAGTCACAAGAGTTGACATGTGATTACTAGGCCGGTAGCTTATTTTTTGTGTTGAAAAGCTTTTTTGAAACTGGGTGTCAGGTATAAAATAGAGTGTCCATAACTTATAAGGAAGTGTTCGAACTGCTGCAAAAAGTCACAACGACGACGCTCGGAGTCGCGTCCCGCATCCCACGCTTCATTCGCCTCAGATTGCCCAGTCCTTAAATAGTATTCTTTCCCTATCTGTCTAGATATGAATGTTTTGCAATACAACGTGTCCATGCTGCCAGCCTTTTGGGCACGTTTCCTGTTGACAGCGATGCGGAATTTTTTTTTGATTCCCTTCGATTATTTCTCCTTTTTATATACTTGTACCTACATATTATTATTATTATTTTAAGACTGTTAGCTTTTTAATTTATGTAAACAAGTTATTTTTTTTAAATATGAATATGATAAAATTGTAGAGACTATAGCCTATTTGGTGCTTACATACAACCTCCGCGAGTCAGTTAAAAGTTATTGGCCAGAAATACGACACAAACATTAACATAGTTTAAGATTTGAACCCCTTTAGTCATAAACATTGCTTAAAGTTAAGTAGGGATTAGCGACTGTTTAACCATACATTTTTGGCGTTTGAACGTCCGTTAACTGTAATCATCGTTTATAAATAAATCCCAACATTTCCCGAGATCGCAACATTTCGCACAACACCAAAGTGAAATTGGTCAACACGCTGGTTTTCTCAGTTTTCGAATACGGAGCAGAAACTTGGACCTTGAGAAAGGCCGACAGAGCTCGTATAGATGCCTTCGAGTTGTGGTGTTGGAGGATGTTGCTTCAGATACCATGGACTGCATTCCGCACCAACAAGTCTGTCCTACGCGAGCTCAGAATAAAGACCAGACTCTCTACGACTTGTCTCCGCAGAGTTTTGGAATTATTCGTCCATATAGCGAGAAAAGATGGCAATAACCTTGAACAACTAATGGTTACCGGCAAGGTGGATGGTAAACGTCCAAGAGATCGCAGCCCTTTGCGATGGTCCGACCAGATAAGCTTTTCTCTTGACACGAAATTTCATGATGCGCTTCACCTGGCCATTCAGGATAGACAGAGATGGCGAAAAGATATTTTCAAGTGAGGATCACGACCCTCAGGAATGAGGAGTACGACTTGAAGAGGAGGAGGATAAATAAATCCCGAAGACATTAAGCGTCAGATTTGGCTGACGAGCCAAGAAAAAATGTAAAATACGTAGAATGATTTCTAGGAATAATTTCTAGGATAAACCGTGGTTTAATTGATTACTCCCTGACAGCTCGTAGAGAGCTTCACATTATTAACGTAATCCGACTCTTAAATAAAATACATTACTATTACCCTCCCGAAATCCAGTAAGAGAAATAGCAACACATAACATATAAATCATAAATACTGCAGTCGGTTTGCAATCCGCGGTGGCCAAACGAGAATCCAATTGGGGTGGGCAGGGAGGTAGCTATCAAACGGTAGTTAGGCGGTGTGGTCCCGATCTGAAACGAAAAGTGAGAGATTTGAGTTTAAAAATAGACTGCGGTAAATATGTATTTGTTTCTTGTATTGGTTTGTTTTAAAGTGGGCTGTTTTTTTTTTAATTCTGGTTTGAATAAAGCTTGGATTTCCTGGTTCCGTCATAATAGAACGGCCGGCATGGAAATCTATAATTTTCACCAATATTTGATATCAAGGTATCAAAAGAAACTTGTACGGCCGGGGGACCCTCGTCTGGAACAAAGTTCCTCGCACACACACTCCTTAAAATAGAAGAGATAGATAGAGAGAGAAAGTGTGAATTTAATACGCGTTTTTAATACAGAGCCATTTTCTATGAGTTTCTAAAAGCTGTCGCCATCCCTCTATCGGCTCGGCAACCTCGAAAACCATGAAAATGACACCCATGATGAAAAATTTGAATTTTTTTTCGCAGTCGTGATCTTTAATTTTTATTTTGATTTCACTATTGGCTTTTAGCACCTTCGAAAATCATGAAACGTGACTATTTCTATCAGTTTATTTTCTACCGCAAGTCGCGTTTGTTCTAAAAAGCTCTGTATTTGGGTAGCTGTTATTATGTGACCATTTACTGCCTTCTTAGGAAACCAAAGCCTAAGTGGCGGAAGTGAAACGAGGCACTTTTATATTATACGGTAGTCTTTGTCCAGCCAGGATGAACTTTTTCATGTCCGCATTGCCGCCGCGCCTTAATCCTGAGACAAAGTGAAAGGTCTCCAGCGTATTTTGACCCTTATCGTCCTAACTGCACGAGTAGCATGGCCACCATAGAAACGGGTTTTGTCGAAGGAAGAATAGAAAAAATGACAGATTTCTTTAGAAATCAAATATCAGATATCAGAAAAAAATATATAATTTATCAAAAATATATGAGAAATGTCAGATTTCTTTAGATTTTTTTCTGTTATTTTGTCTTCTTCTGTTGTTGGAGTCTATCAAAAAGTACTCTGTGGTTGCTGGAATGCATCAGTGCTGTTTGGTAGCAGAACTAGGTGTGGTAAGTTTTAACTTTACAAGCAACGTTTATTCAGTGTAGCGATTATGTTATCACATTATTATTGGAACAACGTATTCTACATTTCGTATTTTAAACATATACATTATTCATCCAAAGGTTGTCTTTAAAAAATCGCTTTCAGCTATAAGATTGTATCACCCCTTGTAAAATTTATTTATCTATGTCTGTAATTTATATGGTGTACATAATAAAGCGTATTAATAATAATAACTGAACCATGCCAACCATAACGATTATGTATAGGTTTAGAATCTTCATAAACCGCAATCTAGGATATGCCGGTTTCCTCACAATGTTTTCCTGCACCGTTTTTAGAGTAATGGTGATGAAATATATTACACAAAGTAAAGCGCCTGTCTGGGTTCGAACCTACGACCCACAACTTGTAAGTCGCGGCCGTTAGCACTTGGCCACCACTGCTCTTGCTGCACTTGACACCGGAATACAAAAAAAAAAACATACCTCAAATAACGTCACTACAACCGGTCGTTGACCCAAAAATAAAATAATCAAATCTGTTTTATTTTATCACGGTTAGATATCGATCGACCTTACGTCTGCGGAGTTTCGCTAACTAATTTAATTTGACCCTGTATTATTTCTATACCAGATAACAAGCTATCTCTAGAAGGTTTTTTTAAAGAAGATGTTGCTTCGTGCTTGGATTTTTCAACCAGCAGCCGTTTATAAGTTGTATGCCCTGGCTGGAGGCCTTAATTTTTTAAGGCATCCACAGGTTAGCCAGGCCATGCAGCCGACAATCTCCTAGGGTTACCTGCGGGAAGCTATTGAAAAAAAAAACCTGCTAGCATTTGTTTCTGTATTCAGTGAGCAATTTCAGATATAAATTCTACAAATAATTAAATAAACATCATCATCTGCTTAGCCTTGTTGGGGTGGGCTCCCAATCTAACCGGATGCAGCTGAATACCAGTATTTTACATGGAGTTACTCCCTTTCTGAGCTCCACAACCCAGTTACTGGGTACTACGACACCCCTTGGTAAGACTGGTTCTCAGACTTTCGAGCTTCTACTACCCGTGACGACTGTCAAATATCCACGAATGGCAGCCGGGTCCAATGGCTTAACGTGCTTTCCGAGGCGCGGAGGGGTCTCGGTATGTAAAGATGGCCACCCATCTACAGATCAACTGCGGCAAGCGTAGCATAACCTGATCGATCGACCTGTGCGGCTGTTATTATTTAGCCACGGACCCCTCAATTAAAAACATAAACCCGAATAAATATTTGTCGCAACGAATCATAATTATGCTCTATGCGGGTACCGAACCCACAAACCGTAGGTACCGTAAAAGCCAATCGCTCAGCAACTCTGACAACCATGTCGTCCTGACCTAAATTTTACCAAACAAACAGACACACAAATTCACAAGCACATTAGGAAGGATCTGTCATACTTGTCATCACAAAAACAACTCAACGAACCTAATCGCGGTATTGTTTTCTTTAGCAAATAAAGTTAATCTGTGCGACTTTGAGAGTTTTCCATACACAAGTCAACCCTTTGGGCTAAGTAACAATACGTAGCGGGTTAATGACCTATAAAGCCCCGCTGATTCGTTCCCTAATGTGTTTTTAATGGCGTACATTTTGCTATTGAACTGTCATTTAATATGGCTAACAGAATTTACGAGAACACACGAAGCTTTGTTAATATTTGCGGCGAGAATTTATGACGAGTTTCGGGTCATTATTGCCCGGAATATTTTTTCAGGATGTATTTTGTTTTACGCGGTGTTTTTTTGCTGATAGAAAATATGTGCTAGGGATGTATTGGCAGAAAAATTGGTCAGGTATTTAGAACCTTTGGTTTGTTATGAGTTTGCTCTCATCGGAACTGAAGAAGTGCATTGAAGTGCTTCATTCACTCTTCCTTCTTCGTTCAGTCTATCTCTCTGTGGAATGCGCTCCCCCAGGGAATCAGGATGGCAACCAATCGACTATCCTCTAAATTTAAGGTTGTCGAGCACATTCGCAAGAAGCTGGCAGTATCATCACAACGGTAATATTTTCTCATTGTATGTCTTATTTCTTTTTAGTCAGTATATATATATGTATATTTATTGGTGCTTATATTTATATGTAATTAGGTACATATTATATTCAGTTTTAATAGGTTTATGCGTATTTTTATGTTTAAAATATTTATTCCTCAATGTTCATTATTGCACCTACCACTATTCGCCTCTGCATCACCCAAAGGTTGACTGGTAGAAAATGCTTATGGCATTAAGTCCGCCTCTGTACATTTATGTGCTTGAAGTGTTAAATAAATAAATAAGAAGTGAATAATAATAATATTATCAGCCATAAGTGTCTTGTCTCTCGTAAATACAGTAGATAGGAGAGCAGCGATTCACCTCGGATATCTATGGATTCACCCAACAATTTGTTGTACCTACACCATGTAATTAATAATGCATACTTTCTAGGTCCCTCGTGTACCATTTTTTTTGAAGTGAAAACTTGTATAAGAGCGTTGGGCATTTTTTAAGATGGGCAAAAACCATTGAGGTCGCGCCACTGTTATCGTAAGCGACACCGCGCGTATTTTGTTTATAAGACGATTAAAAAAATACCCGCTTCGGATATGTCCGGCTGTCCTCGGGATGTACTCGGTTTTAATGTATATCCGATATGTCAGTGAGTGATGGCAAAGTATTCTGTTTGTGTTTTGTTTTTACTTTGTCGGCACTCCCGGAGTGCCACTGTTTTTTTTTGTAATTTTTATCCTATACTGTCCCACTGCTGGGCAAAGGCCTCCCCTATATCCTTCCAGGAACGCTTTTTACGCGCAACCTCGAACCAGCCCTCGCGGTACGCGTCCTGGTCATCTCTTTCTGGGCCGGCCTCAGCAGCGGAAATAACAATTAAGAAAATAAATAAAATATTACCAAGAGGAATGGCCTATTGTTTGCCTGGTCTACCAGCCTTTTGGACACGTTTCCTGTTGACAGCGGTGCGCACGAATTTTTTGATGCCGTTTGATTATTTCCCCTCCTTTTTATATCGTCGTCGTCGTTTCAGCCGATAGACGTCCACTGCTGGACATAGGCCTCCCCAAATTTTGGGGGGGTTTGCCATAATCGCCACGCTTGACAGGCGGGTTGGCGATCGCAGTATGGTATGGTGGTGGAATAAATAGAGAACGCTGCTGCCCGTTCTCCGGTAAGACCCTTAGTCGCCTTTAACGACACCCACGGGAAGTAAGGGGTGGTGCAATTCTTTAAGTCCGGCACCACACAGACAATATTTTTATATACTTGTACATATTATTATTATTATTTTTATTTTATTTATTTATTTATCACAAACACAAATTTTAAGACTGTTAGCTTTTTAAATTATGTAAACACTTTAAGTAAATAGTCGAAGGTTAAAAAAAAAACAGTGGCACTCCGGGAGTGCCGACAGAAGTAAAAACAAAACACAAACAGAATACTTTGCCATCACTCACTGACATATCGGATGTACATTAAAACCGAGTACATCCCGAGGACAGCCGAACACATCCGAAGCGGGTATTTTTTTAATCGTCTTATAAAAAAAACACGCGCGGTGTCACTTACGGTAACAGTGAGGCGAGTTCAATGGTTTTTTCCCATCTCAAATAATGCCCAAGACGCCTAAAAAAGTTTTCACTTCAAAAAAAAAGGAGAATAAAAAATATAATACAAACAAAGAAACTGCCAAACAATCAACAAACACACTGCCAAACAAACAACAAACAAACAAACTGTCAAACAAACAAACAAACAACAACAAACAAACTGCCAAACAAACAACAAACAAACAAACAACAACAAACAAACAACAACAAACAAACTGCCAAACTAACAAACAAACTGACAAACTGCAAGGCAAATACCTCTTCTTATTCTGACAAGGCACTAGCATTGATCACCATGCTGGCTCAAGACAGATGGGTGATTTCAGACTCACACAGGCTGGCATGGGACATCGACGCGTAAACATTAACCATTAACTCAGCACCCTTCTGGAGATTCTAGAACCCCTTGAAAAAAAATGTTGTTCAGTACATTTTGACCTTGACGTTTTTGTTTTGGTACAGAAGTATATAGGACGTGTGGGACGCTACGTGTGTCGAACTCTTGCTCCATCCCATCTTCCTGGCTCGGCTGGCTTGGCTGGCGCTGCTGCTGCGGCTGCGGAAAACCTCAAGCGGCGAAAATATAATAACCTCATCGGAAATTATATTTTCCGTTTGGGGTTGAAACCCTCGGGCCATGGGGTCCGAGATCTCATGGTCTTTTTAAAGAAATTTCGAAACGGCTGGTTGACACTTCCCGTGACCCAAGGGCTGGCTTTTACCTTGGCCAGAGGCTAAGCATCGCCATACAACGTGGTAATGCCGCCAGTCTCTTGGGTACATTACCAGTCGACAGCGATGCGGATGAGTTTTTCGACGCTATTTTCTAGTTTCTGTATAGTTTTAGTTAAGTTAGAATTTAGTTTTGTTATTTTTTCCTGTATAAATAAATAAATATAGTATATAGGTAAATGTTGCCAATGATAGCTTGTATGTCTAGAAGTTAACAACAACTTTTTCAACTATATACAATATTATTAGTTTATAATATTAGTAAGATAAAATTCAAAGTCCTTACTGACTGATATATCAACGCACAGCCTCAACCGCTGGTCCTAGAGACATGAAATTTGGAGGGTGTGTTCTTTGTGAAGATTAATACCAACGAAGAAAGGGTTTTGTGAAATTCCACCCCTAAGAGGGTGTTTCACGCGGTCGAAGTCGCGGGCAGAAGCTAGTATGATATCAAAATAATAATTTTAATACAGTATGACGGCCTTGGAAGGCTTCCTAAAAATACAGCATACAAGAAAAAATGCTGGCATTTTTTAAATTGATTTTCAGACACGTGCCTCCACGAAAATAACTAGGTAGCCCGTCTGAAAAAGACATGGTCCTAATCTATTCTTATATACCAACAACCTTTTTTTGTTTTCGGTACTTGACATTTAATACCCCTGCATGTGACTTCGGCAAATAGAAATTCTTCTTTCATGGATGAATTCGGCAGACAATTTTACAAATGTCAATAATACCCAATGTATTGTCATTGATGTGGATATTTCAGGGAATTAGTATGTACAGACACCAGCACATCAAGCTACTACAATCTGTCAAATTTCTTTAATAGATTTTCAACTTTATTGCTAAAGTATAAGGTTCAAAGTTGATTGGGAAAATTTGACAGTTTCGGGTAGCTTGATGTGCTGCCGTCTGTACTATAACAAGGTCAAATTAAATTAGCTAGCAAAACTCTGCAGCCGTGGTGGGTATTGAACACGATATAATAAAAATAATAAAAAGATTCGATGTTTTTTTTTTTTGAGGCCATCGAGCGCTGGTACAAAAGCTGTTTTATCGTGTATAGATCGATATATATTTTTTCACGTAATCTTCACAGACGAGATTTTTATTACCCTTTTGAAAGATTCTTATTTTGTAAATGTGAGGATTTTCGAGGCCTTGTAGACTTCAGTTCTGTAGACCATTTTCTATTTTATCAAGTACCTGGTACATACTGGTTGACAGGCCTACGCTGTCCTCCCATACCTACTGTAATTTGAAAACATTGTAAAAGCCAATTATTTTTAAAAAGAGTAACCGTGGAGTTTCTTGCCGGTTCTTCTCCATTGGAAACGACCAATTGGAACCGTGCACCTAGCTTCTGACGTTTCATAAGTGCCCATGTAGGTTTATGTGAAATAAAATATTTTGATTTTGATTTTTGACGTGAAGACGTCTTCATCTGTGAAGATTACGCAAAAAAAAAAGAAATTAAACTGATATTTTAAGTGGCTTCACTAACTTCGGTCGATGACAAAAAAAAAAAACAAACAGATTAATATATTTTTTGTTTTATTATGTACAGATATCAATACTCGTTTGCGGAGTTTCACTAGCTAATCTAATTTCACCGTGTATAGTACAAGATATTCTGATAGCGACAATTTATTTTTGTTCCACCAATGAAGTGTTTCCCTATAGTTTGTATTTACGTATTTTCGTCTTGTCCTGGATATGACACTCAGGCTATAAATAGTGTGGATCAAAGGAACTGTTTGTTAAAAATAAGGGTGGGCTAGAGAATGTCAATGTTGACGTCACTGGCTCTTGATGTAGATACATACTTCTCAAGCATTGTAGTGATAATTTTGGAGCTTTGTTTTATCTCAAACAATTAAAGTATTTATTAGTTACTAGCTGCGCCCCGCGGTTTCACCCGCGTAATTGTCGATCCCGTGGGAATATCGGGATAAAAAGTAGCCTATATGTTAATCCAGGGTGTCAGCTACCTCCATACAAAATTTTATCAAAATTGGTCCAGCCGTTTGAGCGTGAAGAAGTAACAAACATATAAACACACACACACACTCACACACACACTCACACACACACTCACAAACTTTCGCCTTTATAATATTAGTGTGATTATGAGAAGACCTAGGGGCCTAAAAAGGCCACTTTGGCAGAATCATAAAAGGAAAACATTATGAATCATAATGGACAGTTAACTGTTAAGTTAATCGTATCAAATCCCATTGGTGAAGGATTTTTCAGTATTTTTTTTTGTCTGTGCTAAAATACCAATCAATTCAATCCAAATCCAATCCCAATCTCTTTGATTATACCTACCTACGTAGTGCAGCAAAAAAAAAACCGGGCAAGAGCGAGTCGGACTCGCACACCGAGGGTTCCGTAACATCCGGGTTTATGCATAAGGTTTATGTTTATGAAATTAAAAGTTTATTTTTTATTTTTCAGTTGAATGAATGGTAAATTGCGGTTTACAATTTATGACGTATTAAAAAAAAAACTACTTACTAGATCTCGTTCAAACCAATTTTCGGTGGTAGTTTACATGGTAATGTACATCATATATTTTTTTTAGTTTTATCATTCTCTTATATTAGAAGTTACAGGGGGGGGGGGGGGACACACATTTTACCACTTTGGAAGTGTCTCTCGCGCAGACTATTCAGTTTAGAAAATAATGATATTAGAAACCTCAATATCATTTTTGAAGACCTACCCATAGATACCCCACACGTATGGGTTTGATGAAAAAAAAAAATTTTGAGTTTCGGTTGTAAGTATGGGGAACCCTAAAATTTATTGTTTTTTTTTCTATTTTTGTGTGAAAATCTTAATGCGGTTCACAGAATACATCTACTTACCAAGTTTCAACAGTATAGTTCTTATAGTTTCGGAGAAAAGTGGCTGTGACATACGGACGGACAGACAGACGGACAGACAGACAGACAGACAGACAGACGTGACGAATCTATAAGGGTTCCGTTTTTGCCATTTGGCTACGGAACCCTAAAAAACACGGACTGTCTTCGCCTTCATAATGTTATCCTTTTATGATTCTGTCAAAGTGGCCTTTTTAGGCCCCCTGTTCTTATGTAGCGTCAGAAGGTAAAGGATGAAGAAACAGCAAAAGCATAATCAGCCTATAATGCTGATGACACTGCTGAGACACAGGCCACCTCCCGCGAAGAGGAAGTGGGCCGTAATCCACCACGCGGCCCCAGTGCGGGTTGGTAGATGTCACATGTCTTCGAATTTTTGGTTCTAGGACATGCCGGTTTCCTCACGATGTTTTCCTTCACCGTTTTGAGAGCAGTGGTGATGAAATAATTTACACAAAGTAAAGTTCCTGCCTGGGTGCGAACTTTTGACCTAAAACTCGCGGACGTTTCCAATAATAGGCAACCACTAATTTCGAAGAAACATAATGATCAACAAAATTACTGGATTCAAAAGTAGGCAATCCAGAAACCAATCTACAAAAAACCGGGCAAGAGCGAGTCGGACTCGCGCACCGAGGGTTCCGTAACATCCAGGTTTACGCATAAGGTTTATGTTTATGAAATTAAATGTTTTTTTTTTATTTTTGAGTTGATTGAATGAATGGTAAATTGTGTTTTACGATTTATGACGTATTAAAAAAAAACTACTTACTAGATCTCGTTCAAACCAATTTTCGGTGGTAGTTTACATGGTAATGTACATCATATATTTTTTTTAGTTTTATCATTCTCTTATTCTAGAAGTTACAGGGGGGGGACACACATTTTACCACTTTGGAAGTGTCTCTCGCGCAAACTATTCAGTTTAGAAAAAAATTATATTAGAAACCTCAATATCATTTTTGAAGACCTATCCATAGATTCCCCACACGTATGGGTTTGATGAAAAAAAAAATTTTGAGTTTCGGTTCTAAGTATGGGGAACCCTAAAATTTATTGCTTTTTTTCTATTTTTGTGTGAAAATCTTAATGCGGTTTACAGAATACATCTACTTACGAAGTTTCAACAGTATAGTTCTTATAGTTTCGGAGAAAAGTGGCTGTGACATACGGACGGACAGACAGACAGACAGACAGACGGACAGACAGACAGACAGACAGACAGACATGACGAATCTATAAGGGTTCCGTTTTTGCCATTTGGCTACGGAACCCTAAAAAGTAGTTTAAAAAATTAAACAGACTTCAAAAAGAAGTGAACTCAAAATTATGAAATAACTTTAATTTCGGAAGTCGGTGTCTTGGGATCCGTCTTTTATTTTTAGTTTTTTGCCACCGACTTCCGAAATTAAAGTTATTTCATAATTTTGAGTTAATTTATTTTTGAAGTCGGTTTATTTTTTTAAATTACTTTTTTATTTTGTAATTTTGAGTTTTAAGTAAAAACTAGAATATTTGTTTGTAATGTAGGAAATGCACTAGAATTGGACCAAGATTTTGAGATGTTTTCCCTTTGACACTACACCTGTAGCTCGTATCAATAAGCCAGGCCGTCACACTTACACGTATTAGTCCATATCTTGGAAATTACTGAATCGATTTTGATGAAACTTGCACTGTTCCCTAAGTTGGTAAAAAAATGGTCACGATCAGATTAATAGTTGTAGAAAAATGCGTGGACAAACATACTTACATACATAATGCATATTGTAAAATGCATTATGTATTCAAATAAATAAAAAATAAAATAAAAATAAAATACATACGTCTATAAAATTTTGTATATTTGTTTGGAAGCCCTAATAGATGGTCATATGTGAATATAATGCAGTTCCATTAATATTACATACATACGAGTCGAATGATAACCTCCTTTTTTTGAAGTCGGTAAAAATTAAAATAGCATAATCCTATTCTTTATACAATTTCTTAAGGAAAATTCTCCTCACACACGGAGGGTCATCAGATCAGACGAAATGTAAATCTACCCTCAACATAAATTACTTTAAGGAAGTTGGTCTAACAAGCCGTCGAGTACATCTCTAGTGAATAAAGAGGGTAGTTATAAATCTTTGCGTTTGTTCTGCGGGTGAAAAGATGAAAAAAGTAGATTTGAGGGTAGGTATTCGGGTTTTTATTGTTGTTACATGGTCAGTTTAGTTCCAGATTTGTTTTTGGGTTTAATTAGGATAATTGGAGAGAAACAGGCGTATGTTAAAAAAATATTAGGATTTATGTTAAATGTAGAGTTAGCATTGTGTTTTTAGTACAATGGCTCCATTGGATTTCTCAAGAAAGCTATCAAATCATCATCTGCCTAGCCTTTTCCTAACTATGTTGGGGTCGGCTTCCATTGTAACCGGATGCAGCTGAATACCAGCATTTTACATGGAGCGACTGCCTATCTGATCTCCACAACCCAGTTACAGGGTAATACGATACCTCTTGGTAAGACTGGTTGTCAGACTTTCGGGCTTCTGACTACCCGTAACGACTGTCAAAGATCCACGAATGGCAGCCGGGACCAACGGCTTAACGTGCTTTCCGAGGCACGGAGGGGTCACGGTATGTAAAGATGGTCACCCATCCACAGACCAACCGCGGCAAGCTTAGCTTAACCCGATCGATCGACCTGCGCGGCTATTATCATGTAGCCACGGGCCCCTCAATTGGGCTATCAAATGCAAAAAGAATTTTTCAAATACAACAGTAGTACACAGATCAGCGCGTTCAAACAAACAAACGGACTCTTCAACTTTATTATTGGTTTAAAGATTTATTTTTCCCGGTCTTGTAAGATTGTTATTCTGCTTCGTAATCTCGTCCTCATTGTTTACTTTGTAGTTTGCACTCGTGCACAACTCGCTAAACACATTATTTAAAGATGAAAGCCTTCATCATAAAAAAAACAAATGTTCTATTCTATTCTATTTTTAATAAATGGCAAACAAAGCCGATGTCGACAATTCTGCCAATGTCAAAAGTGAGCTCAAAAAACAAGTGTGCATAAGGAAAAAAAAAATTTAAAAAGTTTTAAATAACGATTGATTGAACCAGTTGATACAATGTAGATCTTGCTGGGTTAGTACGGGACTGAAACAAACAAAAAATAGAAATAAATAAATATTATAATTGTTAAAATATAATATACACGCATACCACACCAACACACAGAATAATTCATAATTTTATGTTATTGTGACGGATGAAGGTCATCAGCGCCACAAGCAGATCTGGAGAGGAGTATGTTAGTAAAGACGGGAAATTAGTCGGAAGAGGGATTTTAAATTTTGGGAGGCGCCTGTATAAATCTAAAGGTGGAACGTTGTTGGAGCATTCAAAGAAGATGTGGTCCAGAGTGCCCTCTTCCAACCCGCACTCACTAAACAAATGTTATCTGTTGTCCAGTCGTTGGCGCGCTCTACTGACATCTGTCAATCATTCTTTCAAAGCACAAGAACGGGACTTCATGATGACCGATATCGTATAGTCCCGGTATAGTACATACAGCACAACACAACTTTTAGTAGGGGTTTAACAAGGCAATCCAATACATATATAAGTAGGATGATTATCTGGGAAGGGTTGAGATACAATAAGGACGAGATTACTTCATATAATTGTGGATCGGACGTCACTAGGTAAGTTATTTATTTATTTAATACTTCAAGCACATAAATGTACAGAGGTGGACTTAATGCCATAGGCATTTTCTACCAGTCAACCTTTGGGTGATGCAGAGACAAACAGTGGTAGGTGCAATCATGAACATTGAGGAATACATATCTATACATATAATAAAATTGTAGAAAAGTGGTGTCTGTACAATGGAAATATATAAAAAAAAAGTAGCAAGGGTTGTTATTATATCGATGCCGAACCCGAAATTGTAATTAATTTTTTTTTTGTCTGTTTGTCTGTTTGTCTGTTTGTCTGTTTGTCTGCTGTGTTTGTGCACGCTAATATCAGAAACGGCTTATTCGATTTAGATGCGGTTTTCACTAATATATTGTAGTAAGCTTCATTTAACATTTAGTGTTTATTTCATGTCAATCGGTTCATAAATAAAAAAGTTATGTCAATTTAAAGAATCACGGCGAACATTTGTTAAGGTATTCTATCAGAGTACGTAAACGCCTCGCGCCTGCGCGTCCGTGGCTATATATACAAGCGTGTAACGGAAAGGGGGTATCAACCCTGAAGGAGGTGAAAGAAGATGAAAAAAAAAATTTGGACCTCCCATAGTAATAGCACATCAATGATTTACTATTACTATGGGAGGTCCAAAATTTTTTTCATATTTCGACCTATGTTCTTTGGGGAAATTTGTTCAGTTTCATGAGCACATTCACCTCCTTCAGGATTGATACCCCCTGTCCGTTACACCTTGTATAAAGCGCGCTGAGAGCCGCGCCGCTGCCATAATTCCGATCCAGCCTGTCCCTTGCTGCCCTCTCCCAGCGACGCCCTAAGCCGAGGTCCGTACCCCACAGGGGGTGCCCTTAGCGTGTAGTCGCTTAGTTTTTAAGTTTATATTGTGTAGTCAAGTTGTGTATTATGCCCTGGCTGGAGGCCTTAATTTATTGAGGCATCCACAGGAAAGCCAGGTTAAGCAGTCGACAACCCCTCAGGTTGAACTGCGAGAAGACCAAAGAAAACGCGCCGCTGCCATAAGGATTCAGTTATTCGTAGCGAACGCACGTATCCTGGAGAGTATAGGCGAATAGTTGGATTCGATTATTGCGATTCACTTGAATGCTGACTGTTTGCATATTTCATTTATTTATATTTTAGGGCTTGTAGGTTAGGTTCTTTTTCTTAATTTTCTTTAAAATGTTGTAAGTATTTGGTTAGGCGGTTCTTTCCTTGATTATTGGGTATTTACTTATCTTAATTTTTATTTAGGGTTTTGTAAATAAATATTGTAAGCATTTATTATTGGTTAGGCATTTCTTTCCCTGATTTTCGGTATACTTATCTTAATTTGTATTTAGGGTTTGTATATAAATATTATAAGTATTTGGTATAGGTTAGGCATTTCTTTTCTTGATTTTCTTTATTAAGTATAAGTTCATTAGCTTAGGTTAGTAATTATTTTTTCTAGCAATTCTTTTGTTTTATAAAGTTATTACGTTTGTCTGTGTAGAAGAATAGCACCACCCCTTACTTCCCGTGGGTGTCGTAAAAGGCGACTAAGGGTCTCGCCGGAGAATGGGCAGCAGCGTTCTCTATGCATTCCACCACCATACCATACTGCGATCGCCAACCCGCCTGCCAAGCGTGGCGATTATGGCAAACCCCCCCAAAATTGGGGGAGGCCTATGTCCAGCAGTGGACGTCTATCGGCTGACACGACGATGCCCTGGCTGGAGGCCTTAATTTATTGAGGCATCCACAGGAAAGCCACAAGCGCTCGACAACCAGCAACCCCTCAGGTTGAACTGCGACATGCCCAAACAAAAAAAAAAAGCGCGCGTCCTTTCCTCGGGCTGCCGGCGCGGCGTTGCGTGAAGATCTCTGCGTGCATCGCGTCGTGTGTCGCCGTGCCGCGCCGCGTGGCTTCTACCGCGTCGTGTGCCGCCGCGTCGCGTGGCTTCTACCGCGTCTGTGTCGCCGCGCCGCGTGGTTTGTACCGCGTCGTGTGTCGCCGTGCCGCGTCGCGTGGTTTGTACCGCGTCGTGTGTCGCCGTGCCGCGCCTCGTGGCTTCTACCGCGTAGTGTGTCGCCGTGCCGCGCCTCATGGCTTCTACCGCGTCGTGTGTCGCCGTGCCGCGCCTCATGGCTTCTACGGCGTCGTGTGTCGCCGTGCCGCGCCTCATGGCTTCTACCGCGTAGTGTGTCGCCGTGCCGCGCCGCGTGGCTTCTACCGCGTCTTGTGTCGCCTTGCCGCGCCGCGTGGCTTCTACCGCGTCGCGTGTCGCCGCGCCGCGTGGCTTCTACCGCGTCTGTGTCGCCGTGCCGCGCCGCGTGGCTTCTACCGCGTCTGTGTCGTCACGCCGCGTGGCTTCTACCGCGTCTGTGTCGCCGCGCCGCGTGGCTTCTACCGCGTCTGTGTCGCCGTGCCGCGCCGCGTGGCTTCTACCGCGTCGTGCGTCGCCGCGCCGCGCCGCATCGCTTGTCGCCGTGCCGCGCCGCGTGACACGGTTACACGGTTACACGGTTATACGGTTACAAGGTCACACGGTCACACGGTCACACGGTTACACGGTGACACGGTTACACAGTTACACGGTCACACGCTTACACGGTTACACGGTTACACGGTTACACGGCTACATGGTCACACGGTCACACGGTCACACGGTCACACGGTTACACTGTCACACGGACACACGGTCACACAGTGACACGGTCACACGGTCACACGGTCACACGGTTACACGGTGACACCGTTACACGGTTACAAGGTCACACGGTTACATGGTTACACGGTTACACCGTCACACGGTAACACGGTTACACGTTTACATGGTTACACGGTTACACGGTTACACGGTCACACGGTCACACGGTTACACGGTTACACGGTCACACGGTTACACGGTTACACGGTCACACGGTCACACGGTTACAGAGTCACACGGTCACATGGTTACACGGTTACACGGTGACACGGTTACACGGTTACACGGGCACACGATCACACGGTTACACGGTTACATGGTTACACGGTTCCACAGTCACACGGTCACGTGGCCATACGGTCACTCGGTCACACGGTCACACGGTCACACGGTTACACGGTGACATGGTTACATAGTTACAAGGTAACACGGTCACACGGTTACACGGTTACACAGTTACACGGTTACACGTTTACATGGTCACACGGTCACACGGTCACACGGTACACTGTCACACGGTCACACGGTCACACAGTGGCACGGTCACACGATCACACGGTCACACGGTTACACGGTGACACGGTTACACGGTTACACGGTTACACGGTTACACTGTTACACGGTTACACCGTCACACGGTTACACGGTTACACGTTAAGATGGTTACACTGATACACGGTTACACGTTAACACGGTGTCACGGTCACACGGTCACCCGGTTACAAGGTTCCACGGTCACACGGTCACACGGTCACACGGTTACACAGTCACACGGACACACGGTTACACGGTTACACGGTCACACGGTCACACGGTCACACGGTCATACGGTTACACGGTTACACGGTTACACGGTCACATGGTCACACGGTTACACGGTTACACGGTCACACGGTTACAGAGTCACACAGTCACACGTTTACACGGTTACACGGTTACACGGTGACACGGTTACACGGTTACACGGTCACACGGTTACATGGTTACACGGTTACACAGTTACACAGTGATACGCTCACACGGTCACACGGTAATACGGTCACACGGTCACACGGTTACACTGTCACACGGACACTCGGTCACAAGGTGACACAATCACACGTTCACACGGCCACACGGTCACACGGTTACACGGTGACACGGTTACACGGTTACAAGGTCACACGGTTACACGGTTTCACGGTTACACGGTTACACCGTCACACGGTAACACGGTTACACGTTTACATGGTTACACCGTTACACGGTTACACGGTCACACGGTCACACGGTCACACGGTTACACGGTACACTGTCACATGGTCACACGGTCACACAGTGGCACGGTCACACGGACACACGGTCACACGGTTACATGGTTACACGGTTACACGGTCACACGGTCACACGGTTACAGAGTCACACGGTCACTCGGTCACACGGTTACTCGGTGACACGGTTACACAGTTACACCGTCACAAGGTCACACGGTCACACGGTTACACGGTTACACGGTTACACGGTTACACGGTCACACGGTCACACGGTCACACGGTTACAGAGTCACACGGTCACACGGTTACACGGTGACATGGTTACACAGTTACACGGTTACACGGTTACAAGGTCACACGGTTACACGGTTACACCGTCACACGGTAACACGGTTACAAGGTCACACGGTTACACGGTTACACGTTTACACGGTCACACGTACACACGGTTACACGGTTACACGGTCACACGGTTACACGGTTACACGGCCACACGGTCACACGGTTACAGAGTCACACGGTCACACGGTCACACGGTCACACGGTTACAGAGTCACACAGTCACTCGGTCACACGGTTACACGGTGACGCGGTTACACAGTTACACGGTCACAAGATCACACGATCACACGGTTACACGGTTACACGGTTACACGGTCACTCGGTCACACGGTTACTCGGTGACACGGTTACACGGTCACTCGGTCACACGGTTACTCGGTGACACGGTTACACAGTTACACGGTCACAAGGTCACACGGTCACACGGTTACACGGTTACACGGTTACACGGTCACACGGTCACACGGTCACACGGTTACAGAGTCACACGGTCACACGGTTACACGGTGACACGGTCACACGGTTACACGGTTACACGGTTACACGGTTACACCGTCACACGGTAACACGGTTACAAGGTCACACGGTTACACGGTTACACGGTTACACGGTCACACGGTCACACGGTTACACGGTTACACGGTCACACGGTTACACGGTCACACGGTCACACGGTTACAGAGTCACACGGTCACAGGGTTACACGGTTACACGGTGACACGGTTACACGGTTACACGGCCACACGGTTACACGGTTACACGGTTACACGGTTACACGGTTCCACAGTCACACGGTCACTCGGCCATACGGTCACTCGGTCACACGGTCACACGGTCACACGGTCACACGGTTACACGGTGACACGGTTACACAGTTACACGGTCACACGGTCACACGATCACACGGTTACACGGTTACACGGTTACACGGTTACACGGTTACACGGTTACACGTTTACATGGTCACACGGTCACACGGTCACACGGTACACTGTCACACGGTCACACGGTCACACGGTACACTGTCACACGGTCACACGGTCACACAGTTACACGGTCACACGGTCACACGGTTACACGGTTACACGGTTACAATGTCACACGGTTACACGGTTACACGGTTACATCGTCACACGGTTACACGGTTTTACGTTTACTTGGTTACACGGTTACACGGTCACACGGTTACACGGTGACACGGTTACACGGTTACACGGTCACACGGTTACACGGTTACACGGTTACACTGTCACATGGTCACACGGTCACACGGTTACAGGGTCACACGGTCACTCGGTCACACGGTTACACGGTGACACAGTTACATAGTTACACGGTCACAAGGTCACACGGTCACACGGTTACACGGTTACAAGGTCACACGGTTACACGGTTACACGGTTACATCGTCACACGGTTACACGGTTACACGTTTACTTGGTTACACGGTTACACGGTTACACGGTAACACGGTTACACGGTCACACGGTAACACGATTACACGGTCACACGGTCACACGGTTACACGGTTACACGGTCACACCGTCACACGGTTACACGGTTATTCGTTTACATGGTTACACGGTTACACGGTTACACGGTTACACGGTAACACGGTTACACGGTCACACGGTTACACCGTCACACGGTTACACGGTTACACGTTTACATGGTTACACGGTTACACGTTTACACGGTAACACGGTTACACGGTCACACGGTTACACGGTTACACGGTCACACGGTCACACGGTTACACGGTTACAGTGTTACACGGTCACACGGTTACATGGTCACACGGTTACACGGTCACGCGGTGACATGGTTACACGGTCACACGATTACACGGTAACACGGTCACACGGTTACACGGTTACACGGTCACATGGTAACAGAGTCACACGGTTACACGGTTACACGGTCACACGGTTACACGGTTACACGGTTACACGGTCACACGGTCACACGATTACAGAGTCACACGGTCACACGGTTACACGGTTACACGGTGACACGGTTACACGGTTACACGGTCACACGGTTACACGGTTACACGGTTACACGGTCACACGGTCACACGGTCACACGGTTACAGAGTCACACAGTCACTCGGTCACACGGTTACACGGTGACGCGGTTACACAGTTACACGGTCACACGGTCACACGGTTACACGGTTACACGGTCACACGGTTACACGGTTACACGGTCACACGGTCACACGGTTACAGAGTCACACGGTCACACGGTTACACGGTGACACGGTTACACGGTCACACGGTTACACGGTTACACGGTTACACGGTCACACGGTCACACGGTCACACGGTTACAGAGTCACACGGTCACTCGGTCACACGGTTACACGGTGACACGGTTACACAGTTACACGGTCACAAGGTCACACGGTCACACGGTTACACGGTTACACGGTTACAAGGTCAAACGGTTACACTGTTACACGGTTACATCGTCACACGGTTACACGGTTACACGTTTACATGGTTACACTGTTACACGGTTACACGATTACACGGTCACACGGTCACACGGTTACACGGTTACACGGTCACACGGTCACACGGTAACAGAGCCACACGGTCACACGGTTACACGGTTACACGGTTACACCGTCACACGGTTACACGGTTACACGTTTACATGGTTACACGGTTACACGGTTACACGGTAACACGGTTACACGGTTACACGGTCACACGGTTACACGGTTACACGGTCACACGGTAACAGAGTCACACGGTCACACGGTTACACAGTTACACGGTCACACGGTCACACGGTTACACGGTTACACGTTTACACGGTTACAGTGTTACACGGTCACACGGTTACATGGTCACACGGTTACGCGGTCACGCGGTGACACGGTTACACGGTCACACGGTTACACGGTAACACGGTTACACGGTCACACGGTTACACGGTTACACGGTCACACGGTAACAGAGTCACACGGTCAAATGGTTACACGGTTACACGGTTACACGGTCACACGGTCCCACGGTTACACGGTTACACCGTCACACGGTTACACGGTTACTCGTTTACATGGTTACTCGGTTACACGGTTACACGGTAACACGGTTACACGGTCACACGGTTACACGGTTACACGGTCACACGTTCACACGGTAACAGTGTCACACGGTCACACGGTTACACGGTTACACGGTCACACGGTCACACGGTCACACGGTTACACGGTCACACGGTTACACGGTTACACGGTCACGCGGTTACACGGTTATACGGTCACACGGTTACACGGTCACACGGTTACACGGTTTCTCGGTCACACGGTTACACGGATACACGGTCACACGGTTACACGGTTACACGGTTTCACGGTTACACGGTTACACGGTTACACGGTGACACGGTCACACGGTCACACGGTCACACGGTTACACGGTCACAGGGTTACACGGCCACACGGTTACACGGTCACACGGTTACACGCTTACATGGTCACGCGGTTACCCGGTTACACGGTCACACGGTTACACGGTTTCACGGTCACACGGTTTCACGGTCACACGGTTACACGGTTTCACGGTCACACGGTTACACGGTCACACGGTTACACGGTTACACGGTTTCACGGTTACACGGTTACACGGTGACACGGTCACACGGTTACACGGTTACATGGTTACACGGTGACACGGTCACACCGTCACACGGTCACACGGTTACACGGCTACACGGTCATACGGTCACACGGTTACACGGTTACACGGTCACACGGTCACACGGTTACACACGGTAGAAGCCACGCGGCGTGACGACACAGACGCGGTAGAAGCCACGCGGCGCGGCACGGCGACACACTACGCGGTAGAAGTCACGCGGCGCGGCGACACAGACGCGGTAGAAGCTACGCGGCGCGGCGACACACGACGCTGTAGAAGCCATGAGGCGCGGCACGGCGACACACGACGCGGTAGAAGCCACGCGGCGCGGCACGGCGACACACGACGCGGTACAAGCCACGCGGCGCGGCACGGCGACACAGACGCGGTAGAAGCCACGCGGCGCGGCGACACAGACGCGGTAGAAGCCACGCGACGCGGCGGCACACGACGCGGTAGAAGCCACGCGGCGCGGCACGGCGACACACGACGCGATGCACGCAGAGATCTTCACGCAACGCCGCGCCGGCAGCCCGAGGAAAGGACGCGCGCTTTTTTTTTTTGTTTGGGCATCTCGCAGTTCAACCTGAGGGGTTGTCGACTGCTTAACCGGGCTTTCCTGTGGATGCCTCAATAAATTATGGCCTCCAGCCAGGGCATAAATAAACTTAAAAACTAAGCGACTACACGCTAAGGGCACCCCCTGTGGGGTACGGACCTCGGCTTAGGGCGTCGCTGGGAGAGGGCAGCAAGATGGGACAGGCTGGATCAGATTATTATTATTTAAGCTTGATGAGATCGGCTTTTCCTATCTGACTACTCTGAGAAGAAAGGCCGAAACAAACTCAGAGGTCACAGTCGGGAATTTAATTCTACAGGCTCAACTGCGGCGCGGGCTGGCACTACATCGAGCAAGGTTCGGGGCGGACATGGTACGGGGTGTCGCGACGGGCCTCGACGGCGAGGGCGGAAGGACGGATGACGGGTTTTCTGTATTCTAATTGTGCTAGTGCTCTTTCTACTTTCCTGGAGGAGGGTAGTGGCGTCATCGGGGGTGGTGTGGGTATGCCTTGGTCGGCGAATCTTACTTATACGGGAGGGAGTGTATCGGGAGGCCGCCGCAATCAGGGGATTGGGGTGCTTAATAGCAGAATCAAAGAAGTGCTTTGTGAGGCGTTTCATGAACTGCTGGACGGTGGGAAGTCTGAGATCTACGTGAAGGTTCACGTTTCGGACATAGAAGGGAGCTCCCGTGACCTTTCTGAGGAAACGGTTTTGTAGGATAAAGGACGAGCGCGGCGCGCCCGCATCTACTTATAGTCTAGCGAGGTGCACGCCGGACGACATTGATTGGCTGTGCTATTATGCGCGCTCCGCGCATGCGCGGCGCATCGAGCGACATCTGACGAAGGTGGTGGTTTAAATATGTAAATATCTTAGGCGAAGCATTACTTGTACCAATGTAAGAAATAAGTGAGAAATACACAATTTTAGATACCTACCTATTATTTAGTAGAAACTTTTTACTAAAAGTTAAGTACACTAGACTCTCTGATATTCCTCTCGTCTAGCAGCTAGTACAAGCACATTGTGTCAGTAGAGGTGAGGATTGAGGGACCAGTTTTAATATTAATTATCTTCAAATTGCGTAGATATTTCTTTTCCATTTCTTTTTTACAAAATGTTTTAAGTCTTTTACTAAAACTTTATGTAGAAAAAGAAAGATTTTCTTTATTTGATTCGGTAATATTCACTAAAATATTTTTCTTTCTTGTGTGGAATGAGGGCCCACGGTTTAGTCGTTATATCTTTTTTTATCTTTAATCCTTTGTGGTCTGTTATTCAATAAATATATTTACAAATTCTTTACTAAATGTCTGTACTCACAATAACTTAATTTTTCAGATACTTTCCGAGATCTGGCTGATGGTCTGCGAGGACTGAGGGACCGCACTTTAAGGGCTGCAGTTTTTAATATATTTGTTTACAAATTCCCAGATTTGTTCTACAATTGTTTAAAGTCTGCTACTAAATCCTACGATTTTTATTTTGCGAAATATCAGTATGATCCCTCAGTTCACACGCACATCAACAATTTGGATTAAAGAAAAAAGAAAATAAAATGTTTTCGACTTAGATTACCATGCATTTCCCAATAAGAAAATAATAATGAAAGTCTCACATGGATGTGACATCACCGTAACCTATACCTTTTTCATATCACTCCATATACTACTTGTGGCTAATTAATCGCACGGGTCGATCAATCAGGTTAAGCTACGCTTGCCGCTTTGGTCCGTGGATGGGTGACCATCTTTACATACCAAGACCACGTAAAGCCGTAAGTCCCAGCTGTCATTCGTGGATCTTTAACAGTTGTTACGGGTCGTCAGAAGCCTTAAAGTCTGACAACCAGTTTTACCAAGGGGTAAGGGGTATTACCCAGTATCTGGGTTGTGGAGGACAAATAGGCAGTCACTGCATGTAAATTACTGGTATTCAACTGCTTTCGGTTAGACTGGAAGCCGACCTCAACATAGTTGGGAAAAGGCTAGGCAGATGATGACTATTTATCTTTGCTAAAAGCAGGTGTAACGTTCCGTTACATGACTATTCATGTTTTATTATTAAATGTCAAACGTATGCTACGAATGTTGTTCTTTGAGGGTGTACGTCTCGGAACGCAGCGTTATGGAGTGCGGGGAGTGTTCGCTTCATATATGTGACTAGCGCGCCCGCGCACCGCGGCCAGTTGCTTCTAGACTGATCTCTGAGCAGACGTATTGCATCCTCATATTGCGACCTCTCGAGCGCACTAGCCGAGACGATCGTAATTTTTTTTTCGATATTCTTTTAGCATACGTAATCCTATCTTAATAATAAATAATTCCTCGGTGGAGTGTATGTGCCTGTTATTCCCGAATTAGGGATCTACGGCGAGTTTAGATCTCACATTGTTGGTGTCACCGTGCAAGCCAGACAGCCGCGTCGCCGTACGCTTCAAGGTCATCGGCCACCTACCATCCCCGGCCTGGGCGTCTTCGGCGGAAATCTGCAGGGAAGTGCCTATCTCTGCAGAGGTGACAACAAACGGGCCTGAACCCACAGTTACAAATTTGTGTGCCTCCATTAGAGCCTGCTGGGTAATAAACTTATATTTGTACACGCTCGTTTTATTCCGATATCCATTAGGATAAAAACGGGTGGAGGTTACACAGGCATAAATAGTAGATAGTCAGCCTATGATCTAAAACAGTTATTTGGAGGTATTCCACTCAGAGCACCTGATTTCAACCGCACCTGAGCACTACCACTAACCACACTGAAACAAAATTTTGTAATGTGCGGTTCAGTGAAACAATTTATCGTTATTGTTATCGTTATTTTTTTAGTGATGGGATAGGTACGAAATTACTTCTTAAATGAACTTGTTTTTATTAAAACAACACAATTCAACAATCAAATAACAAAATTGCTTTAGGGCTGATTTCTCAATCGACAGATAATTTTTATTAGTGAAATGAAATTGACGTCTGACTTGTATGGAAGAACAGTCAAAAATTCAAAATTGTTCCTCGAATAAAATTATCTGGCGTTGGAAAAATCAACCCTTAAAATGGCTTAAAATGTCAAAGACTTTTCCTTTTTCTTTGTTCTTCATTGTGAAAAGAAAGAAATAAAAGACCATTGATATTAATATTATTAAATTATTCTCCTTTATTACAGGAGGGGCCCGTGGCTAAATAATAACAGACGCACAGGTCGATCGATCAGGTTAAGGTGCGCTTGCTGCGGTCGGTCTGTGGATGGGTGACCATCTTTACATACCGAGACCCCTCCATGCCTCGGAAAGCACGTTAAGCCGTTGGTCCCAGCTGTCATTCGTAGATCTTTGACAGTCGTTACTCCTCATAAGCCCGAAAGTTTGACAACCAGTCTTACCAAGGGGTATCGTATCACCTAGTAACTGGGTTGTGGGGGTCAGATAGGCAGT
The DNA here is from genome assembly GCA_916614155.1 of Mesoligia furuncula. Taxonomy (NCBI): domain Eukaryota; kingdom Metazoa; phylum Arthropoda; class Insecta; order Lepidoptera; family Noctuidae; genus Mesoligia; species Mesoligia furuncula. The sequence continues at coordinate 2,611,910 of OU744791.1, read as the reverse complement.
CGCTCCATGTAAAATACAGGTATTCAGCGGCATCCGGTTAGATTGGAAGCCGACCCCAACATAGTTGGGAAAAGGGTTGGCAGATTTCTTTTTCTCCTTTATTACAGTAAATACATATAAATTATATTTTTAAATATTAGAATATAAAAACATTTAAAAATATAAAAAATAGTAGCCCACCGGTATCGGGACCAGGGTCCAAGCTTCCGGCTATTATTCTTATTACTGTTGTTATTGATTAAATGATTTATGACTTATGAAAAAAATTACATAAGACTTATAGGTTTATATATTAAGATATTTTTATTTATTTGGTAATTTGATGCGTTTTGTGATGAGTTACTTAACTACCTTTCAAGACGTTACTAACAAGAACCCCACTGTGGGTCTCCTTTGTTTCACCGAAAAGAAATTGCCAAATTATCACTTCCCTAACAATTTTCCGCATAATTTCATTTGCCAAATCATTACTTAGCAAATGAACTTTTCACAAAAAATTGTAACGCAAACCTAATGTTTGGCAAGTGAACGTTTAAACAATAACTTGCTTACCAAATAGTTCTTTTACCAATTTTAATTTAGTGAAATATTACAGTTGGTATATTTTACGCAAAATAAAATAAGCCAAATATTTTGTACCGTCGGGGCGTATTTCTGTCTGCCTATAATTTCAATTGGCCCTGTTTAATATGATATGAGATAAAGGTATTTGTATTCTCATTCGCTCGCTCTTGCAGCCAATGGAGACGGAGCCCCGCTAAGCGGGGCTCCAATTTCTGTGAAAAGGGTTTAAAGTAACCTAAAAAAACCGAACTTTGGGGTGCCCTTCGCTCGCTCTTGCATCCTACATCGCCTATCGAACGACCGCAACCATGCAATGTAATTAAAAAAGTAATTATATAAGTAAAACCATGTAAGTCCCAAAAAAATATTTTTGTCTAAATATTTTGTTCATACCAAATCATTTGACTAAATATTTACTGTCTGAAGATTGTTTGCTGTAATAAATCATTTGATTAAAGACCAAATGCCTAAATGACATTATCCTTGATAATATTCTGCCAAGTAAAAATTTGACTTCATTCTTAGATACATAAATTTTATCTAAGAATGAAGTTCTACTAATTTAACAGACAGTTGTGCTGCAGGGGAGTTGGTTGCGCCACTACTTCCCAGGTAAGGCACTAAGGAAGTGGTGAAGGGGCGGGCCTTTTTGGTAAATGATTTTATTTCTGTAAGTAGGTTTGTACAAACATATTTTAAAAACTAGATGAAGTCAGCGTTTCCTATTTGACTACTCTGAGAAGAAGGGTCGAAAGAAACTCAGAGGTCACAGTCTATTTTAAAGTCTAAACATAAGCTTTTTACAGATCATGTGAAGACCATATAGATTGGTGTCTGAAATGGTATTTTGAGGAAAGAACCATACAGATTGAATGGACCTGTCCAGTCAGTGCACGCGTTTATCAGTAATTATGCGGCTCAACTCAGAACTTAAGGAGCTCAACGATTCGACGAAGAATACAAAAAGGGACGTTTGGGTAGGCCGCATAAATTACTCAATCTGCCAGTTCATGATCAAACAAACTGAGAAAAAAAAATCAATTAAATATATATGTCGCAATTGGCTTCAATTATTACAATAATTGTGCGTAGTCAACTTAATTTGTTATGATTTGTTGTTCTTATTATGAACTTAAGTGATTTTTACTATCAATTATTGTCTAATAAATTGTAACATAATTGATTGAGTATTCGATGTACGCACTAATTGATTTTGGCATCTTATCACGATAATTTGTAACCGATGTTTTTGTTCAAAACAATTGATGACATGTTATTTTGATTTTAAAATGATTTACTTTGTTAAATCTCCATTGTTTATTTAAGACAATTATTCTTGTATTATTTGATTACTTTCTAATGTGATTCTTATTAGATTTCGTACATTTTGTATCAAATAAACGCGTGACGTACTTCCGTGCGTCAACGGACAGAGTTGTCGTGGAGGGATTACAAAGTGGGGGCATCGTCCTATAAAACAGCTTGCACTCGGTAAGCTCGTCAGTCAGTCTTCGGATTCGACTCGATACAGAGCTCCCCTGCTCCCGACAAACCTGTCGGTTTACTAAAGTTCAGCCTTATACCTGTATTCTAAATACGCTATATTTGGGTGGTTCTGTCACTATACGAACAGTAATCGATCCTACGATTTGTTCGTAATCACTTTGTTACTGTACATCATTATTTTACAGTGTATCTAGTTGTGTTATGTACCTACAGTGTGTGTTTTGCTAGTGTGATGAATTGTTCATGAAATTATAATATGATTTGAACTGCAAACCGTTTTTCTGTTGCGCAATAACCAACACTACCCACAGTACGCCCACAGCAGTAGTAGAAATACCCCTGATGATATCGAGACAGACCTTAAATCCTACCTGATCCGATATATAATTATATAATCGTACTTTACAAAGTAAACATTCATGTCATTGTACTTGTCATCATCATCATTTCAGCCCAAAGACGTCCACTGCTGGACATGGGCCTCCTCCAAGCACCTCCATTTCGGCCGGTTTTGTGCTTCTCGCATCCAACGGGACCCTGCGGTCTTACAAGGTCGTCGGTCCACCTTGTGGGAGGCCTGCCAACGCTACGTCTTCCGGTACGCGGTACTGTTCTGCGAGCAATGTGCCCTGCCTACTGCCACTTAAGTTTGGTAATTCTTCGGACTATGTCGGTTACCTTGGTTCTCCTGCGGATCTCTTCATTTCTGATTCGATCACTCAGGGAAACTTCAAGCATAGCCCTCTCCATTGCAATCTGGGTGACTTTGTATATGTAAAATTCACCAATATCAATGTGTATATCTATATGTGATATCGAATAAGCCTGATTGCCCGTTCCTGGGGCACTGGACCCGTGTGCACAGCTGCGGGTCTGGTGCAGCGGGAAGCGGGCATAGTTATAGTTATAGGTTTATGAATTAGTGTTTTTATATTTTATTTTAGTTTTATTTATTGCTCAGAATGTTACTAACGTAGTTTTATAAGTGTTACTAACAACAATATGAATCATTTGTGTTCGAAATAAATAAATAATAATAATAATATAAAAATCCGGAAATAATCTTGATCAGATCATTTGGGGGACTGCCTCATGTAATTTAGTAAAAAAGTGCTAATAGTGAAGTGCTTATAATTATGAAGTGCCTCAGCCTAATTTTAATAAATGACTTCTGATTTTATAGCAAAAAATATAAAAAATATCAGTAAAAAAATATGTATTACATAGTGCGCCAACGCATCTTAAAATGTATATTCAACAACTGTCGCATGCGCTTGCCAGAAAAGTGCAAAGTATTGAAACGCAAACCTGGCGCGGTCTAGCATAAACCATTCTTAATTTCAATAACTACGGCAAACTAAGAAATACGTTTCAGGAATGTAAACTAATGTACAATAGGGCTGCAAAGTTGCATGGATAGTTCAGAAATATAATCGTGTGAAGCGAGAGTTTTTTTTTCATATGCTAGCAAATGTAATGTAATAGTTAGACAAATTATATTAGCTGTGTAACTTTCTCAATACGTTTCTTCCCAACTGCTTACTTACGTTTCGTAAATTAGTCACAGTTGTGAAGAAACCAACGCCATCTAGTTTATTTTAGAAACTGGAACTGAAACTCAAACGTTCACAGGAAAATAGCCATTAGGGTATCCATGCACTTTTGCAGGTAACCGTACCTCTCATTAATAGACTTTACTTACAAATATCCCGCTAAGACGCTTCCCTCACGAAGCTGCCTAGAACAAAACTTGAGTAAAGTTATTAGTTAGTATTCTGTTAAAAATAAGCAAAATACAGGAACTCCTTAATAGAATAAGCCGGGACAGCAATGTGAGCACACGTATGTGACGTTGCCGTAACGTCAATAAAAACGTTGCGCCACGTAAATCCGTAATGTATGGAGATCAGCCCGTCACAAACAATAATCCTGTGAGTGTGTTATGATGGGAATATGGCGCGGAAGAGCGGTGAACTTGTTCAGTGTTTTTCTTTCTTCATCATTGTTTTACATGAAGTTTATCTTCCAGAGGTATCTTGCTACTATTAAGTAATTTTCATCAGTCTCTTGTCCTTATCCCAAATCATTTGTGGTTTTCGCAACAAGTCTTTTTCTTCCATACTTCTCTATTAGTCGTCATCTCGGTAGTCACCCTCTTTCTAACAATATCATCATTCACACATTCCATCCAACGTTTCCTTGGTCTTCCCCTACTCTTATAGCCATCATCGACTCCCATACTCTAAACTTTCCTCACGACATTTTCCTCACTCCTCATCTTGCTTTTATTAAGTTTTTTTTTTCAAATAGCAAGGAGACATAAACGGTGGCATTCTTCTTTAATGGTTCGTCAAGTACGTACTGGCTGCACTATTAAAGCGTTCTCATTTCGAGACTTAAGTTAATACATTTGCGTGCACAAAACAATCTTAGAAAACGTCTAAAGAAAAGAAAGATAAAAAAGAAATAAAGAAAAGAAATAAAAGAAAAAAAAGAAAGAAAAGAAAAAAAAGAAAGAAACTGAGAAAACTTACAATTAATATCAGTACCATGCAGGCTATTTTGTATTTGGTATTTTGTATAATTATTATGGCCTACGCAAACGTCTTGCAGATCTGGTAGCATCGTAAGACGGATCGTTGAGCTCCCTGAAATAGTGATGAGCTCTCAAATGAGAAGCAGTTTATGAATACTTACCCAGTATCCAAACCTTCGTCAATGAATGAATCGTTGAGAGTTATATTTTGCACTTACAATATTTTTTTGAATAGTTGGCTGTCTGTATGACTGTATGTCACAACCCATCCTGCGCAGGTACGCAGGCATTATTACGTTCACTCTTATTTACAACCGCCGAAACAAATCATTGAACGATATGAGGCGGAACATATTTATTTGTCTATAGGTTTTTAGGTTTGGGAGAGAAATCTGAAGGTACATACAAACATCATTACGTTATCCTTGATCATAATATTAATGAAAACCATACTAATTTCTGCAATTTCAGCTTGAATTTCAAACATTATAATAGCTTTTTTTTTGCAATTAATTCTCTAGGCGATTCTGAGGAACCTATGTCAGAGTTTGTGTTTATTATGTAACGTATTTTAAAGATAGCGACAGCCACTTTGTATACCACACACAAAGAAGGCAATTCTAACTAGAAATTGGTCACCAAAAACTTATAACTCCACATTGATAAGCTGCTTATGAAAGCTCCCAAAAAACATTTCTTAATTGCCTCTCAGAATAAAAACTCAAAACTCAAAGCATTTATTTCAATTAAACCTTGTACAAGCACTTTTGAATTGTCAAAATTAAATAGTCTGTCAGTTAGTCAGAAAGTTGAAGCTAGCTCTATTAGGCTTTACCCATACACAAAATTCTCCTTTAAAGAAATTTAATGGAACGAAAACCTGTTAACTGAAATTTATTAAAAACGAAGCCTTCAGAGACATGCGTGATAATGATAATTGATTTATCAATGCGCCCCATTGTAAAACACTGTGCGAAACGTTAACTTTTACGACGCCTATTAAGAAGGATAACTGTCAGAAAGTCGACGTAATGAACCTTGTGTAGGTTACAGAAGGCGTGCAGTACCTAAGCCGGATTGTAAGGGAATATAGAGTTAAGAGTCCTGGAAAATACGATGTGATTGCCGAAGAAGGAGAAAAGGAGTGAAAGGAGATAAGGTATGGAGATATTGTAAGGAGATTATTGCTTGAGCAGTGGTGGCCCAGTGGTAACGGTCACGACTTACGATTTGGAAGTCCGGAATTCGAACCCACGCCGGCACTTTACTTTGTATAAATTATTTCATCACCACTGCTCTCAAAACGGCGAAGGAAAACTTTGAGAAAACCGGCATGTCCTAGAACCAAAAATTCGCAGACATGTGACATCTACCAACCCGCACTGGGCCCGCGTGGTGGATTACGGCCCACTCTCTCACCGAGAGGAGACCTGTGTCCCAGCAGTGGGAACATTAAAGGCTGACTAGCTGTGCCCCGCGGTTTCACCCGTGTAAATGTCGATCCCGTGGAAATATCCGGATACAAAATAGGTTTTATGTTAATCCAGGGTGTCAGCTACGACGTTTGGCCCCCAAACTGGAACGGGCCGGGGCCGCCTTCAAGCGGCTCTTACCTAACCTGAGGGGGCCAAACGCCTCCTGCCGGAGGCTTTACGCGGGGGTCGTGCGGTCCATGGCCATATACGGGGCCCCGGTGTGGGCGCGTTCACTGCGGCGGCGAGCCGCCCACTACCTGAACGCGCCCCAGAAGATGGCCATAAGGGCTATCCGGGGCTACCGCACGATCTCTGGCGAGGCGGCAAGCCTCCTTGCCGGACTGCCGCCATGGGATCTGGAGGCGATGGTCCTCGCGCGCCTGTATGAGTAGCGCGCGGAGGCACTACGCCGGGGGGAGGATCCGCTTCCGCGGCAAATCGCTGCGGAGCGGACGGATCTCCGGCGCGATCTCATGGCGGCATGGAAAGAGCGACTGTCGCAACCCAGCGCAGGGCACGCCGCGATAGCGGCGATAAGACCCCTCTTTGAGGAGTGGCTAGAGAGGCGCCACGGCGCCCTCACCTACCGCCTGACGCAGGTCCTCACCGGACACGGAAGTTTCGGGAGGTTCCTGCACATCATCAGGCGGGAGGAAACGCCCGGGTGTCACCATTGTCAGGATCGCCCAGAGGACACGGTGGAGCACACGGTGGAGGTCTGCCCCGCTTGGGCGGAGCACCGCCGTGTCCTCGTAGAGGCGATTGGCAGCGACGGCGACCTCTCGCGTCCGGCCCTGGTGCAAGCCATGGTCCGGGGCGAGAGGGAGTGGGAGGCAGTCACCTCCTTCTGCGAAGCAGTCATGCTAGCGAAGGAGGTGGCGGAACGGCTCAGGGAGAGGGCCTCCCGTCCCAGCCGCCGCGGGAGACGCTCCGGGCGTCGGGAGCCGCATGACGACTCCCGGCCACCGTAGGCGCGGGCCTGCGGGCGGAGAGTAATGGGTAGCTCACCGCCCGATCAGGACCAGGCCCGTGCCGGACGGCGCGTACGTGTTCCACGCGCGCCTCAAAGAGATGTCAGCATCGGGGAGGGGCCCCTTAGGGCCGAAGCCTGCCGGGTCAGCGGGATTGTCCGAAAGGGTTACCGCTGGCCCGGAACATAAAGGGCTAAGGAAGGAACACGGGTGGGTTTTAGTCAGTAAGAGTCTGACACTCCCTTCCGCTCCACCCAGAGCGGGAGGAGTCATTTGATGATTTCCCATCCGCAAAAAAAAAAAAAAAAAAAGGGTGTCAGCTACCTCCATACAAAATTTTATTAAAATTGGTCCAACCGTTTGAGCGTGAAGAAGTAACAAACATATAAGCACACACACTCAAAAACTTTCGCCTTTATAATATTAGTGTGATTATGCATGAAGATTGTGCGGTTTAGGAGACTTGGCTATAGCCGCATAATTACTTGATTTGGCGTCAGCCCAAGACACACAACATTTCATTAATTAAACACTGTATAAACTCTCAGCGACTAAACTGACAATCAGACGTCATCCATGTCGGTGACCTGTGATAACTAAATAAATCTAATCGCAGTATAACTAAATCTAGTCGCAGTCTCATATCGGCGACAAACAAATGTCAAAAACTTGTCAAATGTAGAGAAATTAGAGGTATTTTTACCCGACTGCGCGACGCAAAGGCTAATGTGTTCATCAGCCTATGTATGTATGTATGTATGTTTATATGTTCCTTTGAAGCACTATACAGACCAAACGCCTGGGCCGATTTTTATGATTCACACGTTAATCGATTCCTCTAAGTTCGGCGAGTGTCACTAAAGACATGACGTTAGTGAAAATTCAATATGGCGACTACTGGACGCCATATTTATTTAATTTTTTTTTTCAATCCTTACGAGTGAGGTAACAAAATAAAGGGTTTTAAAAGGTGATTACAAAAATACATACAACATAATAATATATACCTACTTAAAAGCAATTCGAAGTGACAAATTGTAAAAAACACCTACCAAGAACTAAATCGTCTGCAAAATCTTTCACATTTGTAAACTAAAAAGCTGGAAATAAAAAAGTTATTTAAAAAAATAAAAAAACCCGGCTGCGGTAAAAAACTTTCAGTTTTTTTTAACTTAAGTTTTTTACCGCAGTCGGGTTTTTTTTTTTTTATATAACTTTTTGACAGATTAAGACTGAGACTGAGATCAGACTGTGAAATTTCTTATAATTACGAGAATTGCCCCTCTAATCAAGTTGATCAGTACATCTGTAGCAAAATTTCATTTCAGTTTATGGTTTTATCTTATGGCGTTCAAGATGCCGCCGATTTTGCTTTAGGTGACACGTTCCATCTGACCAAGTTAATGGGACAAATGTTAGTCCTGACGTTATCCGCAATCCTAACTAATATTATAAATGCGAAAGTAAGTTTGTTTGCTTGTTTGTTACCTTTTCACACCTAAACCACTAAACTGATCATCCTGAAATTTTGCATATACGTTGTCAGGTGTACAGAAACGGACATAGAGTACCTTTCATCCCGAATAAAAAGTGCTGTTCCCGAGGAAAACAACAATAACGTTATTATGAATAAAGAAACTGTGACCTCTGAGTTTTTTCGGCCTTTCTTCTCAGAGTAGTCAGATAGGAAACGCCGACCTCATCTAGTTTAAAAAAAAACATGATTGTACAAACCTACTTACAAATATAAAATTATTTATCATTTATCATGATAACAGATGGCGCCATGTGTCTTTCGAATCAAAAACAGGACAACGTCTGTCGGGTCAGCTAGTCTGCCATATTTCTCAAATTTGAATGGCTGAATGACTGCCTTGTTGGTCGCAAACGCTACTGCCGGCAAATTTAGGAGTATTACAGGCACAAATCTGTCTAACCTTTCCGCGATAGTCGGCGTGATGTTATGAATGGTACTAAGACGAACGCGGGACCTAAGGTTCAGACCGTATTCCACCCAGTTGCTGAATTGTTGTTAGACGGCTAGTATCTCAATATTGTAACTTCGAAGGGTTTCTCCCCAAAACATCATAAATGCCACCATTTGACCTCATACATCACCAGCTGATCTGACTTACCAGTTTGCGTATATAACGGCTCTAATAAAAAGTGGGGTGGGTAGAGTTATGACAGTAATTTGTCTTGATGGGGGATTCAAGTATGGGTACCTTATGGTTCGGTATTATGTTGTTTCATGCGAGGGTACAGTAAGGGTTAAGAGGTCATATGGTAAATATTGTTGGAGAAAACGTCGACTGATGAAATGCAAACCACGTTTTTTTTGTAAGTATTTTTAAATTGCTTTAATTCATAAAAAAAATTGAAAGTAAAATAAAAAATCCAGAAGTTTTTAGGGTTCCGTATTTCAAAAGGAAAAAACGAAACCCATATAGGATCACTCGTCCGTCCCTCTGTCACAGCCAATTTGCTCCGAATCTAATGGACCGATTAATTTGAAATTTGGTAAACATATCAATCTCTGTGACCCAAACACATATACGTGTAACGTAAATAAATGAATTTTGATTATGGGAGTCATTTTTGTGGGCAAATAGAAAATTTAAAAAAAAAGTTTCGCAATCTGTACCGTGTGAGGACCTCAAATATATTTTTTTTAATAATTTTAAAGTAAATTCTATTAAAGTTATTTAAGAAAATATATGAAAATTGACCATTCCCCCTTACCTCCCAAACTGCTGAGCCTAAAATTTTGAAAATAGTTCTATACCTATAGATTACAGAAGCCTATAAGAAGTCTATGGTCTTATAACAACATAGTGGGTAAATCTCTCAATATTGTGCGTACAAACTTTCATTTTCAGTTGGAATGTATGGGAGAACATGTTTTTCAACTACAATGTTAAGTTTGTTCTTGGGATAAATTAATTCCAACTACAGAACCCATCTACAGGCCAAGTGCCTTTAGAACCACGCACAACGGTGCGTGGTTCTAAAGGCACTTGGCCTGTTTAAAAAAAAAGCGGTCAAGTGCGTTTAGAACCAAATTCATCCCAACTACAGATAGTTGGGATGAATAAAATTTATCCTCAGAACAAACATACCTTTGTCGTTGAAAAAATGTTCTCCCATACATCGTTATACGTCACGGTCAATTGGACGTACTTATGCAAAAGGGAACCAACCCACACATTGACAGTTTCGAGATAAAACGATTTTTAACAAAATGTTGTAAAGAAAGTAAACTGTTCATAATTATAATAGGTTTTTTTTGCAGTATTGTGTAAGATACTGCATTTTATGAATCTATGTAAAAACAAAAGCGTTTTTTATGTAAAAAGTGTCTTTTTTTTAATAAATTATCTCTGGTTCCTTGTTGCAATAACCCTAAAATGTGGGTTGGTTCCTTGTTACAATATATAAACATATGAATATTATTGGTGAAAATAATAAAAACTCAGGTTTTTTAAGGAAATTTTATTGAAAAATTACTTGGATACCTAAATACTTACATAATCGGCTGAACTCGCTCCAGATGAAGCGAGTTGAGGAACCAGATTGGTCAAAATTTGTAGCTTGTGAAAGCTACTAATTTTATTATTTTCGCTCATCTGGTTCATCTACCTCGAAATCAGGTTGCCCTGAAAAACCTTCCAGATCGTCCTTAATTCTATCGTCTCCTACAAGATTAATATAAAAGCCGTGGAAATCTTTAGGAATGAGGTGCAGAAGGCTCTTCAGGCCTTTTACCTTAGCCTCAGAAACAGGCTTCCCGTTTGGCCAAAGAGGTTTCATTACCGGGATCGTAAGAACAAAAGTTGGCCTACCGCGAAATTTTTTTTAATGTTTACGTTTTTTATAATCCTCGGTCAAATTAGACCTCATAAAAATTGTGAACATTTCCTCCTTTTTGAGCATTATTTCCTTTGTGTTAAGCCAAGACACTTTAAAACCAAATACAGTTTTCTTCCTATTTGTTATGTTTTTTTCCAGCTTCAATGAAGACAGGGATAGGGAGCAGTGGTGGCCCAGTGGTAACAGCCGCGACTTACGAGTTGTAGGTCGTAGGTTCGAACCCAGACCACAGAACAAAAAGTACAAGTCCCAGACAGGCGCTTTACTTTGTGTGAATTATTCCATCACCACTGCTTTCAAAACGGTGAACGAAAACATCGTGAAGAAACCGGCATGTCCCAGAACCAAAAATTCGAAGACATGTGACTTCTACCAGCCGCACTGGGCCCGCGTGGTGGATTACAGTCTACTCCCTCTCACTGAGAGGAGGCCTGTGTCCCAGCAGTGAGAACGTTATAGGCTGATTACGTTACGTTACATGGTTGTAATCATCAGGTGTGTGTATATAACATGTTGTTTTTTTTAAGGAAGATTCAATTTTTCCTAAATCATTGTCGTTGGGAAGAAAGCTGTGTCCCGATTCTACAAATTGTATAAGGCACAGCTTTTAGCACCAAAACCAATTTTTAACCGACTTCAAAAAGGAGGAGGTTCTCAATTCGACGGTATGTTTTTTTTTTTTTTGTGTATTTGTTACGCGATTACTCCGCCAATTGTGGACCGATTTTCAAAATTCTTTTTTTGTTTGAAAGGGTATACTCTCGAGGTGGTCCCATTAGCATCAAATTGGAATCTGATGAGAGGATCCCATGGAAATCGAGGGAAAAAATTCCCTCGATTTCTAACCCTCAAAAATTGAAAACCCTCAAATTTTATAGGCAAAGCTATAACGATTTGGGTATTTTTTAAAATAACTTCAGCATTTGCTCTCGGAAATCATCATTTGGTAAAGTGGAGCTGATGAAGAAGACCACAGATGGCCCACTAAAAAGTGAAAAATAAAAACTTTTTACAAAAAAAAAAAACCGACTTCCAAAAAAAACACTACAAATTGAAAAATAACTTTAATCTCGGAAGTCGGTGTCAATAAACGAAAATGCGGAACCAAAGACACCGACTTCCGAAATTAAAGTTATTTTTCAATTTGTAGTGTTTTTTTTGGAAGTCGGTTGTTTTTTTTTTGTAAAAAGTTTTTATATATTACGGTTTTGTTCACCGCACAAATCACTCCATAGGATTGGGCGATTCACGTTGCTCCCAATGCTCTCTAAAATATACTTGATTAGACAACAGCCTTCTTCTTGAGCACCGCGGCCTGCTTCACCTTCCACCCAAAGACAACTTTGGGTATACAATTTAGGTATACAGACCGGGAGCAATGATGAAGCTCATTGTAATATGTGGGTAGAAGGTGAAGCAGGCCACGGTGCTCAAGAGGTAGGCTCTTGTATAATCAAGCTAGAGAGAGGCTGTATAGAGAGGCTGGTCATAAAGTGTCTTGGCTTGACACAAGGGAAAAAAGCTCAAAAAGGAGGAAATTTTCACAATTTTTATGAGATCTAATTTGACCGTGGATTATAAAATGGTTAACATTAAAATAAAATTACGCGGTAGGTCAACTTTTGTTCTTACAAAAGAGGTAATGGAACCTCTTTGGCCAAACGGGAAGCCTGTTCCCAAGGCTATAAGGACCTGAAGAGCCTTCTGCACCTCATTCCTAAAGATTCCCATGGCTTTTATATTAATCTTGTGGGAGACTTGATGATGATCTGGAAGGTTTTTCAGGGCAACCTGATTTCGAGGTAGATGAACCAGATGAGTGAAAATAATAATAAAATAGTACTTAGCTTTCTCAAGCTAAAAATTTTGACCCATCTGGTTTCTCATGTATGCCCAAAAGGCGGGACATAGCTGATCAACATCACTGTAATTCTTAACACCTGTATCTATTTCTGTACGTATGATCCACAATAAACATGATTTACTGATTGATTCTCAACTCGCTCCATGTGGAGCCAGTTGAGCCGATTATATAAGTATTGTGAGATCTAAGTGATTTTTCAATAAAATTCCCTTACAAAACCTGAGTTTTTGTTATTTTTACCAATGATATTCAAATGCTTATACATTTTAACAAAGAACCAACCCAAATATAAGGTTTTTTTGCAACAAGGAACAAGAGAGAATTTATTTAAAAAAAGACTTTTTACATAAAAAACTTTTTTTTCACATAGATTCATAAAATGCCGTATCTTACACTATATTGCAAAGTAATCCTATTATAATATTATGAACAATTTACTTTCTTCACAACATTCTGTTAAAAATCGTTTTATCTCGAAACTGTCATTGTGTGGATGGGTTCCCTTTTACACAAGTACGTGCAAATAATATTAACAAGGAACCATGTGATATGAATCTCATAGACTAACGGAAATTTTATAATGCAAATTGGAACCAAACCGCATGATCTCTTTTGTAAATTAAAATAAATAGACTTTATGTGGAACCATTTGTCATGGTTCTTTGTCAAAGCATAGGCTAACGGCAATTTTATTATGCAAACTGGAACCAAACCGCATGATCTCTTTTGTTAAATCATATAAATATGTTTTATGCGGAACCATGTGACATGGTTCTTTGTCAAACAATATAACCTCAAAGATTTGCAGTTTTTAACATTACCATACAGCATGGGTCTTTTTATTTTATTCGGAAACTGCTAATATATGAGTTGGTATCCTTGTTGACATAATGTTTTGATATGAAAGAGTAATCAGACAACTATGATCTTTACAGGGCCGATGGAAGATGCATTTTAAAAGGTTTCTGTATACTTAACTCAATTTTGACCTACTTGTGGGTTGGTTCCCTTTTGCATAAATACGTCCAATTCTCCAACTGCAAATGTAAATATGTAATGAATCTAAGTTTTGTAATCACAAAAAAATATTTCTTTATGTCATAAAACTACAAATTAACGATTTTTGAACTTTTTCCTTTACTTGTGCTGTGAGTCCTTGCTTCTGTACAATTTTTTCATGGTTCTAGGTCAACGGGAAGTACCTATCGTGGTTTTGATTTATTTGCGAGTATCGAAATATATAACATAAGTGGCTATATTTTTTATTGGATTGACGTAGACCGTTTAGATCTGTAGACCATTTTTAGGGTTCCGTTGCCAAATGGCAAAAAACTGAACCCTTATAGATTCGTCATGTCTGTCTGTCTGTCCGTCCGTATGTCACAGCCACTTTTCTCCGAAACTATAAGAACTATACTGTTGAAACTTGGTAAGTAGATGTATTCTGTGAACCGCATTAATATTTTCACACAAAAATAGAAAAAAAACAATAAATTTTGGGGTTCCCCATACTTAGAACTGAAACTAAAAATTTTTTTTTTCGTCAAACCCATACGTGTGAGGTATCTATGGATAGGTCTTCAAAAATGATATTGAGGTTTCTTATATCATTTTTTTCTAAACTGAATAGTTTGCGCGAGAGACACTTCCAAAGTGGTAAAATGTGTGTCCCCCCCCCTGTAACTTCTAAAATAAGAGAATGATAAAACTAAAAAAAATATATGATGTACAATACCATGTAAACTTCCACCGAAAATTGGTTTGAAAGAGATCTAGTCAGTAGTTTTTTTTTAATACGTCATAAATCGTAAACCGCAATTTACCTTTTATTCAACCAATTCAAATATAAAAAAAACATTTAATTTCATAAACATAAACCTTATGCATAAACCCGGATGTTACGGAACCCTCGTTGAGCGAGTCCGACTCGCTCTTGCCCTTTTTTTTTATTTTATCAAGGGCCTACGCTGTCCTCCCATACCTACCTAAATTTGAAGACATTGTAAAAACCAATTATTTTTAAAAAGTGAAACGGTGGAGTTTCTTCCCGGATCTTCTCCATAGGAAACGACCAATTGAAACCGTGCACCTAGCTTCTGACGTTTGATAAGTGCCCATGTAGGTTTATGTGAAATAAAATATTTCGATTTTTGATATAAAAGCTTGATCTTTTTAGAGCTCCTTGGGAGACCTAAGTGTTGTATACTAATTTCAAAAAGGCCATCCCTATTTTTCCCCACTTCTACTTGGTACTTCATCACGCCACTTCTTATTACCACGTGTAAAAATATAATCACAAAACACATTTAATCAACATTAATAATAGTTTTTATAAACCAATAATTTCAGAAAGCACAGTCTGTTCTCAAACGTATCTTGTTTAATTAATACGATATGGTTAAAAACACCGATTGATTTGCAACCTGTAATGAACGGAAACAAAATACTTTCTGTCTAGAATTCAAGCCATTCGAGCACGGAATCCTGTATCTGCAATTACGATAATTACATCCTTTTATTTTTCGTTTTTCATGGAATCGGATAACTAGTTTGTTAACCCTACGAATTTTCTTTGCGTAATTCTAGATGCAGTCTGTCAGTAAATTTATTATATCGCTTAGAATATTAGTTTTTGCCATAAATGATCATCTTAAATACCTGTAAATTCGTATTTTTGATGTTTCGAATAATCATGAATTCGGACTTTTTGTTATTCGATCTATTGAAACTCGGTATTTTGTTTTTTATGGCCTTTTTTGCCTTTTGGTGGAGATACTAAAATGTAGTAGTAGTACCGCCACCATGTACCATAAGCTAGTTTTAGAACTTTATGAGATAAAAATTAATATCCCTTCCACTAAAATTTAAAATCCTGTCACACAACAAAGTGTTTATATCATCATATCACACTATAAAAAGTGGACTTGTGTAAAGTACAATCAACACTATTCTAATTTTTAAAATAATTATCACGTAAAAAATTAAGTTAGATTTTAATTGCTTATTAATCTTATAGGCTAGATTGTAACTAATTATTAAGAACCTGGTTCTTTTTACCCGACTGCACGACGCAAAGGAGTGGTAATGTGTTCATCAGCCTATGTATTATTTATTTATTTATTTATCACATGAAATGTTAACTTTGCCATGTTTGTATGTTCCTTTGAAGCACTATACAGACCAAACGCCTGGGCTGATTTTTATTATTCACACGTTAATCGATTCCTCTCAGTCCGGCGAGTGTCACTAAAGACATGACGTTAGTGAAAATTCAATATGGCGACTACTGGACGCCATATTAATTTTTTTTTTTTCAAAACCTATCGAGTGCGGTATCAAAATAAAGGGTTTTAAAAGGTGATTACAAAAATATACACAACATATATACTTAAAAGCAATTGGAAGTGACAAATTGTAAAAAACACCTACCAAGAACTAAATCGTCTGCGAAATCTTTCACATTTGTAAACTAAAAAGCTAGAAACAAAAAAAGTTATTTAAAAAAACCCGACTGTGGTAAAAATCTTAAGTTAAAAAAAAAACTGATAAGTTAAAAACAAGCCCATTTTAAATTAAATAAAAGTTGGAAGCAGGCGGGACCCATACCATTTTTATTATATTTTCAAATTCAAATGGGTCCCGCCTGCTTCCAACTTTTATTTAATGTAAAATGGGCTTGTTTTTAGCTTCTCAGTTTTTTTTTAACTTATTTTTTTTACCATAATCGGGTTTTTTATTTTTTTAAATAACTTTTTTAATAAGGGATAAAAATAAAACATTTATTGCTAAAGTAATAAATGGAGATTAATCGTTACATTTCTAACGTGTCACGTGAGACATCGTTTATCACGCTTCTGTCACAATAATTTAACTAAACACGCCGTAAATCATTTCTTTACAACAATAATTGTCACCAACAGATTTTATGAAACAACGAAAAGTTGGAAGATCACTGAACAGAGAAACGTGTTGAAACGGTCCATCCATCTAAACTCATCATCATCTGCGAAAAACGAGTTGAATGGCATACAATAGGAGAGGCCTATGTCCAGCAGTGGACTGCTGTAGGCTGATGATGATGATGACGATGAAGAAAATAGGTAAGACTTTTCTTTTTTGGTTGGGAAGTCATCAAATGACCCCTCCCGCTCTGGGTGGAGCGGAAGGGAGTGTCAGACTCTTACTGACTAAAACCCACCTTCCTTAGCCCTTTATGTTCCGGGCCAGCGGTAACCCTTTCGGACAGTCCCTCTGACCCGGCCAATCCCCCTGACCCGGCAATCCCGCTGACCCGGCAAATCCCGCTGACCCGGCAAAATAGGCAAGCCTTTGGTCGTCGCCGTCGGAATAGTATCAAAGGTTAGTGTTATGGAAACGGCCATTAAGGAGTAATTATAGTCTATTACACTTTGGACTGATTTGTAGTAATTATAACATCACACCAAAAACAAAACATAACCTTCAGCGATTTAGCATTCACCAAATTATCGATTGAATGGTTTCATGTTAAAAACAACAGTGATAAAAGTTTTATTTTCTGTAAGTACGATACAAACACTTTTACACGTCAATCATATTTTTTTAAACTTGATGAGGTCGGCGTTTCTTAACTGACTATTTTGAGAAGAAAGGCCGAAAAAAACTCAGAGGTCACAGTTTCATTAAGGTCCAGACAAAATCTTGGTCAGATCATGTGAAGACCATGTATTTTGAGGAAAGAACCACACAGACTGAGCGGACCTGTCCAGTCGCCGGACGTGTCCAGTGCACACATTTGCCAAAAATTGTGCAGCTCAACTCAGAACTTGAGGAGCTCAATGATTCGACGAACAATACC
The DNA here is from genome assembly GCA_916614155.1 of Mesoligia furuncula. Taxonomy (NCBI): domain Eukaryota; kingdom Metazoa; phylum Arthropoda; class Insecta; order Lepidoptera; family Noctuidae; genus Mesoligia; species Mesoligia furuncula. The sequence goes on along the minus strand of OU744791.1, from coordinate 2,594,287 downwards.
AAAGAAACAGTACAACACAGAAACAGTACAGTAACATAGGTTCAGAGATCTACGTCACTTCATGCCATCTTTGCGCCAAAGAAAACTAGTCTGGAATCTTCCATCTTCTGTTCTGGTGGTAGTCTTCTCCAAGGTTCTCTCTGAAAGCAGTGAATGTAGAGCACTGCAAGGCATTTTACAGTCTGGCGTATAAAAGGAAATACGAGTAATTGACAGTTTTAACTGACTTATTATTAACACACTTAACATTTCACAAACACATACACACCCTCAAACACTAACACTCTCACAATACACCATCACAGACGATTCATGATTGTTAAATTTTGTACTTTAATCTTTAAAAATGTGCCTTTTTGTTTTCTTTTTCACAATCAACGACATGCGAATGACTTTTAAAATGGAGGAACACTGACTCCCAAGTCACAGGCTTATACCTAGTTTGGGAGTCAGGGGACCTCTGTTTGAGATTCTACTTTATATGTTGTAAAGGTAATATCTGTATCCGTGTCTTGTTGTCACTTTTATGAAAATAAAGAAATGTATTATTATTATTCGAAAAGATAGCAAACATGGTCAACACATAGTTAACCGGAGTTACCGACATAGTTACTGGCAGAGTAATCAAGCTGAAGTGGCAGTGGGCTGGCCATGTTTTTAGATCGATGGCTGGTGGAGCAGATGAGTCCTGGAATGGAGACCACGTATCAGCAAGTGATGTTTGGTAGATGAACCAACAGCCATAAAAAAAGTTGTTAGGAAGAGCGTCTGTCTACCGAAAGTTTGTGAGTGTGTGTGTTTATATGTTTGTTACTTCTTCACGCTCAAACGGCTGAATCAATTTTGATAAAATTTTGTATGGAAGTAGATTACATCCTGGATTACCATATAGGCTACTTTTTATCCCGATATTTCCACGGGATCGACGTTTACGCGGGTGAAATCGCGGGTGGCAGCTAGTTTTTAATAAAGCTCAACAAATTAACATCAACGAGACCATTCTGTATATTCAAGATGACCGTAAAATAAAGAAATTGCGCAGAAAAAGTGCATGTTCACCAGTTTAACCGTTAACAGGCTGTTCCTGTAACTAACGCGCGTACTTACTTTTTAATTTGCCTGTAACCCGCCTCCGCGCGCGTCCGGGTCGGTAATACCCGTCAAATAATTTTTTGTGTAAGCCCCCATAACCATTGGTCGGCTGTTCTAATTAATATCTGGGCTAATATCTAAGAGATATTATGGTATCGTCGTGCTGTCTTTAAGGTGGGGATTTCATTAAGGAGATTTTGTAAGCCTGTTTTGAGTTAATGGAGGTGCAATTAATGGTTTTCGTTAGTTCGGTTTATGTTCACAAACACTACACTACACTTTGATTGTATTCTATTTGATTTTATTTAGTTTTTTTTTTCGGTTGATGGCAACTTGCTGTCTTCAAGGTAAGGATTTTATTAAGGAGATTTTGTAAGTCAGGTTTTCGTTACTTCGTTTTTCAACTAAGATGTTCACAAACACCACTTTGATTGTATTTTAGTTGATTTTATATTTACCTATTTACTTAGTTTGATTTATGGTTCCTTTCGGTTGATGGCAATAGGTTGGCCCCAATTATATGGGACTTGAACATAGGTACACCTCTGTGTACCTTTATTTTACCAGTTATGTTCTATAACCCCTGAAGGTTTAGGCCTCCGCCTAAACTCGGATTACAGGCGTGAGTTATTTTGATTTACTTACACTAGACTTTATTGTGTAAACTTTAGCCTATTAGTTTTGAATTTCAAGCAAATTCACAAAGAAGACACAAGTTTGACAATATACTTACCCCCTACTAATAAACGTATTGTATCAGATCACAGATATAGATATACCTAGATAATGCAAAAGTAACTACTTCGCGTGCCAAAAATTGCACCAACTTATGATTACAAATCGTAAGCCGCCCCTTTCGCGCTCAGTCCTTTGTACTGCTGGCTGGGTAAGTGTGAGGGGAGAGCGCGAGCTTGTGACGTCATAGTAGGTAGTCAAAAAATGGCACGCTTGGTTTTCATACAGTTCGTGATACTTGCGTTATCTAGGTATATCTATATCAGTGTATCATATGAATAGTTACACACCGATTTCTCTCTTTCAGTCGTCAGTAATTTGACTTTCGAAAGAAGAAGACAAAGCTTTGTGTAACTCAACAGACGCTATACAACGTTTATTAGTCATCAACATCATTTATCTGCGTAGCCATTTCCCAACTATGTTGGGGTCGGCTTCCAGTCTAACCAGATGCAGCTGAATAACAGTATTTTCCATGGAGTTTCTGCCTATCGGACCTCCACAACCCAGTTACTGGGTAATACGATATCCCTTGATAAGACTGGTTGTCAGACTTACTGGCTTCTGACTACCCGTAACGACTGTCAATGATACGCGAATGACAGGCGGGACCAACGGCTTAACCTGCTTTCCAGGCACGGAGGGGTCTCGATAAGTAAAGATGGTCACCCATCCGACCAATCGCGGCAAGCGTAGCTTAACCTGATCGATCGACCTGTGCGGCTGTTATTTTAGCCACGGGCCCCTCGTTAGAAAGTTTATTAATAAGGGGGTTAATGTACGGTGACTATCAGTTCAATAGGTACCGCTGATTTCAGTCTCTGAGTTATTCCGGAACGATGTACCATACCTACTTCGCACCGCTATGAATCCCTACAACAGCTACCATTTCCAATGGCACCAAGAGCTTCCATTTTGTCATGCAAAACGTCGACTATAAGCCTTACATTTCAAAGAGCCGTCATGACCAATACTCCAATATAATCACTTTGACAAACCAGAGGTTACATGATAAAGAGGAAAATAGGCACATTTCCTTTTACTCTACGAATGACGTTCCAGTATGGCGGACACTTTGCTAATAATGTGACGAACATAGCCCGTAATTAGAAACCACAGTAGTCGAGAAATTAGGCCGAGAATTGGTAATAAGCTGAAGCGATACCTATATCTATCTTTTCGGTTAAGCCGAACGGCATTTCATTCAAACTTTCAAGCCCTTGTTTTTCGAAATGAATGAACCGATTTTAATTAAACTTCACACGCATAAGCAGGATACAAAGGTCTAAAAATTTATTTAAGAACATTTTCGAAAAATAGTGTTACAGCCAAATTAGATCGATTTTAAATTTTCCATAGTAACAGAGATTTCCAGTTATCTTTTTCTAAATAAGACATTTCGAAAATGTTCCTAAATAACTTTAATATAATAAGCTCACGCCCCCTTTTTTATCCTATCACAACCGTTTTTAAAATGGTAAGGTTTACCTTTACCATTTTATATTATACTAGCTTCTGCCCGCGACTTTGTCCGCGTGAAATTTCACCCTCCCCCCATTCACCTTCTTAGGGGTGGAAAAAACCCTTTCTTAGTGGATACCTACTTTTCACAAAGAACACACACTCCAAATTTCATGTCTCTAGGACTAGTGGTTTAGGCTGTGCGTTGATATATCAGTCAGTCAGTCAGGACTTTGAATTTTACATGTATACTTAGATATTATTTTATATTTCACCGCGAGGAAATCAATATTTAAAACCAAAAAATGTGTAATGACTAAACTACAAATCTTGGAAATAAATTAAATTTCATTTCATTTGACTAGCTGGTGTACAATTAATAGTATTCTATCTATTTGATAATGCTATTTGAATGGACTTGCGTTTAATTAACTGAATAAACACATTAGCATAATTAATTGCAACAGAAACAGGGATTTACCAACTAAGCGTATTTCTAATATGTATTACTGAAGTCCTTGCATTTCCAATACAATTACGGTAGCAGAAACATAGTACTCAGAGTAAGCCGAAATCCATAATTAATATATGAAACACGGAATAGTTACTTAACTATTTCATGTTTAAAGTGGAAAGAAGTGATAAAATTTCACCGTAAAATCTTAGGTGAAGTGGGCTGTCACTCCACCTAGGGATTGATACTCTCGCCAGCTCACTTAATGACAACTTCACCTAAGTTATCAGGATAAGATTTTTACGGAATAGCTCTACTGATGTGTACCTATTCACCTGAAATAATGAACTTCACTGTTAACTGAGTAGGTAGATACAACGTTACTGCAGATCTTTTGGCGCGTGGCCAAAATCGGGACTAACGCCGCCATTGTTTTTTCAAAACAATATCAGTGACAGTTTCACAAAATGTCTACCGACAACGCCTCCCTGTCTATGTCATTCAGGCGCCAAAAGATCCACTCTATTTACGCACTCTACTTTATGAGGCACTGAGTTCGTAAGTTTTCTATCTTTTATTGTAATACTGGCGATACACACTAACATCCGCTGCCCCTAACACTATCCCCGCGACCGCGGGTCGATTCGACCACAACCGAAGTCCGTCAGTTCGTAATCCGGTATGTACCTCAACCCACACTGGTCGAATCGACTGAGAAATGATGTGGAAGACGTTATGTCCAGGTTCGCATTTAGAGGGTTAGATTTGAATGGAGACTAGATTGCCAGCTTCGAGGTTGGATGGTGTTTGATTGGCGGACAAGGCGACAAGGTATACTATTATGTTTAGGGGTGGTTCCAAAATGGACGTTAATTTATTTTGTGTATTTTTAACATCGAACTAGACTGGTTATTTGAAAAAACTATGGAATTTTTGAAATTAAAACTTACGCTCCTTCTGAACAGTGAATGAAACGGATCGTCATACAGGGGTTGGTAACGCTGAATCGGGTATACTCGGCTCCCGTCAGACGGTGACACAATTGCGTACACTCGGGTTCAGTCGTAAGTTTTCACTTCTACCGTGTAGTCATAAGCACACTCTTTTTTTTCAGTGAGTCTTCAACATAGATAAAAATTAATATTTGTAGTTTTAGCAATATAGGTCGATTGATAGAGAAAAAGAAAAGCGGCCTTTTGCTCACTTGCTTACAAAAAATACGGAACCGCGTGGCTGATATAAAATATTTTAATATTCAAGTCGCAAACACATTATGAAATGAAATTTTACTCTTGTAGTGCCAAGAAGCGAACCAAGATTTACCTTCCCACAACATTAGTGTCTGGAATAAAACTACTTTTATGAATTATTTCGTAGTTCGTTTTACATTTTATAATTTTTCTTCATTTTCTACATTACGGATGATAATGTGAACGACACTTTTGCACATTCAACAAAAACCTTTATTTTCTCCACCTATTACTTGTCTAAATGCATCGTAAAGACCGAAGTAATATTATGCACACATAAAAATTATTAGCCATAACTTTTTGCTGGCGATACTTCGCGGAATTTTAAGTCTTCAAGCACTTTCAGTCTTTAAACTCTGCAAGGTGAAAAACTATTAAAGCAAGTCTCGAATAAAAAGCAGCTGTGCCTTATAGCCTTCTGAAGACATAAATTAATGTACATTACAGAACAAATAGATTTACAACAAAGCCAAAAAGCACTCACTGAAATAAATGGCGAGCCTTTAATATTTTCATTCTTGTAATATTCCAGTTAGAGTAGCCAAACGGTCGGAAAAAATTATAACGAAAATTAAACCTTTCTTTTCAGATAAAACAAAAACTTTAATACAAACGTATTTTACATAAAGCAGTAAAGATAAAAAGAAATTGTTCATTTAAATTAACGATCAGCATAATCCGAAAACGTATCATTAAACCTTAATATAAGCATGTAAAAATATTCCCGGACAATGCTGAGGGTCTAACGGACCCATCAAGATTCCGTAATCAAAACGGGAATGTACCACGAATGTGACCGAGCATTGGAGGGTTAGAGTAATTGAAAACAGGTGGGCAGTGCGACTGTTAGTTTTGGTTTAGTGCGTGGGTATTTTAGACCCGAATTACGCACAATGACAACGCGCGAACGCTAGGCGCCTTAGAGGGGTTAAGTAATTTTCTTTTATTTGTTTTGCTGACTTCGGTGTGTGGTCCCGGAATTTTGTAACTAAGAGAAATATTTTCCGTTAAAGTTTTATGACTGACACAATAGTGTAGTTGACGGGATTTTTGACAAAAGTGTAGACGATGTAGACTGAGCGGTCAAATCATTATTTCACCGAAATAGGTTATAACATTGCATGTATAATGTTGCAGTATATAATTATCAAAACAAAGCTAATTAAGACCTTGAATGATGGAAAAAAACAAGATCTTCACGATTACAATAAAAAAACCTAATTAGGAATGTCACCAATGATTTATTGTCGAGCTTTTTCTTCTACTTCTCTAGTGACAGCACGAAGTCAAAAAAGTTTCTTGCCGTGTTGGAAATTACAAAACCAATATCCGAGTTTACTACCTTGTTCTCGGACCTATTTAAGAGCTTTTTAAATGCAGCAAATTTTCCGACAAAAATTCTGAACAAAAATAAACGCCGCTCGTATATGCATTTAATGTTTAGGCGCCTTTTTAACAAAGAGGCAGCTCAAATGCTGCTTTGCATACATTTGCATGTTGCACGATGTAACCGAGTTTCAGATGAATATCCTGACACAATCGCTTGTGACACTCCCTAGAACAGTTAGAGGTATATGTGTGACAAGGATCTAGCTAGGTGCCCACAATTTTCAGTGTAATTCCTGTCATGATCCTACGTGAGGCGACATAACTGCTGTGCTGAGTAACTGGTGTTTCTGCGTGCAGTTAGTAGGATTATACATCTATTTATAGGACTGTTTGTATTCACGAGTATTTTAAGCGAAACCGAAGAGGTACTCTAAGCGGTAAATACCCTACAGCATTATTTTTAGTATATGCGAAACCCGAAACACGTGTCTAGTATTCTTATGTAAAGAATCTATGTACAAAATTTCAAAACTGTATCATGAAAAATCACAAAGTTATAAGCTTGTTAAGTTACCTATTTTTCCGTACAAAAACATGCTCGTTGGTAATAGTACCTAGGTACCTAATCGTTCGGCGCGGAGATTAGATAACCTACTTAGTGTGGCTTGGTATCCAACTCTTTGCCTTTTTAGGGTTCCGTACCCAAAGGGTAAAAACGGAACCCTATTACTAAGACCTCGCTGTCTGTCCGTCTGTCCGTCTGTCTGTCTGTCTGTCACCAGGCTGTATCTCAAGAACCGTGATAGCTAGACTGTTGAAATTTTCACAAAGTATGTATTTCTGCTGCCGCTATAATAACAAATACTAAAAGCGAAATAAAATAAATATTTAAGGGGGGCTCCCATACAACAAACGCGATTTTTTTGCCCTTTTTTGCTTGATATCAAAAATGGCAACAGGTAGGCACTTGAAATATTCACAAAATACTCAGTTGTATTTTAACTTTAATAATATATAATAATATTAAAATAAAATAAATATTTAAGGGGGGCTCCCATACAACAAATATGTTTTTTCGGCGTTTTTGCCTTGTGGTACGGAACCCTTCGTGTGCGAGTCCGACTAAAAATATTTAAAAAACTGGCCAAGTGCGGGCCAGTTTTTTAAATATTTTTGGGACAAAACATAACATAGGGTAAAAATTATTGGAATCGATTCAGTTACTTATTCTGAACAAACTATATTCAGGTTTCGCATATACTAAAAATAACGTTGTATAAAGACATGAGGAACAGGGTGTAAAGTTCACTGATCCTCCATAGAAAAGGGAGGATCCTCCGACCAGACGGGTGCCGTGTCCGGTGGGCAACTAACTGCCCGACGATTGGTGTCGGGACGTTGTATACAGGGTTATTGGAAAAACACCAACAACCACTTGAGAGGTCATTGTACTCATCATTATGAACAACTTTTACTATGGGACCAAACCTGAAATCTCGAAAAAAAAATCAGTTATTCCCTACATTTATGTTCGTGTAACTCATCAAAATGTAGGGAACAGCTGATTTTTTTTTTCGCGATTTCAGGTCTGGTCCTATAGTAAAAGTTGTTCATAATGATGAGTACAATGACCGCTTAAGAGGTTGTTAATGTTTTACCAATAACCCTGTAGATGTCGCCACAACCCTTAAGGCCCATCCAAACCTACCAATCACAAACTAGTTAATAACACATTAGTAAATTGTGTCGGGTACGAACCGCCATTAAAATACTACTGGTGTGTAATTCTGGCTCTTGGTGATTTGTGTTAAAACACGTAAATTTATAAGTAGTAGCGTGTTGAGCTAGCCTAAATTTTAATGTCGACACAAAAAGTTTTGACTCAGAGAGATATGACACTAATATATGATACACTATAATTATGATGCCTACTATATGATATGATAAAACTCAGTCTCAGTTAAAACATGATTATACCATTTCCACAATAATTATACCAACAAAGGTTTCAGCGAAAAGGCAATTCGGCTTTGTATTATATAATATAACGGCTAGAAAATTATAGAAAGGCCATTAAAAGCAGGTACGATAAAATTATGAAGATTCTTTGTTTTACTACTTAATCCTGAACACCGACTTTAACGCTTAGAGAAGACCTTCTTCACTTTAATGTTTATAGCCTAATGAATCTTGAAAATGATGAAGATCTTAAAAGTGTCAAAGCATTAAATTCTTCAGGATTCCTTGCAGTTTGGGTGAAGCAAAGAGCGCTAACCAGTGACGGTATATAGGTAGCTACTGTAGAAATCATACAACGTTATGATTTTAAACGTTTATTCCGAACGAATGTCTTTACAATACCCATGTATCTATATTATCACCGTTTTCTTCCAAACAAAATTCTAATACAAATATTTGAAGCTCGTTCTAAATTCGATTTAGAATGCATTCGACTGTTAGAATGCAACTAGAGATAATTTATTGCCAGCATGCACTAAATGAGGTCGAATTTAGCAGACAACCTTTGCAATACTAAGCTTTCTTTCGACGCTCCGTGGGCAGTTAGCTACCCTACAGACCTGATTGACCAATCTTTTTACCACGGCATGAGCATTCTGTATCGCTCATGTTAATATGAGAAGATGTAACAGCCGGGCTTGGAAGTGATTTCTAAAATGAAGATAATAACACATAACAGGCCTAAACAACAACGTCAAAGCTGCAGTAGGTGATAATTTTTAAAGTAACTATATTTCTTCCAAACGCTACTCACTGCTGAGAGATCACAGAAACAGATATATATATTATATGATTCATGTATGCAGAATATTCTACCCACTCTTTCTAAATTACTAGAACGCCTTATGAACAGCAGACTGACCGATTACTTTGAACGCTATAACCTCATATCACAGGGTCAATTTGGTTTCAGGGCTGGAAAATCTTGTGCCGACGCTGTTCATGAGCTTACAGATCATCTTGTTAATGGTCTTGATAGTAAAAAGAAGGCACTTGTCATATTCCTTGATCTGGCCAAAGCGTTTGACACAGTCTCTGTACCCAACCTATTGTACAAGCTTGAAAATATGGGGATCAGGGGTCTACCATTAAAACTTTTCCGGGACTACTTATCTGATCGGTTCCAGAGGGTTAGAATAGGTAACTATGTTAGTGATGATCTACCTGTCACTTTTGGTGTACCTCAGGGAAGTGTGATCGGGCCCTCCCTCTTCCTTGCCTATATTAATGATCTCTGTAACCTTCAGCTACCCCATGGTAAAATCATTTCTTTTGCGGATGATACGGCACTACTTTTCACAGCAGACTCATGGGCTGGTGTCTACCATTACGCACAAAAAGGTTTTGATACGGTCCTGGCTTGGTTAAAAAATAATGTCCTTACCCTTAACGTCGAAAAAACCAAGTATATAGCCTTCTCCCTCACTAACAAACATAATGAATTGCTATCCCATTTTGAGATTAAAGCACACTCTTGCACTGACACAAATTCTGACTCCTGCTCCTGTCCCATTCTCCAAAAGACTACCTCAATTAAGTATCTTGGAATTATAATAGATAATAATTTAAGCTTCCAACCACAAATAGACAGCCTCACGACGAGAATTCGCAAGTTAATCTTTCTTTTCAAAAATCTCCGTCACGTAGCTGATGTGGAGGTCATTAGGTGGGTATACTATGCAATGTGTCAGTCTCTTCTGACGTACTGCATAACATCATGGGGTGGTGCTCCAAAATCTAACATTTTAAAATTGGAAAGAGCCCAAAGGATGGTACTGAAAGTAGCCTGTTTTCTGCCATACTTGTATCCTACTGTAGAGCTTTACAAACACTTCAAAGTCTTGTCCGTGAGGCAACTTTTCGTTTTGTGTACTGTTCTCAAGAAACATTCCACCTTAACATTTGATCCCTCCTCTACCTCAGGAAAACGCCGGAAATACTCTGTCTGCAATACGACTAAAGGTCTAAGAACAAGTTTCTCTCAAAGGTTTTATACTTTCTTAGGTTCCCACTTATATAATAAAATAAATCGATTCAAAACGATTTATCATCTAACAACAAAGGCGTGTAAGATTGCTCTGGTTGAATGGCTCCTCAATTTGGATTATAAAGCAACTGAGGATTTACTAACTCATCCAAAATAGTCCAATGCCGTACTTTCCCTACACATATTAGATCACATTTTTTCGACATACTTCTCTTTTTGTTTTATTGTTTTTAATCTGTGTTTTCTCATTGAATACCGCATTATATTCTCTCCGCATTATATTGTCTTTGCACTGAATTTATGTTATGCCCTGTATCCCTTCACATTTACTAAATAAGTAATTTATGTTCTGATACCGTGTGGTGGGACCCTGGTGATCTGCTATACAGGTATTCCTAGTGCAGACACCAGTCTCTCACAAACTACTTTCTAAGCTTGTCTAAATTTTTATGATACCATTGTTTGTGAAGAGAAAATAAATTATTTGAATTTGAATTTGAATATTGTAAAACATTTTTTAAAAGAGTGACGGTGGAGTTTCTTGCCCATTCTACTCCAAACGAAAACTGCCTTTTGGAATGGGCGACTAGAACTAATTATATTTAATTGTAATTTTTGACGTTCAAAAGTGCCTTTTGTGTGCCTATTTGAAATAAATGCTTTGACTTTGACTTTGAAGATAAAGTCTGGTTAAGTTTTAATAATATTAATTTCTCAGTAAAAGCACGAAGACTTGCCCATATTACATGGGATTTGTACATAACTGGCGTAATGAGGGTATTCCATAATATATTTAGTTCGAGGGGTTAGGCGAAAGTGTTTTCTACTCTAACCCTTCGAGAAACAAAAGCGTGACGTTATGTTCGTGCACACGTGCAATGACTATGAAGCCCCCGACATAATGAGAGGCCGGATAGCAACGTAGACTTAATAACTACAAAATTACAAAGACCGCCATTATTCAGGGTACTCCCGCCTCATATAATTTTTTCCAGATTAAAATGAAGATTTTCTGCAGGTTTCACGTTTTAATGTTTTGTACAGGAATTACTTTGGTGTGCGGAAGTGGGCAAACTGTGTTTTAGTTTTTGTACGTATGACTAACTCTGTGTTTTTTAAGTTTACAGGCAACCGAACATGACGGCGAGTCCGACATGTTCGTTAGAGTTCGGAAAGCGTAGTTTGGGATGTCCCCAGCTAGAAGGACCGACGATTTAAAGAAAAAATTGTTATGACTGCAATTTGCTGTCACCAAACGGTGTTGAAACTGACAATTAACTAAGTCTTATCTGGCTGTTACTTGGTCATTGCGTATCGTAGTTGGGACACATAATATGCTAGACTTTTATGCAAATACATAGATATAATAATAAACTTTAATTCATCAAAAAATAACAATCTTTCACAATGCATACCCACAATTATTTATAATAGGAAGGTACCTACTGACAAAATCAAATCAAAAGTCATTTACTCAAATTATGCTGAAAATCAGCACTTTTTGGCGTCAAAATTACATATGACAGTCCCCTAAAACGCGCGCCCTTCGCCTTTTCATAGTATTTTCCCTGGGGAAAAGAAGTGGCGCAACAAAGTCCCCAGCAGCACAGCTATCTGTTCAGTTAGAAAAACTTGATTCTATACTATAATAGGTATATAATAGTAGATTGTACAACTAGTGCATAAAAGAATCAGATGGGACTGCGACAACGACCACTCTTACATGTACCTTTTGCGAACACTAATTATAGGCGTAATGCATACTTTCCAAGAGCCAGTCGCAGTTTTAACGAAGTTTCTTGTGAACCCGGTATTGATCTATTCTGCACCAAAGCAAGCACAGTTAGAAAATTATTGGCAAAGCCATTTTTTGTACAGGAGGCACCTTCTTGCTCTTGAACCTTTTCCAAGTTAGCTTAAATTATAAACAATTACTTAAACAAAATTAACCAACTTTTGAAATCAATATTCAATATTTTGATCGTAGTTTGTTTGTTTAATTTGTTAGATTATTTTGTACTAGGGAACTAATATATATATATTTTCTGTATCTATCTGTGGAGGCTTGTAATTAGCAATTTAGTTATATATTTTTGTTACTATAATGTTATTAGTCTGTAAGCTTTCCTAAAATAAAAAAAAAAATAAAAAAAATAAAAAATAAAAAAAATAAAAAAAAAGAAGCCATTTTATGTCGTAAAATGGCTCGTATATGCCCGAGTTATACACTTTACTTCGATTGCGAGAAAATGAAACAGGCATTAGCATAACAGTATTTTCACTGTTCAAAAATGTTGCAAAATTTTGAACATGTGTCATTCGACTTGGATACTTCATAATGCTAAGTCATAAAAACGTTTCTTAGCGTTCTTAAACAATAAATGACAACTATTTTAGCTGGTTTTATAAAATTAACGGTAGAAAACACGGAATTTCTATAAGTTAAACCAAATAAAATAACGACTTTAATCTGCGACGTTTTATTGTACGTGTGTATGTTGAGAAAAAAAAAAATACTTTATGCACTAGAGCATAAAAAGCGACTTTATGTCGCTTACGCACAACATAAAGACGAACTTTTAGAGCATCAGAAGTAATTAATATTACGAGACACAGAACAATAAATTAAATTATAATTATAATTTGCACCGTTATGTTACCGTTGGTATGAAATAGGAACTAGAAAGTAGTTTGTGGCTAAATGATACAACCGCAAGGGTCGATCGAAGCTAAAGCTACTTTTGCCGTGGTCGGTTCGAAGATGGGTGATCCATTACTTATCGAAATTCCTCCGTGCCTCGGAAAGCACGTTAAGTCGTTGGTCCTGGCTGTCATGCGTAGATCTTTGACAGTCGTTACGGGTAGTCAGAAGCACAAAAGTCTGACAACCAGCCTTTCTAAGGAGTACTGTGTTATCCAGTAACTGGGTTGTGGATATCAGGTAAGTAAAATACTGATATTCGATTGTAGACTGAGGGCCGACCCCAACATATGTAAATGGGAAAGGCTAAGCACATTGAATAGTACGAAATAGGAACTAGAAAACGATCAGTAAGTAGCTCAAAGTTTTGTAAGTCGCTCACATCATAGAATTACCACAAAAAGGTGGATTAATCCATTCTTCATCCACTCAGAAGTTTTATGAAGTCCGAAAGGGCTTTCGGAAATAATATTTTATATTTTATTATGGCCTAGGCTCCTTCATTTTATAGTCATCTGTTGCTCCGGAGACGTGATCGGATTACTAACACTCAATCGACTGTTCTCTCTTTGAAATATGATTGACCATCTTCCAACGGAGTTCTTTTGTTTTTTTTCTTCTGTTTTGTTATGGCCTGCCGGAATAAATCGGATTTATAGACCGACCCGCCTTGGTGCCTCTGTATGACCACTTAATGATTCCTTACTTCGAAAGGACGTCAATTCCTTGGTTAATCACGACATCTGCTATTAACGTATTCTCTATGACACAAAGAACGAAGCCGCGCAAATTGAACGCGATGTTGACGTGGTTTGAACCAATGATATTATATTAAAGAGGTAGATATCGCACTAGCGCGCGCAAATTATTGCAGACAAATTTAGACAATTGTTGTAATTTAATTTATAGCTATCTCTTTCTTTGTCACACGTTCCGTATTATCTGTCGCAGTCGTAGTTGAAAACTACTATACACCTGTATGTAAGTACTTTGTAATAACAACGCAACAATACAGAACGTCGCTCAGTATAACCGTAGCGTATCTTTCTTTTATAATATCACTAGCTGACCCGGCAAACGTTTTGCCATATACATTATTTCTAACTGCCCGGCGCTACTTCGTTCGTGGTGTCGTAGCCCTTACCCCTACCCTACTCCTACACTACTCCTACCCTACTCCTACACTACTCCTACTCTACTCCTACACTACTCCTACACTACTCCTACCCTACTTCTACCCTACTCCTAACCTACTCCTATAATTAAAAAAAAAAGATAAAAAGTATTGTATGTTCGTCTCCATGGTTCTAAGCTATCTCCCCACCAATTTTCAGCCAAATCGGTTCAGCCGTTCTTGAGTTATAAATAGTGTAATTAACACGACTTTCTTTTATATACGAGTATGTTACCGGCCAAACCCTATTTTAGGATGCACTAGTTTCGCCTAGGCCAAACCAGTTCTCATTCGCTCACTCTTGCATCCTTAGTCGACGGAGCACCGCTTCGAGGGGCTCCTATTTATGTGTAAAGGGTTAAAAGTAACGTAACAAAACCTAACCTTCGCTCGCTCTTGCATCCTACGTCGCCTATTGACCGACCGCAACCATGCAACCCATGTAGAGAGAACTGGTTTGGCCTAGGCGAAACTAGTTCATCCTAAAATTGGGTTTGGCCGGTAACATATCTATACATAGATTGGTTTGAACAGACAGAATACATGTTGTTCGTACGGTTGATATTTCGATTTCTTGCCGTTACAGGTGTTTCTACATGACACGATATTGACGTGGTTTGCACTTGGTAAGTTTACGCGGGGAATAATAATCACCATACGGAATTAGGGCCCTGCTGGTTTACACACTCGCATGTTCCTATATGTATTTTAACATACATCAACTTATGCTTTTCCCAAGGGGCTAAACAGAAACAAACAATGTACGCTACCTGCTGGGGTGAAGTTCTTCAAAAAGGTCAGCGGTCGTAATTGGAATTTATGACAATACTAGCTTCTGCCCGCGACTTCGTCCGCGTGAAATTCGTACTTTCCTCTTATAATTTCGAAAATGTATGTTTATAAATAAGTATTCGGGCCAATTTTTTAGTTTATAGCTCAAAGGGACCAGATTTTTCAAAGAAACTGTATCCCAGCTTTTTACCCCCCCAGGAGAGTAATTTTGAAAAATCGTTTGGGATGTGTTCATAACTTGACTTAGCCACTCACGCGCGAAACGCCACAAGAATCCATTGAGGAAAATGTTAGGCCTGAAACTGCGTTAAGCGGGCGCCCGCGACGGGCAACCGTCGCATGTCTATGCGCGTGGACACGCGGGTGGGCTCCGTTGGAACGCGACGGTCCCCGTAGTGGGTACCCGTCGCGGAGACCGGATTATTTTATTTACGCAGTGTCGCTAGTTCAATTTTAACCCCGTTTTTTAGCCCCGTTGCGTGGGTGCGGGGCGCGCCTCCCCGTGACGGACGCCCGCGCGGGTCCCCGCGCGGGTCCCCGCGACGGAGCACTTTTGTATGAAACCGCGCGGGCGCCCGCTTAACGCAGTTTCAGGCCTTACACTCGCTCGGGCGCGTCGAAAAAAATGTGCTAAAAACATACTTGCGTATAAGAAGGCGTTACCGCGGGGTACTTGCGCGCGTGAGTGGTTAAAGAGTCATACCCATTTTCGAGTTAATGGAAGCAAGCAGTAGAATTTTCCACCTTCGTAGGAGTAAATTTTTGAAAAACCGTAAATCACTTTTTTAAGTATTTTTTGTTTTAGTAGTACCTACTGAGTTTCGGGTTAATCCGACAGCGGGTTAAATATTTTCCTAATCCATCAACTTTGTCACCCCCCAAATCCTCTTGTGAGGGATTTTTTAAACTAAAAGTGACAATCTTTATTATTTACTGACCCAAATATTGCCAAGTTTCTAATTTATTAACCAAATGAATAAGATTTTTCATAAAAACTGTATCCCCTCTTTCTATACCCATAGGGGTGGAACTTCGAAACATAATCTAGATTATTTGTAGGTACCAATTTTCCAGTTAATCAAGCCTCGTAATAAATTCTCCCCTGTGAAATTGACTACCCCTCTTCACCCCATTAGCGGTAGATTTTCGAAAAACCCTGAACCACTTTATTATTTATTTTGGTCTTAGATAGGTACTGAGTTTCGAGTTAATTGGACCGCGCATTAAAATTTTTCCATACTAAATTTGACACCCCCAATCTCCCCTTTGGGTTAGTTTAGAATTCCAAAAAAAATCGAACTTTATAATTATTTGTGCCAAGTTTCAAGTCCAAATTTATTTGTACCATTTTTTTGAGTTTATCAAGGCACTCATTAAAATCCCCTTATAAATCGAATTACCACTTTTTGTCCCGTCAGTGGTAAATAATTTTCGAAAACCTCATACACTTACTATTGATTCTTCATCTGCCTAGCCTTTTCTCAACTATGTTGGGGTCGGCTTCCAGTCCAACGGGATGCAGCTGAGTACCAGTATTTTACATGGAGCGACTGCCTATCTGACCTCCACAACCCAAATACGATACCCCTTGATAAGACTGGTTGTCAAACTTTCGGGCTTCTGACCACCCCTAGCGACTGTCAAAGATCCAAGAATGACAGCCGGGACCAACGGCTTAGCATGCTTTCCGAGGCACGGAGAGGTCACGGTATGTAAAGATGGATACCTATCCACAGACCAACCGCGGCAAGCGTAGCCTGCGTAACCTGATCGATCGATCTGTGCGGCTGTTGTTATTGATTATTTTCTGTCAAAAGTATTAATACTTACTGAGTTTCGAGTAAATCGGACCGCGCGTTAAAATTCTTCCACACAAACTAAATAATAATAATAGTACTAGATAATAATGATAAACTTTATTACTTGCTTAGGCAAGTATTCTTGCCAAGTTTATTAACCAAATAAATAAGATTTTTCTTATAAACTGTATCCCCGTTTTTCACCCCCACAGGGGTGGAATTTCGTAAAATTGTTTGCGATGTGTTCATTACTCGACACAAAGATTGTTTATACCAATTTTCGATTTAATCAAGCCACGCAGTAAAGTCTTCCCCTATAAAATTAACTTTTCACACCGTTAGGGGTAAATTTTCGAAAAACGATGATACACGTTATTCTTTATTTTCGGTCTTAAGTATAAATACTGAGTTTCGAGTTAATCGGACCACGCGTTAAAATTCTTCCATACAAACTTTGACACCTCCCAACCCCACTTCAGGGGGTAGTTTAAAAAAAAAAGCCAAACTTCATAATTTATTTAGATAAGTATTCGTGCCAAGTTTCATGGTTATTAACTCAAGGAATAAGATTTTTCATACAAACAAAATCCCCTCTTTTCACCCCTTAAAGATTGAATTTCTAAAAACCCCTTCTTAGTGGATATCTACTCTTCACAAAGAACACACCTTCCAAAATTAATTTCTCTGCCCAGCGGTACCGACCAGCGTGTTAGGCTGTGCGTTGATATATCAGTCAGTCAGGACAAATTTTATCCCCCTTTTCACCCCCTTAATGGATGAAATTCTAACAACACCGTAGTGTTAGCTTCCAATCTTAAGCCTAGATAATAAATTTAGTGATTTTTACGTCGAAAATTAATGACTTTCTATACACAACTTCATCCCCCTTTTTAACCCTTCGGGGGTAGAATTATCAAAAACGCTGAGACACGTATAAATTAATTTTCAATTGTCAGCTTAAATACAAAATTAGAAGATCCTAACTTCAAAACTGTCGGACTTTCATATAAACTTCCATCCCCTATTTTAACCCTTTAGGGGTTGAATTCCCAAAAATCCTTTCTTAGTGGATACTTACTCTTCACAAAAAACACACCTTCTAAGTTTCAAGTCTCTAGGTCCAGCGGTTTGGGCTGTGCGTTGATATATCAGTCAGTCAATCAGTCAGTCAGGACTTTGAATTTTATATATATAGATAATAGTATATATATATATTTATAGTATAATATTTAAATGATAATGTAGCGGTATCTACAACGCGACATGCGAACAACGCGTCATACTGACGTCACGCAAAATCCTGCATCTCGCAAGCAGAGTTTACCGCGCATCTAGCATAGATACAACGGTCTGACATGAATCATCGGGCAGTTGCCCGTTACCCGTCTGGTCGGAGGATCCTCCCTTTTCATGGAGAACTTTACACCCTGTTCCTCATACCTCTATAATAATTTTGCATGCCTGAATTGGTGCAACATCTAGAAATGTATTATTATGTACTGTGTTGAGCAATCAACTTTTGAATTTGAATTTGACGGAGAAGGTGCTGGCAACCGACTTGCGTGTATTGCTCATGCATGAACGAAACATGCATGAAACTAAGTGTAAAGAGTATATTGTGTATTTTTATTTCGTTGACTTATTTGCCATTTAGGAAATCCTATTGAGTTTACCCAGAATGATAGTTAGGTACTAGCTCACTCTTTAAATGTAAAGAAACCATTGTTAAGTAGGTTTGTACAAACACTTTTACAAGTCAATTATATCTTTTTAAACTAGATGAGGTCAGCGTTTCCTATCTGACTATTCTGAGAAGAAAGGCGAAACAAACTCAGAGGTCACAGTCTCTTTTAAAGTCTAGACAAAATCTTGGTCAGATCGTGTGAAGACCATGTAGATTGGTGTCTGAAATGGTCTTTTGAGGAAAGAACCACACAGATTGAGCGGACCTGTCCAATCAGTGCACGCATTTGTCAAAAATCGTGGAGCTAAACTCAGAACTTGAGGAGCTCAACGATTCGACGAACAATACCAAAGAAAGGACATTAACATGCAATGTAAAATTACTAGGCTTTTTAGCAGCACGGTTCTGTCGTGCAATTGCGTCTTTTACTTGAACCTATCTACCTACCTATTTGTACCTATTTCTTTATCAAAGTGAAACCAGTATTATTAGGCTAAACCATCTCTTTATCCAAAGCGAAAAAACAAAACAAGAAAATGATGCCAAGAGTGCTGACATGTATCTTGAAGATTGGCTGCTGCCAGGGACCAATCCAATGGCACTTTTATTTCGCTATTTATTTGTGCAGCTGTTTTCCTTATACTCTTTATTACCCATTATGTTAAAGAAAGAGTGCATGTCTTGGGGGATATTAACCCCAAAAAGCTATAAAATGTATTGTTACAAAGGTAACTGCGTAAATTATGGTGACGTAGAGTCTAAAAAATGTTTTAGATGGGTTGTAAAAACAACATAAACAACCAAATTCATTGTTTCATATTATGTTTGCCAGAGTCTGCACAACAAGAAAAATAACACAATGTATATTGTTGAATTGTCATGATAATTAAGGGGGAAGCGACAAGGGTAGCCCGCGAAATTCAAATTTTCTTACGTTTTTTCGCTATTTGCCGGTCGCAGCGCACAAATATGAGTTTACAGAATTATAATTTGATAATAATTCTGTTAATATGGGTTGCGCTCGCGAATCATATATTTTTCAACATATAACCTTTCACTGAACGACAAATTGCAAAAAACGTAAGAATATAATTACTCAATGAATTGATTTTTCCACAAGCTACAAAGTTTTCAGGTTTCACACTTGATTGACGGGATTTTTTTTTTAATATTTTGTAATGGGTATAAGTAAAATAAATAGTAACAAAAATATTTATAAAACATTGTAATAAGAACCAACCATATTTATAAGGTAGGTAACAGGAGATTGTTTGGATAGTAATAGTACCCTGTAATACGAGTATTACCTTAATTATGAACAATAACATACCCCTTACCACAGCCAGCCATTAACCTATCAATATGAATAATGTAGGTACTAATTACTATATAAGGAGACTACTTACTTCATTAAACAGACAGTGTAATTATTATCATCCGTCCTGAGTTTAATTCCTCGCCACACGTATTACAATTTTGATGTTTTTTCGTTTCTACTGCATTATATAAATTTTTGAAAAGTACAGAATTAATCTCCATTAAATTATCTATATAAGAGTATGCATATAGATTAAGTAGATTCTATGTACTAACAGGAGTATAATAACAATAGAAACAGTTGTAGAAAGAGGCAACATTTTTTTTCGATCATCAAGCACTCTAATGCTTCGTATTATGAGTCGTGCAAAAGGCCCTCACACTATAGTAAAGTAACGTATTTCAAGTCGTGCAAAAGGCCCTCATACTATAGTAAAGTAACGTATTACGAGTCGTGCAAAAGGCTCTCACACTATAGTAAAGTAACGTATTACGAATAATGCAAAAGGCCCTCACACCATAGTAAAGTAACGTATTATGAGTCGTGCAAAAGGCCTTCACACTATAGTAAAGTAACGTGCTACGAGTCGTGCAAAAGGCCCTCACACTATAGTAAAGTAACGTATTACGAGTCGAGCAAAAGGCCCTCACACTATAGTAAAGTAACGTATTACAAGTCATGCAAAAAGCCCTCACACTATAGTAAAGTAACGTATTACAAGTCATGCAAAAGGCCCTCACACTATAGTAAAGTAACGTATTACAAGTCATGCAAAAGGCCCTCACACTATAGTAAAGTAACGTATTAAGTCTTGCAAAAGGCCCTCACGCTATAGTAAAGTAATGTATATCAAGCTTAGCTCCCATACTTCAGTAAAGAAAATTCAATAAAAAATAACTAAACTTAACCGAACAATATAAAAAGCTATAACCACAATAACACCAATCCGATCGCCCGCAAATCGGCAATCCAAAACACCAGATGAGAAAATAAAACAATTAGAAGCAACAACTCTAACTGGATGGCTTTTTTATTACTTGGGGCTGGCAAAAAGGCTGACTTTTAACAGCGGTATCAAGGCTCAAGATTAGTAATTTTCGGTGTAACACCAATTAAGGGTAGACGCCGTTGAGGTTATGACTGCACTGGCGTGTAGCGTGACTACTTTACTGACGGCACTAGCGTGGAATAAGTTGAGGCATTATTTCACTTAAAAAAAATGTATCCTAATAAAATCTTGCACATTTAACAAATCTTTTTTTATGCTTATAAAGGCATTGACCTACAAGTCAGTGTTGTCAACTGTTTTCTACAATCTCTACTCTTCTATAATACATCAATCGATAAGATGAAATTACTATTATGTTTATTCCATCGATCCTTCTACATATCTTTAATAAGATACGCATAATTCCTAACAGCCAATTTTCTTTATCCTTGGCCTATTATAAAGATTTTTAATAAGAATTTTTAATATTAATTTAGTTTACCAAAAGCTGGCCAAACTTCAATGACTTGGCGCACGCTCAAACCAGAAGTTTAAAATCCATGTTTTAATATTCAAACCAAACCACCAGTGCCCAAACCGCAATCGTCAAGCAACACGCCGCAGCCGCTTAGGAAATCCGCAAATGCTTGCAAAAATAAATTTAATTCACTATTAACTTTTAGGAGCGGCAATCCCGTAGAACAATTATTCTCGCCCTTGGGTTCTGTGGCCCGTCACATTTCGCCAAGGAGGTGTTTTTACGAGCCCGTAAAACATGTTAGCATTAGGTGCTATTAAATTCCAAAAATTATAAGAGAAGAAATATTTGGTGCTAGAAATATTAAGTGGAATTACAGGTGGATTTATTTTTATTGTCAATTGAGAGGGCGCAAGAAATACAGTAAAAGGATGGGTGAAATATTTACTTTGTAATAATGCTATTTGTTTGTTTGTTGTCCTTAATTTTCTGTTTCCAAAATTAGAGAAACACATTAAAGTACAGCGAGATTATCAAGGCTTTATGCAAGAGGAATTAAAGGATGAACGGCTGCACGCTCGCTGGCGATAATAACAACAAACTACGATTACAAAGCGTTGCTGCTATAAATACCTAGGTATACATAATACATACCATTTCCATTTCAGTGCAAGGCCATCTGGCGATCTCAATAATGTTTTTTTTTCAAAACTTCTTGAAACCGACAGCGTCTCTGTCAGGAAACCCGGCCGAAGCCCGTTGCAAACTGTGGCAGGATACTCTTCCCCCTCCTACTCACTACCTACCACAGAAGGAGCATCTCCCTGCAGAGTGTAACCTTCCGTGGCCAACTTGGAAATCTCTAAACCGTCTCCGGACAAGATGTAAGTCCAACCTGGTAAGGTGGGGCTACCTTGACGGAACGGCAGAAGGTTGTGATTGCGGAGCTATGTCACAAACCATGCTCCACCTCCTATCCTGCCCTCTGTGTCCCCACGCAGTCAAAGTGACCTCTGCGCTGCCACCGACAACGCCGTAGAAGTGGCAAAGTTTTGGGAAAACAAGATTTAAAATACAGTCGTGCCAGCGACACGAAGAAGAAGAAGAATCAGTTATCGTAATCTTTTCCCAACTATGTTGGCGTCAGCTTTCAGTACAACCGGATGCAGCTGTATATTAGTAGTTTACATGGAGCGACTGCCTATGTAACCTCCACAACCTCCCAGTTACTGGATAACTCGATACCTCTTGGTATGACTGGTTGTCAGATTTTTTGGGCTTCTGACTACGCGTAACCACTGTCAAAGATCTATAGCCTTGTACGGACTACGACGCATAGTCGGTTACGCGTACACAGGAACGCATTGCAGACCTGCAGGTACGGACTACCGTTCCTGTGTACGTGTAACCGACTACGTACTACATTGGAACGCGTAGTCCGTACAAGGCTTGAGAATGTCAGGCGGGACCAACAATGATGAAATATGTAATGTATGGTCCTATCCACGAACCGACTCCGGCAAGCCTTCGATCGACCCGATTAGCTGTTATTATTGAACGATCTATTTAAAGTCTTTAGTCCAGCTGCAGACATTAATTTTAAGCAAATATTAAAATAATTATAACAATACCGGGTTACCAGACAAACAAATGCTATTCAATGTAACTCTTGCTACCAAACTTTAAAATCTATAGGCTAAACTTTTCTCAAACACTATCAAAGCAAAGTTAGAACTAAACCGATACAGCGCTTGGAAAATGCAAAATATAGATGTTATAAAGTCACAAAACAAGCAAGCCTTTGCATTTTATGGGCACAGCACATGTGCCGAGACAAAGCAATCGTTCGGCCCGAATCGGTTCGAAAACGATTTCAAATTACATTTTTTAAGAACAAGTTACAAGAGAAAGCGTCTTACAGGTGTCAAAGTAGATAATGCTTTCTGAGACGTATTCTAAAGCCGATATAAGACGCTTCTTAGTTTTTTTTTGCCTTTGAATCGGCATCTTTAACTAGGAGATAAATGCGATCCAACGACGTTGCATTTCGGCACATCATTCACTCGCCTACAGCTGAGCAACAGATGAGCGTTTATTCCTTTATTATGTGGAATGAAACAAAAAAAATGAAACTTTATTCAAGTGAAGCGTCTGATGTCGGCTGAACTAAAGTTGTTTTACTACTTTACTAGAAATATCTGGCCGGTTCTATGTCTTTTTCTAAATTAATATGGCCATGTATTACTGTATTTTCGGTTATAAATATCTCATATGACAAGTATTATTATTTCTAATGATCATCTGCCTAGCCTTTTCCCAACTATGTTGGGGTCGGCTTCCAGTCTAACCGGATGCAGCTGAATACCAGTATTTTACATGGAGCGACTGCCTATCTGACCTCCACAACCCAGTTACTGGGTAATACGATACCCCTTGGTAAGACTGGTTGTCAGACTTTCGGGCTTCTGACTATGTAACGACTGTCAAAGATCCACGAATGACAGCAGGGACGAGCGGCTTAACGTGCTTTCCGAGGCACGGAGGGGTCTCGATATGTAAAGATGGTCACCCATCCACAGACCCACCGCGGCAAATCGATCGAACTGTGTGGCTGTTATTATTTAGCCACGGGCCCCCATGTTGGGTCGGCTGTTACTAGCGTTTATTCGAAGAAGGTAGGATTATTTGTTAGAAACAAATTTTCACGTTTTATAAATATCATAAAGACCGCAATATTTATTTATTTAATATATTTACCTCCCTCTTTGAACATATCGCTTTCGGAAACGAATATCTACAACCCTTTTCCTTCACTTGATTGAAACATCCGGAAGTAGATAAAAAAGGGGATGCTAAGAGGTTTTTCATGCTTACACGGGGCTTCGTACAATTTGTGACAAACAGTCGATTTAGAAACGAATTTAACGCTACTTGAGAACGTGCATTCTGAAAGTAACCACAACATATATATATGCTTATAAACATATATATATACATATACTCACATATACAATATATCATTTTCTAGGTTTTGTAACTTGATCACTATCATTCTCTTGCCCTTATGTCATTATATTTAGTCTTTTTTATCCACTTCTCTGGTAGTTGTCATCTCGATAGTCACCGCCTTTCTAAACATACCATTTTTCATACAATCCATCCATCGTTTCTTTGCTCTTATAGCCATTCACATTCATACTCAAACTTTCCTCACGACATTTTCCTCATTTGTCTGCACCACATGCCCATTCCATGACAACGGAGTGTCACACAACTTTTCAGTAACTGGTACCACTTTCAGACTTCCTTTTACATACTCACTAGCTCTCGATCCCGAAGTCTCGATCCCGTGGGATTTCGGGATAAAAATCCTATGTCCCAGGTCATGGTCTACCCATGTGCCTTTCATTCAAACCCGTTTAGCCGTTTAAGCGTTGGTGTTTGTATTAAGGTTCACTATTGTTTGTCTGGGGTTCGGATAAATTAAATACGTGTTGTTTGAATGCAAGTATATTGGCGACTGGTCAAAACTATAATAGTAAATGCCTTTAAAGACGACATGAGTTATACATATAGCTAGGTATGTGGATATGTGACTTGCGAAGCTACGGAGACAATTCTAATCTAACATACCGCCCGCCAAAGGACTTATAAGTTCTTTTATAATTATAATTAAGTTCTAACAAATTATCCTCTAAACAATCAAGTACCTAACTCCAAATTATCCGTCTAAAGTGCCAAATATTACAACTGTAAATTAATCATGAATGAAATCTAACTACTATATCTACTAAAATTATTCACAATTATCTCAATAATTCAAAAGAAACTAAGTAGAATCAACTGGCAATGCACATAACTTAGTAATAGTTCTCTTAGTTATAGAACCTCCACTTCTCACACTATACACTCTCGTGTTACCATCCATGCCTGGATGTTTATCTGTAATTCGTCCTAAGGACCATTTACTGGGAGGTTGATTTTCAGTCTTGATCAACACAATATCCCCTATTTCAAATTCCTTCTCTTTCTTCATCCATTTAGGACGCTGCTGTAGCCTGGTCAAATATTCATCTTGCCAGCGTCGCCAAAAGTCATGAAGAACCTTTTGTGTATGTTGCCAGCGTGACAAATTATGAACCTTCACAGCTTGCAGATCAGGTGAGGGTACCACAATCGGTGGTTCTCCAATTAAAAAATGGCCAGGAGTTAATGG
The DNA here is from genome assembly GCA_916614155.1 of Mesoligia furuncula. Lineage (NCBI taxonomy): Eukaryota > Metazoa > Arthropoda > Insecta > Lepidoptera > Noctuidae > Mesoligia > Mesoligia furuncula. The sequence goes on along the minus strand of OU744791.1, from coordinate 2,568,810 downwards.
ATCTAAGTTTTCTGGGTCGGTGTTATCTATTGGGCACAACGGGCGTGAATTCAGACAGGCTTCAATCTGGCATAATATTGTGTTCATTTCCTCGAACGTCAGGTGAGTTGTAATAATACGTTTTAAGTGGTACTTAATTGACTTCACGCCTGCTTCCCATAATCCTCCAAAGTTTGGACTATATACTGGGATAAAGTGAAACTGTGTTCCATCTGTCGCTAGCGTGGATGTAACTTCTCCTGTCATCTGTGCTTCATTCCACAGGTCATGAAGTTCTCTGCTTGCACCCACGAAGTTTTTTCCGTTATCACACCACAGGTGGCCACATTTACCTCTTCTGGCAACAAAACGTCTAAAGGCTGCTATAAATGCCTCTGAAGTGAGGTCTCCAACAAGTTCTAAGTGGATTGCTTTAGTGGACAGGCATATGAAAATTGCCACATATGTCTTTTTAGTTCTGTTGCCTCTTCCTTTAGATACCAGTGTTTGTAACGGTCCTGCGAAATCTACGCCGCTATGCAGAAACGGTCTCGTCGGTGTTACTCTTTCCACAGGTAAGTCTCCCATTATTTGTCCTTTCGCTGTGGCATTCATTCGAGCACACTTCATGCATTTGTGGATATGTTTCTTCACCAGTGATTTAGCTCTTATAACCCAGTATTTAGAACGTAAGTGACATAGCATCAACTGTAATCCTCCATGAAGTGTTTTGTCATGCGCATCAGCAATGATCAATTGTATCAGTTGGTTTCTATTTCCCAGGATCACAGGATTCTTCTTATCATCAGGTAAGTTGGCATGTCTTAAGCGACCGCCCACCCTGAGTACATTTTTTTTGTCTAGGTATGGATTCAGACAACGTAGCTGACTTTTTTTCTTAACTTGTTTTCCTATTTTTAATCTATCTATCTCTTCTTTAAATTCTTCCTCTTGAGCCTTTTTAATACAGATGTGTAGAGTATCTTCTAATTCTTGCGTTGTTAAATTCTGGTTTTCACTGTTTATATTCTTCTTATAGTTCAAAAATCTTCTACAGTAAGTAATCGCTTTTATTAAATCTGTTAATGTTTCAAAATCATCAAATTGTGATATTAAAGTTGTTTCAGGTTCTTCAATTCGTTCTGCGTTCAGGTAAGTATTGATTTTAGTTTTCTTCATTTCCAAGTCTGTTTCTGTTATTTCATGTTTAATATTTATTTCTGTTTCAGATAGCCAGCCCGGTCCGTGCCACCATAAGTTACATTTCTTCAAGTCGGATAACAACATTCCTCTGGTTGCCAAATCAGCGGGATTTTCGTGTGACTGAACATGGAACCAATGCTTCTTATTAATGTTTTCAACAATTTCGACTACACGGTTTGCGACGAAGGGTTTCCATCTGTTTGGTTCACCACTAAGCCATGCGATCACAATTGAAGAGTCAGTCCATGCGTACATTCTTGTTGTCGGTATCCTCATTGATTGTCCAACTTGCTTCATTAATTTTGAAAGAAGTAAAGCACCACAAAGTTCTAGACGAGGTAACGAAATGGTCTTCAATGGTGCTACTCTGGTTCTGGCAGCTATCAGTTTTGTTTCAATCTTGTCTGGAGTTTCAATTCTTATATAGACTGTCGCTGCATATGCACGCATTGAAGCATCGCTGAAACCGTGAATCTGTATTTTGTCTTTGCTAACAGACATCGTACCAAGCCATCTCTCTATTTTTATTTCAGTTATGTTGACGAGGTCTGATCTTATTTCTTTCCATTCTTGTTCTAATGTGTTACTAACTTGTTCATCCCAGTTAACTCTTTCAAGCCAAAGCTTTTGTATCAATATTTTAGACATAACAGTACTCGGTGCTATCCAACCAAGGGGATCAAACACTCTTTGTATATCAGACAATATGTTTCGCTTTGTTATGGTCTTGGATATGGGTGTAAATCTAAGATTGTATTGAAACTGGTCTGTTTTTAAATTCCATTCAATTCCTAATGCTTTGAGAGTTCCATCGAGGTTTAAATCAATATTTGCCTTTGAAGATCTTTTATCCTTATCTATATACTTCATAAAATCGATACTGTTGGATGCCCATTTCGTAAGTTGAAAACCGCCTCTTTCTAGTGTGTCTGATAATTCTTTAGAAAGTGTTATAGCTTCAGCTACTGAGTCTGTGCCAGATAAAAGATCGTCCATGTAAAAATCCTCATTTATAGTTTGTGCAACAAGAGTATTATTCTTAGCTTCGTCTTTGGCTACCTGTTGGAGCGTTTTAACGGCCAAATATGGTGCAGACGCTGTACCAAAGGTGACTCTAAGCAATCGATATTCCCCCAGGGTATATGATTGCAGTTGCCTCCACAGGATTCGCTGAAATTCTGCGTCCTCCTGGGTCACTAATACTTGGAGGAACATCTGTTTTATATCTGCCATAAAACAGACTTGTTTCATGCGCCACCTCATCAAAATGTTTCTCAAGTCTTCTTGCAGCTGAGGACCCACAAGTAATTCATCGTTCAACGAAACGTTGTTTGATCCTCTACACGACGCGTCAAATACAACGCGTGTTCGCGTGGACTCTTTGTCAGCTCGGATAACAGCGTGGTGAGGTAAGTAGACAGCTCTTTTATCCCTTTCCTTATCAGGTACTTTTTCGATGTGTCCTTGTTTTATATAGTCATTTATAACTTTACTATATTCTTTTTGCAGGTCTGGCGATTTCCTGAACTTCTTTTCTAATAGTGTAAATCTATGTGTTGCTATCGATTTTGTATTACCATCTGGTGATTGTGGACTGTATGTATTAAATGGTAACTTAACAATGTACCTTCCTTCTTGATTTCTAGCCGTTGTCTTTTCATATATTTCTTCACACAGTTGTTCTTCCTTTGTTAAGTGTCTTTTAGTGTCTACGTCAATTTCCCATATTGATTTCAACATGTCTTCTACGTCAACTGAATGATGCATGACAATATACTGGTTTTGTGGTGATTTATTAATTTCTCCAAAAAGAATCCACCCTAGGCTGGTTTCCTGAGCGCTTGGTGTGCCTGGTGGACCTTTGATTAGGTTGCTTTGCAGAATTTCCGCATATTCTTTCACACCCAAGAGCAGATCTATAGATCCTGGCTTGAAGTAAGTTGGATCAGCCAGGTTGAGGTCTTGAATGTGTGCCCAATCTTGTTTATTGATTGTCTTGGTGGGTATCTTTGTGGTCAGCTGTTTGGACATTACGTATGCCTTTATCGGTAAACAATAGTTTCGGTGCAATCGTGATCGTATTTGTAACTGTACCACATGTTTTATTTCGGTCTTCTGGGATCCCACCCCTATAATGCTTGCTTTAACAGGTTGTCGTTCGAGCTTCAACAATTGAGTCGCCTTCTCGCTAATGAAAGCTGCTTCGGAACCTTGATCGATCAGCGCCCGCAGTAAAATGGTGTTACCTTGCTCGCTTGTTGCTTCCACTACTGCCGTTGCTAAAAGTGCTGCTACTCTCTTCTTAGTATTGCAATGCGACGCTGTCATTGTATTGACTTGTAATGCTTGCTCTTCTTCTACATGTGTTACAGCTGGAGGTGTTTTGGTGACCCATGATTCTCCCTGCTGCTTGTTCTTCGTTTCATGTAAAAGGGAATGATGGCGCCTGTGACAAAGATGACAAGATACTGGCACTTTACACTTAAATGCCGAGTGTCCTGGTACTAAGCAGTTAAAACATAATTGTTTGTCTTTCACAAACTCTCTCCTTTCTGTAGGTTCCTTTTTGCCGAATTCCTTGCAATGACTTAAACTGTGACTTTCTTTACACATCACACAAACTTTCTCCGTAACTGGTGTGGCAACATGACATGAACGCTCCTTTGTTGTTTTATTGTCCTTTGATGTACTGTTCTGATTTGTTATTTCCAGGGTACGGAACTTCGATTCTAAGAACTTCTTGAAATCACTCCAGGTAGGTAAGTTTTCGGTTTCTTCTTTATATGCATGTTCTTCCCAGTTCTTGTGCGTCTCTGAGTCCATCTTCTGTACTAGAAGATATATAAGGAATGGATCCCAAGAGTCGACGTTAATATTTAAATTCTTAAAGTTGTTTAGGCACTCTGTTGTCGTGTCCAACAACCCCTTTAACTGGGAAGCTGATTGAGAAGTCATCTTCTTTTGGTTGAATAACCTTTTCATAGAATGATTCAAAAGTAAGCGTTTGTTGCCGTATCTCTTTTTCAAAATATCCCATGCATTTACGTAATTTTTATCGGTTACCTGAATATGCTTCAATAGTGATTCGGCTTCTTGTGTAACACTAGTCTTCAAATAATGAAGTTTTTGGACATCACTGAGCGAAGTGTTATTGTGCACCAATGATGTAAACAAATCTTGAAAGGTTTGCCATGATTCATAATTACCCGAAAACTTCGGTATCTCGATCCTCGGTAGGTGCACGAGGCTGTTTTGTGGACTTGTGCAGCCGAAACTACTATTTGCTGATTTTGATTCCACTACTGATGGTTCAGATAACGAATTAACCATGTCCTTTAAGTCACCTTGAAGCACGTTATACAAATCTTCATAAATAAAAATCTCCTCATTCAAAAAATAAGGCAAAGTTCCTTTCTCTTCCTTTTGTGTTATTTTTACTAAGTCTTTATGCGCACATTTGAACGTATCCCAATAATCTTCGATGATTTTCATGCGTGCTTCAATATATCCTCTTGTTAAGCGTGCTTTAGGACATTTCCTTAGGTTCATTTGCGTTTTCCGTAGCAGGTTTGCAGTATCTTCTAACACGGAGAGAAGTTTCTGTTGTTCCTCAGTCGTAGGCATTTTTCACGTAAACAATCTTAACTGCTGCTGTTACCCGATGTATAAAGGTCCGTAATTATTACTATAATAGTCGTCGTAGTAAACAACGTGCTAATTCTCGGAATCCGATGCGCACAAAAAAAAGGGTCGGCTTATCGCTGCTGTGGAATGCGAGTCTTTTGTTCTCTCGGTAAGTGTCCGTACTGGATGGATCCGGCTCGATTTCGACCATATGGTGTTTGTATTAAGGTTCACTATTGTTTGTCTGGGGTTCGGATAAATTAAATACGTGTTGTTTGAATGCAAGTATATTGGCGACTGGTCAAAACTATAATAGTAAATGCCTTTAAAGACGACATGAGTTATACATATAGCTAGGTATGTGGATATGTGACTTGCGAAGCTACGGAGACAATTCTAATCTAACAAGCGTAAAATCATACAAAAAAATCTAATCTTTTCTCTTGTTGCGGGTGTTATTAATAGGGTCCGGATAAATGATACGAGAAGTTAGTTATACTGAAATTGGTAAAATATTTAATAAAGGTTCAACATAACTCTGATTGCTTAATATAGTAAATGTGGACGTGGCATGTAAGCGACTGGTGAGTTTGACGCTCGCGTTCCTTTACCATATGAAAAATGCAATAATATTAGTTTAGATTAGGTGTTGTAACAATGTGTCTTATAAGAAGGCTAAAAGTCACCCAAAAAAAAAAAGGGCAATCGAGAGGGCTATGCTTGGAGTTTCGCTGCGTGATCGAATCAGGAATGAGGAGATCCGCAGAACCAAGGTAACCGACATAGCCCGAAGAATTGCCAAACTTAAGTGGCAGTGGGCAGGGCACATTGCTCGCAGAACAGATGGCCGATGGGGCCGAAGGGTTCTGGAGTGGCGACCGCGTACCGGAAGACGTTGCGTTGGAAGGCCTCCCACAAGGTGGACCGACGACCTTGTGAAGGCCGCAGGAACCCGTTGGATGCGGTAAGCACAGTACCGGTCGAAGTGGAGGTGCTTGGGGGAGGCCTGTGTCCAGCAGTGGACGTCTTTCGGCTGAAATGATGATGTGTTGTAACTTACAACACGTAACAGTGTTAATATTGCAATTCATAATCAACATTTTAGTGCACTACAAAGCGATATTTCATAATCACATTTATTCATAATGATAAATTAATCAAAGCAGCGAAATAATTGACAACTACTTGCAAGGTTGCCAAGATTCAGCATGCACCCTCTTCATCTTGTCTTTGATCAAATTAACGTCGTGGTTGATCAAGACCGTTTTGATAATCAAGTTCTAATTTTAACGTATTTTGTGTTATTGTCTTATTATAATATCATTATTGTTAGTTTATGAAACATAACCATAAAATAAAATAAAAAGGGTAGGTATAAGGCAAAGATTCGAGAAAAAAAAGGGAATTTTCATAAGGTTCTAAGTACTATATTGTCCAGTAATCTACAACGCTAACAGACTTAGCTCCGCATAAGTTACTGACTTGTACCATACAGTTATGTATCCAATGTTTAAATGGAAGACAACGTACTTTGACTGGATTTATGGTTTCTTTGAGTGTCCTGTTCTTTGACGTGTCGCTGAGTGTACCTAAAACTGAATATTAATATTTTTTACCGGTTTGCTGTATGTCATATCGTCGTCGTTTCAGCCGATAGACGTCCACTGCTGGACATAGGCCTCCCCCAATTTTGGGAGGGTTTGCCATAATCGCCACGCTTGGCAGGCGGGTTGGCGATCGCTGTATCGTATGGTGGTGGAATACATAGAGAACGCTGCTGCCCATTCTCCGGTACGACGCGACGCTTAGACACCCACGACACCCACGGGAAGTATGGGGTGGTGCTATTTTTTAAGTCCGGCACCACACAGACCCCAGAGTATGTCATATAGGTGCCTGCAATAAACTTTTAATGTTATAACTGAATGAGCACTGAAAAGTATAGGTATCTAATGAAAACATTATTAATAATAATAATGCTTTATTGAAAACAAAGTAAGTACACAGTTACATAAGCGCACTGCCTCCTGAACTAGGTTGTTAGCCTGTATCTCAGGAGACAGTTCCCTTCCAGTTTACATAATTACTAGATTCTTACAGCATTCTCAGGTATTTGAAGCTAAACGCACGTAGTGTGGTATTCATTGTGATAAATGATATAGATGTGTGTGAGGGAGTGTATTGGCACGGTTAATAGGTTTGTGTGTTCGGATTAGTGATGTTGTAGTGTATGTATGTAGTTGTGTTTGTGTAAATATGTATGTATGCATGTATGTGTTTGGTATGTATTTAAAATATGCGTAGGTTTGCGATTATACAGTCAGTTTAGATATTGGCTAAGAGTAGGCTTTTCACTTGCTCAAAATCTAGCTTGGTTAGCCAATCGAGAATACTTTTCCGAAATCGTGGTTGTTTGTTATAAATACGCGGTGCGATTGAGTTATAGTGTCGTTTTGCAAAAAAAGATTTTACATGGGGTGTTGGACAAATAAAGCGTCTCTTGCTGGTCGGCAGTAGCTGTGGAATTGTAATGCGGTGATATCTACGCAGTACCCGACTTACGTAAAGTTTACGAACTGATAGAACACCAGTGCGATTATATACGTCCGTTGTGAGGTGGCGGTATGGTACAAACATAAAAACTTTAATAATTGTGCGCCGTGCACGTTCCAGTTCAATCATAGTTGTTTTCGCTGCAGCACCCCAATTGTTCCCTATATTGTTTACAAAAACATATTTAAAAAAAAAACAATTTTTCACGCATGCAGTGCTGCGAAAATTCACCGAATTGCAAAAATCTGGGTTCATCTGGATCAACAACATCTATATATATAAAAGAAAGTCGTGTTAGTTACACCATTTATAACTCAAGAACGGCTGAACCGATTTGGCTGAAAATTGATGGGGAGGTAGCTTAGAACCAGGAGACGGACATAGGATACTTTTTATCTTTTTTTTTTTCGTTATACCTGTACGGTAGGAGTAGTGTAGGAGTAGGTTAGGAGTAGGGTAGGAGTAACGTAGGAGTAGGGTAGGAGTAGCGTAGGAGTAGGGTAGGGGTAGAGTAGGAGTATTGTAGGAATAGGGTAGGAGTAGGGTATGAGTAGTGTAGGAGTAGGGTAGGAGTAGGGCAAGGGGTAGTAGCGCCGGGCAGCTAGAAATAATTTATATAGCAAAACAACGTTTGCCAGGTCAGCTAGTTTTCTATAAATTTCTGTTGAATTCTGTTGGTGTACGTGTCCTCGTCTTTAAACCAATTAAATTAGCAAATGTCCTCCCCTCAAAATTACTTGTGTTATTAAATTTTGACTAATATATTTCACCATACATAAACGTAGGACTGTATTCAGTGTTGGAGAGTCAGGCCATAACGTGATTGCAACTACATATGTTGTGTTCACTCGTCGACTTTCGAAAGACCTTCACGCTAGCCAAGCACCGGCCATTATCACGCCATAACAAAACTATACTTACCTAACCCCCACTTTGTATATTGGGCAAAACAAACAGGGTTATAAAGGGGTCGTTCCAGGAACTCGTTGTGGCTAATTCCGTCGTCTCCGTCGTAAGTGCCTTTTATGCCTAACGATGAAAGTGTTAAGTAGCCACTAAATATGGTATTATAATAAGGAGGACCTTGAATCTCGTTTCAGTCGGTGATATTTTTAGCTGACAAAAGTATTAAGTGTTGAGGAGTTTTCCGGGAACTAACATTTTAAAAGAGTCACGGTGGAGTTTCTCCTACATACGAAAACTACATTTTGAAATGGGCGACTAGAATCAATTCTATTATGTTGTAATTTTTGACGTTCAAAGTGCCTATAATGTGCCTATTTGAAATAAATTATTTGACTTTGACTTTAACGTAGGTTGTGCGAATGGCTGCGTCTCATTTTTCTTTTAGAAGTTGATGATAATTAATTAGCTTTTTATTCGAGCCTGAAAGTATTTGGTGATTTTCTCTTTAGCGGAGGACAAGAACTAATGAATTTACTTATGTCTAATGACGTATCCAATGCGTACGTCAAAAAACAAAAACCTAATGACTTCACGATGAAAATGTTGCAGGGTCAAGAAAAATGGCATAGGTAAAGAAGACATCCAATGTCCTTAGATTCAACTGCATCAATTGCTTACTCTAAAAGATCACAAAGAGTAGGGTGGCCACGTGTCACCGCGACTATCCTTTATTCAATATCTTTCATTTTCTCCCAGATGAAAACATAAGAACCCAAATTGCACGGAGTTGAATAGCTACATTTTTTTGCTAAATTTATAATTCTGTAATTTTAAGATTGAACTTTAATAAATCTTCTTAACATTCCAATGAGTTCGTCGTTTCAGCCGATAGACGTCCACTGCTGGACATAGGCCTCCCCCAATTTTGGGAGGGTTTGCCATAATCGCCACGCTTGGCAGGCGGGTTGGCGATCGCAGTATGGTATGGTGGTGGAATACATAGAAAACGCTGCTGCCCATTCTCCGGTACGATCCTTAGTCGCCTTTTACGACACCCACGGGAAGTAAGGGGTGGTGGTATTCTTTAAGTCCGGCACCACACAGACTGCAATGAGTTAATATCCTATAATTTATTTACTGGTGGTGTTAAATGCACAAATTTCTTTAAAAGGTTTAACTGCTTGTTTCCAACCACGGCCGGTTCAGCCCAGTCTAAATTCTAGTATCATCGCGTTTAATCCGCTTTAGTGCGGCCCAGCCCGGTTTTGGCAAGTGCTGTGCCGGTACCGGATCAGAATTTTTGCTTTCCGAGCGTTGTATCCGGAAATCGTAGCGCAAAATCCGGAATATGTGCACTTGCAGTCAATACGAATTAGGGTGTCGGTAGATGGAATGCTTTTGGTTTTTTTTTTTTTTTTCAGGAGCTTTGGAATATATCTAGTTGAGGAAAATTCAAGCCAATTTAAGGAACTAAACATTTCGTACGGTATATAGAAAAGTATATAGTCTTCCTTGTTAAATTTTAGGGGTCAGTAGTTTAAGAACCGTTGATTTATATTGTCTGTGTCAATTTATGTGTGTTGTCTTTGGTCCATGGCCCTGACATCAAGTAATGGACGAAGTTGTCAGCTTTTTATATGCTTGAGTGCGAGGATTTTGACTATGTTGCATGTGTATATTTTATGTTTTTTTTTTATTCGTAATGTGCGTTTTGTTTGTGCAGAATAAACAATTTTTCTTTCTTTCTTTTTCTTTAACCCTAAAAAAGTCAATAAATCTTCAAATCGTATTATCTTTGTTGAAGCCGTTGTGTGAAGTTTAGTAAAACATGAAGCAATGAATGATGACCATCACATATGACCAAAATCATTTTGTAGAATAATATTCCGAAAAAGTATTGTAAAATGCCTAAATCGCTTACCTTTACCTTCACCCTCTTGATTTCGAACTAAAAAACAAAAGACAGTCTCTAATATTAAAAAGTCATGTCTAATTTTATACAAAAGCAGGAGTATCATTGCGCTTCCCAACGGATATCAATCACAGAGGCTCAGAGCGTCGGTCCCAATTTGCCGAGGACATTTGCACGAAATAAGCCACGTTTTTAGCTTTAACATTGGCACGACGCCAGTACATTTGTATCTAGGAATATTGTGGAAATGCTCTAAATAAGAATGTAAAGTAAAATTGTTTGTCTTTTTGACGTACTTTTTGGTGAGAATGAAAAGGATAAATGTTGTAGCATCTTGTGATAAATGCTGGTGTTTAGCTGCTGCTTCAGTTGGACTATTAGCCGACCCTAAAATGGTTGGGAAAAGACTAGACAGACGATGAGCATGGAATCTTGTGGTTGGAATTTTATAGCAGTCATTAGGGTTTGCCAGAACTTGTTGACGTTTATACCCAGAAATTGGGTAAGAATACGCCATTTATTGGGGCACTGCATTACCACTGCAAGGCTCGACCAAAAAAAAAAAGACCAACTGTTTGTGCAGAAGTCACGCTCTTTCCACTATCTTCTTAGGGCCTTCATCGTCGAATTTTGGATTCTGGGATGTTTGCCATAGAGTTGCAAACATCCCTGTTGGTGACTGTACAAACTAACCTAAAGCTCATATTTCTCTAACTGACAATTTGTCTCTCTACAAACGTTTCCTACATGAGCTGTACAGAACCCATTGTGTAGTAACACCGAGTATTAAAACGCCACAAGCGAGAGCTATGAACGTGTCTACGTCTGACGTTAACTTATCACTCGTACACCTAGCTGTGATGTTCAACTGTTTAACGCAGCCCGAACTGACAGGTGGTGCTGACGAAATAGGTGAAACTTTAGCATTACGTGTATTGAAAGACGAAAGTTCGAAACTTTAGAAAAAATTGTTCGAAACTTATGTTTTACAATTAATTAGTAATCTAGTAAACGAGGGAAAAGGAGTATGTAAGGATGAGGTGGCGGGATGGATGAGGGAGAGAGCCTCCCGTCCCAGGCGCCGCGGGAGACGCTCCGGGCGTCGGGAGCCACGGCACGACTCTCGGCCACCGTCGGCGCATGCCTGCGGACGGAGAGTAATGGGTAGCTCACCGTCCGATCAGGACCAGGCCCATGCCGGACGGCGCGTACGTGTTCCACGCGCGCCTCAAAGAGATATCAGCATCATCTGTAAGGGCCGAAACCTAAAGGTCAGCGGGATTGTCCGAAAGGGTTACCGCTGGCCCGGAACATAAAGAGTCTGGCACTCCCTTCCGTTGCGTCCAGAGCGGGAGGGGTCATTTGATGATTTCACACCCAAAATAAAAGTATGTAAGGATCACGGCAGGTGGCGTTCTGTAGTTTCTACCTACCCGTAGGTAGAAACTTCCATGGGAAGACAGTTTATCTACGTACCTATGTTATGTAGTAATCTAGCATATAAATATTCTTTCCTAATTATCACCTCTATTCAGGCATTAAAAGTAAGTATGACTTTCAGCAAAATAATAACCGTATTTTTTATTCATAATCGTCTAAAATGTACACGTAAAATAACAAATTTTCATCAAACTAAAATTTGGTCTACACTGTTTATAGTTCATTTTAACACAAAATTCCGCGCGAAAGCTCTGGAGCACACTAATTAAAATTCTATTCTTTACAAGAAATTGAGTGTGAAAATGTTAAAGTTAAATTAATATTAATTCCTCATAAATTATATTAAAAAAGCGCCATTTTAAACACAAGTCTGAGTCTGTAAACTGATTCACGAAGTATGAAAATGTGGGTCAAGCATATTTACTTCTGCAAAAGAGTTAAATTGCTGAAAATGACGCATAATTTAAGTAACGTTCTTTTGAATTATTCTCCAAAGCTATATTTAAAAGCTTCATCATTTTCCTAAATTCAAATACATTTATTTGCCAGAATGTAGGTTTATTACCGACTTCAAAAAAAGGAGGTTATCAATTCGACACATATGTATGTAATATTATTGGAACTGCATTATATTCACATATGAAGGGCTTCCCAACAAATATACAAAATTTTTAGATGTATGTATGTTTGTCCACGCATTTCTCCGCAACTATTAATCGGATCTCGTGACCATTTTTTTTATTAGCTTACATTTTTTTCAACTTAGGGAGCAATGCAGGTTTCATCAAAATTGATTCAGTAATTTTCAAGATATGGATCAGTACCTATGTGTAAGTGTGACGGCCTGGCTTATTGATACGAGCTACTACGGGTGTAGTGTCAAAGGTCAAAGAGAACATCTCAAAACCTTGGTCAAATTCTAGTGCAATATCTAAAACAAAACTATTACCTACTTATTACAAATAAAATATATTCCAGTTTTTACTTAAAACTAAAAATTACGAAATAGTAAAAAAGTAATTCAAAAAAATTAAACCGTCTTCAAAAGAAATTAACTCAAAATTATGAAATAACTTTAATTTCGGAAGTCGATGGCAAAAAACTAAAACTAAAATACAGATTCCAAGATAATACTTCCGAAATTAAAGTTATTTCATAATTTTGAGATAACTTCTTTTTAAAGTCGGTTTAATTATTTTTAAATTAAGTTACTTTTTTTTACATTTTACGATTACATGTGCATTATTTTACTAAGATTTCAACTAAGATCATTCTCTTTACTTCTTCTAGTTCTCTAGTTCGCTGGCACCAAAGAGTCGCAGGTGCATCTGGAACCCTCGTCACAACGCTGCTACAAATCCCGTCAGTTTAGATCCCACTTAATTTCCTTGACGCAGCGACAGCCATTACTGCCCACGTTGATTTTAGATGACATTCCGTTTTGTGAGGTCTGCTCAAATACGTGGGTAGTTTTGAAATATGGTTACGTGGATGGGCTTTAAATTAGGTATTTATTTTTAGAAAGTATGATGTCATATTCTAAGCGACAAACCAGGAAAGGAGAAAAACTGGTAAAGGGTGCTCAACCTGCCCTGACAGCGGTCCGTTGCTCTTTGCCAAGAGCCAGCCAAGTTGATGAGGAGGGTTTCACGAAAGTAGTGAAACCCTCCTCACCTGAGAACCTGTGTGGCACCGCACCGACTGGACCCAACATGCTGCTGCGCCCTGCTGTGCCTACGACGCAGCTGTACCTTTCGCGTCTGCATCACTCCACGACAACTGAGGAAGTCGTGCAGTATTTGAAGGTGAAGACCAACTGGACTCTGAGGGTCGAAAGGTTAGAATCGCGCCACAACATCAACTTTAAGTCATTCGTGGTTCGAGTTCCAACCCAACATCTACAGACCTGTTTGAAAGAGGACTTTTGCCCGAAAGGTGTCGTATACCGACGTTTCCGAGGTTACGCGACACCACGCAGCGAAACACGACGCCAACAATGTTACATGTATAGTTTATAGTTTTAAGGTTTTTAATATGTATCAGTTTATTATTGTTTAATATTATTTTGTGTATTTTATCTATGGGCCTTACTTAGTTGCCTGTTAATAAAATGATTATAATTATTATATTATGTTCAGAAAATGCATTAGAAAGTATAGACATCTACTTTTCTCTTAGTAAGTAATTTATGCAACTATCTTATCTTATCGCGACTTCGTCCGCTTGAAATTTCTAGTTCCCCCGACCCACCCCGTTGCATCGCATCGCCCGTGCTATTACTTCGTTTTTTTTTCTGACTTCTGTGCTCAGCTCCTAGGGCCATGGCGTGATGCAAAAATAATTATTCCAATCCGACGGTAGTTCCAATTGTGGTGGTTGAACATGAACTAAATCTCAGAGATTACTGCGTTCAAACAAACAAAAAAACAAACAAACTCTTCAACTTTATTATTAGTATACACTCGTAGATTATATTGGAGGGGCCCGTGGCTAAATAATAACAGCCGCACAGGTCTATCGATCAGGTTAAGCATCGCTTGGCGCGGTTGGTCTGTGTGGGTGACCATCTTTACATACCGTGATCCCTCCGTGCCTCGGAAAGCACGTTAAGCCGTTGGTCCCGGCTGCTCATTCCTGGATCTTTGACAGTCCGTTACGGATAGTCAGAAGCCCGAAAGTCTGACAACCTGTCTAACCAAGGGGTATCGTATTACCCAGTAACTGGGTTGTGGAGGTCAGATAGGCAGTCGCTCTATGTAAAATACTGATATTCAGCTGCATCCGGTTAGACTGGAAGCCGACCGCACCATAGTTGGGAAAAGGCTAGGCAGATGATGATGACTCGTAGATTATATTTAAATGACTTGGATTTATGACCTAGCATGAGACAGAAGCAGGGAGCAGAAGAACCGCATTTGTTGACAGAAAACTTATACTTTCTTTGTTCCCAAAGCATGCATAATACATGTCAAGCCAGTGTCATGGGGTATTGTGATCTCGGTACAGGGAAAAGCCCTGTTAATTATTATAATTGAATTATGTTAGCATGTCAGAGTTTTGTATAGATGTACAGGTTGATTTTCTTTACCGGTTCCAAAAGTTTACAGGGTGTTCTACCAACTCTGAAATCACGAAAAAAAAAATCTGCTGTTTCATCCATTTTGGTCAAGGAGGTATTGAACTTTTGTATGAAACAGCTGTTTTTTTTTCGTGATTTCAGAGTTGGTCCCATAGCGAAAGTTGTTCATATTCATGGGTAGAACACACTGTTAAAATTTGGGACCGGTAAAAAATCATTCTGTATGGTATACCTGGTGGCAGTCGACATAGCTCACAGAATAAGCAAGCTGAAGGAGCAATGGGCCGGCCATATTAGCCGTAGAACCGAAGACCGTTGGTGTAGACGTGTTCTTGAGTGGAGACCGCGAATCGGCAAACGTAGGGTACGACGCCCTCAGGCTAGGTGGAGTGACGATCTTCGCAGGGTGGCTGGTAGCACCTGGATGAGAGTTGCCGAGAATCGGGCTGAATGGCGTGCAATAGGAGAGGCCTATGTCCAACAGTGGGCTGCTGTGATGATGGTATACCTAAATTCGTGATTTTATGTATACTTTGCTTTATTTAAAAAAATATTTGTAATCATTTGTTCAAAACTTTACTAACCTTATAGTAACCCTTTTACCAATTTAACAGAAGTAATACGACGCCTACAAGATGATATTCTTTCCCAAAGATAAACATTGAAAGATTCAATTTGCAAAGTTTGATCCAACCCAAAAACAAATTATAAACTTTTATTACAATTTTATAGTTTTAAATGGAATTTAGAAGGGTTTGGCATAATTATTGTTCTAGACCAAAGTTAGATGTCGAAGGTACCTAAGTGAAAAGATATGTTCGATATTTAAACTTATGACACGTAAGTTTATTTAAAAAAACGAATAATAATACAACACTTTGCTTCTCACTTCATTTCTTAACTTTTTGTCCCATATTATTGACTAGCAGCACCCGCGGTTTCACCCGCATAAGTGTCGATCCCGTCGGAATATCAGGATAAAAACTATCCTATGTCCTTCCCCGGGATGCCATCTATCTATCTGTCAAATTTTATCGAAATCCGTTCAGTGGTTTAGGCGTGAAAGGTAACATACAGACAGACGGAGTTACGTTCGAATTTATAATATTAGTATAGATTAGTATGGATTAACGGGGTTATTTATCACATCACTAACTTTAAGAACTGAGTGAATTAATTTAAACAGCCTCTCTTTTGCCTTGCCAAATGAATAGTTTACGCAGTGGCAAATAATTGCGTAAAACACAATCTGAATAATTTTGCTAAGTATATATTGCTAAAACATTGCTTCATATGTTCGAATAAGAATAAGAATAAGAAGTTTTTATTTGTATAGAATGTAGGTAATACAATAAGATGTTAACAATGTTCAAGAGTCCTTGTACATTCTGCCTTTCGGCATACAAACATTTATGGGTAGACACCGGGGTTCATACATAAAACATTACAGCTTACCAGTACAGAAAAAAGAAATGTTCCTTTAGACTATTACAAATCATCATTCAAAAAATCAGATATAGAATAGTAACATTTTTGCAACAATAAGTCAGTTAGACGTTTTTTTGAATATTCTAAATGGTTGTTCCTTAATAACTTTAGGTAACTTATTGTATACCTTTGGCGCCATACACATGACGCTTTTCTTTAAGAGTGTGGTGTTATAGCTACCTGTGTGCAATAAATTTTGATATTGAGATCTCATACAATTTTTCCTCTTTCGTATCTCACATAACGATGGAAACAGATGCGGGTTGGTTTTTGCAAAAATGGCTATTTCTAGAATGTACAGACATGGGAAGGTTAGTAATTTATGTAATTTGAAATTAGGAACACAGCTGTCTGTAATCTGTAAGTTAAAAATTGACCTAACGCATCGTTTTTGGGCTTTGAAAATGTTTTCTCTTTCACTACTGTTACCCCAGAATATAATGCCAAACCTCAACGTTGAAATAACGAGGCCATGGTAAGCAACAAGCACTGTATTGATATTGACTTTTTTAGATAGGTTGTATAACATGTAGGCGTAAGTACTTAGCTTTTTACAAATATAATCAGCTTGAGGTTTCCATGTTAATTGATCGTCAATTAATATTCCTAAAAATTTTGCTATCTTAACATTTTCAATCTTATGACCATCATAATTGACGTTTAGGTCTTTGGGATTAGTTCGTTGGTAAAAATGCATGATATTAGTTTTTTGTATATTTATTTTTAAATTATTGTAATCAAGCCAATTAATTATAGATTTAAGAGTGTTGTTAATATCATTTTCATAGTTTTCTTTACTTGTGCATTTAACTATTGCTGTACTGTCGTCAGCAAACAATATGATTGGATGGTCTATTTGGAGTGGAAGGTCGTTAATATAAATTAAAAACAAAGGCGGACCAAGAACGCTTCCTTGTGGGACGCCATATTTGATGTTTCTATAAGAAGATCTGAATTTTATTTCGCATTTTGTATTTGAGCAAATATTAGAAATTTCAGTATATTGCATACGATCAGTAAGATAGGATTTAATGAAATTTAATGCATTTCCTCGAATCCCGTAAGCTTGAAGTTTGTTTATAAGTGTCTTATGATCTACGTAGTCAAAGGCCTTTGTCATATCCGTGAAAATGGCGCAGACTGGTGTTTTATTATCTACGTTTACCATTATAGTTTTTAATAAATCGAATATAGCCATATTGATGTTTTTATCTTTACGGAAACCTTTCTGTTCGTTACAAAGTAAGTTAAATTTTGACAAAAAATTGTAAATTTGTTCATATACAATTTTTTCTATTACTTTAGAGAAAACAGGAATAAGAGCAATGGGTCTGTAATTTGACATATTTTCTTTATTATTTTTTTTATGTATAGGTTTGACAATTACTGTTTTGAGACTCTTAGGAAATACTCCGGAAGATATGCTTGCATTGATAATGTGACTTAAGGGACCAGAAATAACATTAGAAACGAATTTTATGACTTTTGTGGAAATGCCGTCGTAACCAAAGCTTTTTTTATTTTTCAATGATTTTATTACCCTTGATACGTCTTGAGGTACTACTGGGGACATGAAAAACGAATTTGGATTATGATCTATTTCTTTAACACGATGAGATGCAGTTTTTGGTGAATCCGAGACTTGATCCACGAAAAAATTATTAAATGCTTCAGCTATATCTTTGGGGTTAGTTATTATGACATCATGATCATTTATCTTAGATATGGGTTCATTAATATTATTATTGTTATTTATTATGTGCCAGGCTGTCTTTGATTTATTTTGTGAGTTTAGAAGTAAGTGGTTATTTTGAGCTTTTTGAGTTAACTTGACGATTTTTTTAAATTTCCTAGAATAATTACGAAACTTTTGTTTATTCTCCTCTGTGGGTTTTATTCGTTGCTGCCACAGTAAAAAGCGTTGTCTTTTACTGCATATACGAATACCCCGTGATATCCATTTAATCGATTTTCCAAATTTAATAGTTGTATATTTAATTGGAAAGCACAGATTGTATAGTAAAAGAAATAAATCCAAGAACATATCATATGCTAGGTTTGGGTCCTCGCTATTATATACCTCTGAAAAAGTTAATGATAACAGATGATTTTTAAATTTGAGTAGATTTTCATTCGAAATATCTCGTGTACTTTTACGCCATGATTGTATCTGAAATGATTTATTAACCTTGATCTTTAGAATTTGCGCTGTGTGATCAGACAGTGCTAAGTCTATTACTTCCCATTTGCATTTTTGTCTGTAATTGTGAGCAAAATTATCTAGACAAGTGTTGCTGTTAAGCCTGGTGGGAACATTTATTTCTAATTTGAGGTTATAGTTCAGGAGAAAGCATTCAAGTTCCAATGCAAATCTGTTTCTTAACATTGTATTTATGTTTAAATCACCACACAATACTAATTTAGAGCCATTTTTAGTACATATTTTTTTTAAAATACTGTCTAAATTTTCGTAAAATTTGCTTAAGTTACACATTTTAGGAGGTCTATATATACAGAGAACGACGACATTTTGTTTAACGAGTTTTACAGCACAACATTCAATTATACCTGTTACAGAGTGTCTCATTATGTCTGGTAGTTCCTTGTATTCAAGCCCTTGTTTTATCAATAACTTGTTTTATCGAAACATTGATGTGTACAACAATATACAGGGTTATTGCTAAAACATTAACAACCTCTTAAGAGGTCATTGTACTCATCATCATGAACAACTTTTACTATGGGACCAAACCTGAAATCGCGAAAAAAGAATCAGCTATTCCCTATATTTTGACGAGTTATATGAACATAAATGTAGGGAACAGCTGATTTTTTTTTTCGCGATTACAGGTTTTCATTATGAACAACTTTTACTATGGGACCAAACCTGAAATCGCGAAAAAAAAAATCTGCTGTTCCCTACATTTTGACGAGTTATCTATACATATAATAAATCTGTAGAAGGGTCAATTCTGTACATTGAAAATATTGAAAAAATAAATAGCGGGGGGTGTTGCTCGATCGATACCAAACCCAAATATGTGATTAAAAAAATTTTTGTCTGTCTGTCTGTCTGTCTGTCTGTCTGTATATGCAGGCATCACGTGAAAACTAACGGTTCGATTTCGATGAAACTTGGTATAATTATACCTTATTATCCTGGCCATAAAATAGGATACTTTTTATCTTGGAAAAATACGTAGAAAAAAAAAAACTTATTTTTCGGTTTTATTCATAGACGTTGTTCTGTAGAACCGCGAACACACGTTGCATTACCCGTAGTGGATAATTTTCCATTTCAATTTAAGAGAATACAGTTTCCTGTAGCTTTGTGTTACGCCATGACAATAAATAAGGCTCAAGGTCAGACCCTAGGAGTTGCTGGCGTAGATCTTACCGCGAGTTGTTTTTCACACGGGCAACTTTACGTAGCTCTTTCCCGTGTGAGCAGTCCAAGAAATCTTCATGTTCATATTCCGGACGAGCTCACTAACAATGTTGTGTATGCTGAAGCTCTCAAATAACTTTCTGTCGCATTGTCACGATCACTTTTTTATTATTGCAAACTTTTCGTCACTGTCAGTAATTTACTGCTACATGCTACTTATCAAGGTCGGAATTACTATGAAAAAAATACTTACTACAGAACGCGAGCTCAACAGCAGTAGCTCAATAGAGGGATCTCCTTAATTATTATAGCCGTATTTGGGTCCAATAGATATTTATAAGATGTCATTGTCAGAGTTACTCAAAATGGAGAAATAAACCATCCACGCGAAGACCGACATCCGCGCGGACAGAGTCGCGGGCGGAAGCTAGTACGAACATAAATGTAGGGAACAGCTGATTTTTTCGCGATTTCAGGTTTGGTAACGTCCCATAGTAAAAGTTGTTCATAATGATGAGTACAATGACCTCTTAAGAGGTTGTTAAAGGTTTACCAATAACCCTATATAAAACACAATGAATGTTGTTATACTGTCGAAATTTAAGCCATTGCTGCCGATAGTGTGTTACGCAATTATTCCGCCAATTCTTCTTTGTGGATTTTTAAAAGACCTGTCAAAATCCACAAAAAAGAATTATGTTACCTGTGGATAATATGTCAAAGAATTCTTTACGCTACCCGGACTTGCTACTCTTTGATATTTGATTTGGCAAAGATACGACAGCATTACCTAACAACGGCGTTCAATAACACATCCGAATCTGGTGTTGACACTCAGTCACATTAAAAACAAAATACTCCCCGCAGACGTTCATCCCCAATTTCTCTTATCTCAAGTTTGCTGAACTCCATCCCAGAGCAAGCAATAATTAAAACAAATAAACATCAAACTAATTGGCGATAGACAAAGATCTATGAGATGACAGATCTGTCAGAGTAATCGCTTCGGAAATGCTGTGGGCACGTCTTCAACAGTGACGAGGAATCTTTAGTTATGGGTACATGAGTAGAGAACCTACAGAGACCAAGGTTCATAGCATAGAATTCTCTTTAAGGTGCTACTAGTCGATATTTTTTGCATACAAATTTCAGGAGAGTATTACTCCACTGTTTGACATTATGCATCCAAAGTTAAACATGATATCGTTTAGACTTATTATTAATTTTGTCTGTACGGAAACAAAATAGTAAAATAAAATAAATAAATACATTAAAAAGTTATGAGCCAACAAATATTCGTTTTTCTTGCTATTTTTAAGAGAACTTTGGGTGTAAATAAGTAATAAAAGAACTGCAAAATCTTCAAAACCAAGTCCATACTGACAAAGCTCAGTTATCGGAGAGTTCAATAAACTTTATTTGTAAGTGATTTATGAATCGGTTTTTTCACAAAACTTGATTTTCCGAAGCAGAATTTTTTTACTCGCCTATCAGTTCGGAACGGTATTTCTGTGTGTGAAAACTAGACGTTGTTCGTGTAGACTAGCGTCTAACTGCTCGTCACTTGTGCGTGCTTTTTGGCCATGACCACCGTTGACTTTGAGCTCGTACGGTGGCGTCAACCTAACGTAAGCACGTAACCAAAGCTGATCAGAAGCTCCGATGCGTCGACTCGGCTACGGCTAGGGTACGCCGTGCTCACTGCTCGCCGACCGCTGGTTGATGGTGCAGCAGATGGGCCGGAGGGGCGAGAGGGGTAAGGGTGGACAAAGAGACTTAAGCTCAGGTACGGTGAGACTTAAACGCGAGGACGCCGAGCCGTAAGCGCGGGGATGACGAGCCGTAACGCACCGCACCGCGGTTCGTGAACTTGTCCCGAGCCGAGGCGATTACGTTACGATTCCGATTAGTGTGCGTTGCGGTAGAGTTTCATACAAAGAATGCTGAACGGCTCAAGTTGATACGGTGCCGATCCCTTTCCGGTTTGATACGTGTGCCATGACCTTTAATCGGTACTGCCAAGTTATTCTATTAGAAAACCAGTTTAGGGGCGGCTTTGCTGAATAGATACGGATACTTGGGTATCCGTGTCACTATCTCTAGAGATAGTGGCTTAGAAGACTGGCTTAGTGAGTTGGTAATGTCATGCCCATCTGCACATTGTGATGTTTCTCATTTTCTATTTTGTTAAGTACCTAATACTTGTTGATAGGCCTACATTGTCATCCCAAACCTATTAAAAGTGTAATTCGAAAATATTATAAAACCCAATTATTTTTAAAAGTGTATATAATAACCGTTTCTTACCGGCTCTATTCCATTGGTAACACCAACGTTATTATGTTATTACACTAATATTATAAAGCGATTGAGGGGCTCGTGGCTAAATAATAACAGCCGCACAGGTCGATCGATCAGGTTAAGCTGCGCTTGCCGCGGTTGGTCTGTGGATGGGTGACCATCTTTACATACCGTGACCTCTCCGTGCCTCGGAAAGCACGGTAAGCCGTTGGTCCCGGCTGTCATTCGTGGATCTTTGTCAGTCGTTACGGGTAGTCAGAAGCCCCAAAGCCTGACAACCAGTCTTACTAAGGGGTATCGCATTACCCAGTAACTGGGTTGTGGAGGTCAGATAGGCAGTCGCTCCATGTAAAATACTGGTATTCAGCCGCATCCGGTTAGACTGGAAGCCGACCCCAACATAGTTGGGAAAAGGCTAGGCAGATGATGATGATGACTAATATTATAAAAGCGGAAGTTTGTGAGTGTGTGTGTATTTGTGTGTGTTCATATGTTTGTTACTTCTTCACGCTCGAATGGCTGGACCAATTTTGATAAAATTTTGTATGGAGGTAGCTGACACCCTTTATTAACATATAGGCTACTTTTTATCCCGATATTCCCACGGGATCAACATTTACGCGGGTGAAACCGCGGGGCGCAGCTAGTTTTTTATATACAGGGTGTCCGGTAATTAATGTATAACCTCTTCAGGGGTCATTGTACTTATCATTATGAACAACTATTACTATGGGATCAAACCTGAATTCGCGAAAAAAGGCTCAGCAGTTTCCTACATTTTGACGAGTTTTTTTTTTTGCGGATGGGAAATCATCAAACGACTCCTCCCGCTCTGGGTGGAGCGGAAGGGAGTGTTCTGAAACCCGCCCGTGTTCCTTCCTTAGCCCTTTATGTTCCGGGACAGCGGTAACCCTTTCGGACAATCCCTCTGGCCTGCCACATTTTGACGAGTTAGGAGAACATAAATGTAGGGAACAGCTGTTTTTTTTCGCGATTTCATGCTTGGTCCCGTAGTAGCTGTTCATAATGATAAGTACAATTACCCCTGAAGAGGTTATCCATTAATTACCGAACACCCAGTATATATTATATTTTTTTTGTGTTCGTCCCATGTAGTAATAAATATCACATCATGTCCTTAATGAAGCGTGGTCTCTGTTGGATATGACTCAATGTCCTGAGCACCTTTTTTTAAATAAGACATTTTGAAAATGTGTTCTACTAACTTTTTAGACCTTTGTATCCTGCTTATGCATATGAAGTTTCATTAAAATCGGTTCATTCATTTCGAAAAATAAGGGCTTAAAAGTTTGTATGAAATGCCGTTCGGCGTAAACGATCTTAACCATAAGATACCTTTGAATTAGAATTACTATTTCTATAATACGGGGTCATTGCGTAATATGACTTTCATTTTGCCAGTTCAACAATATTCATTGCGTTATAACGTTGTTGAGCAGACATTTTTTTCCAAGATATGAAGCAATGGATTAGCTTTCAAAATGATCCAGATTGAGAGTGGTAGTCATCATCTGCCTAGCCTTTTCCCAACTATGTCTGGGTCGACTTCTAGTCTAACCGGATGCAGCTGAATACCAGTATTTTACATGGAGCGACTGCCTATCTAACCTCCACAACCCAGTTATTGGTACCCTTTGTTTGTCAGACTGGTTGTCAGACCCCGCCAAGGCCGCGGAAGGTAGTGAGAGCGGCGCACCGCTATACCGGCGCTCGTCTCCCACCGCAGCCTCCAACCCTTAGCCGCGATCCTCCCATACGATATCGCGGCCCGCCTCAGTTCACCTACTTGTTGGCCGCTACCTACGTCGTCGGCTTACCGGCAAAAGCCCTGACGAGTGGCCCCTCCTCGGGTTCCTCTTCGCTTCACCGTGGGTGACCAAGCCACGGCAACTAAGCCCCCCGCCTCGACAATGCGGGAACTCACCGGACGGAGGGGGGACGATAACCTCACCTAACCGGACGGACGGACGAACGGACAGCGAACTGAGACTATCCCCCCTAACGACTATTACTCTCTAATTAGACCTTTAAAACTGTCTAAAAATTATTTTTATTTGTTGCCATGTTTTTCGGGTTTCAGCTTCCATACGTTTTTGCCCATCCTCCATTTAATAGATTTTCAACTTTATCGCTAAAGAATTAGGTTCAAAGTTGATTCGGAAAATTGTACTGTTTTATATCATAATTATCATCATTTATTGCATTCATGTAGTTTACAAGTTGTTGCAAGTATAAAGGTTTCATACATGAGCCCAGCTAGGCCACAGCAATATAAATAGTTTAAAGAGCTACAGTGTCACCATCACAGAAATATTAAAAAGAGAGAAGTGGCAAGGGGGCGTGTCGGCGACCACCGGCTGCTGAGCGTTCTGATCAGCTATTGAAAAAATGGCCGTCACCGCGAGTTAGTGCGATTTCGACCGTGATCGTGATAAAATATAAAAATGCCGAGTTGTTCAGTGGTTTCCTGTAAAAAGCGAAGTCAAAATAAATAGTTCATATCTAATGGAATCGCTTACCATATTTATGTAAAAGTATTTTACTGTATTTGTCATTGAAATCATGAAAAAAAACAAATCGTAAAATATTTCATGCTTTTACTACGTTATTTTTGTTTTCAAAAATCGCAGCGGTTGTACTATTTTTGCAGCAAATACATTGCTCCTTATCCACTACCTAAGTATGTCGCTAAGTGACTGGACAAGCAATGTAAAAATTACAAAACGATACTTTATATTTGCGGAGCGTCGCGTGGTACAGCCGCTGTGTCTTGCGGCGAGATAGTGATGAGGTTGTGAAGATCCACTAACTTAGTCTAACGACAACAACGTCGATTGCCCAACGAATAGATTGCTATTATAGTTAATTTCTCAATTTGTCAACCGTTTTAACCCGGTTTATAGAAGATCTGAAAAGATGACGTTTAAATCCGGTTGGTAGACTCTTGAGAAGATGTAAAATATGAGAAGATGTAAAATCATGTTATTTTTTTTTATTTACTTCCATTATTTTTTTTAGCTACATTTTATTGATTTATAATATAATATGTTCTGGACATATCGTTTTTTATTAGGGTTCCGTACCCAAAGGGTAAAAAACCGGGCAAGAGCGAGTCGGACTCGCGCACCGAGGGTTCCGTAACATCCGGGTTTATGCATAAGGTTTATGTTTATGAAATTAAATGTTTTTTTTTTATTTTTGAGTTGATTGAATGAATGGTAAATTGTGGTTTCCGATTTATGACGAATTAAAAAAAAAACTACTTACTAGATCTCGTTCAAACCAATTTTCGGTGGTAGTTTACATGGTAATGTACGGTATGCAACAGAACTCCTTAAGCGCGATAAGAGCGTTTTTGCTGTGAAGACCACCGCGCGCCACAGGCCCGAACCTACATCTGTAAGTGATCGAACGAAACAAAAATATACTGTCGCTTTTACATACAGGGTACGTAATCATATGACCTTGGTGGGTTCATACGATTGCTAAATTGACTTCTTCACATCGAGCACATATAGCTAGTAACGTAATGTATTGGATTAGCAAACGCGAAAGTCTGGGTTCCAATCTCGAGATGAGACTATTATTTTTCTTATCTACAATTTATTATCTTTCTCGTTTTTTTTTATTATTCGATAGATCAATAAACGAGAATAATAATGTAATAATTATTATATTTTTATTATTATATTGATAAGTTTAAGTTTATGGGATTAAAAATAAAAAAATACAAAATGTTTTATACGTAGGTAAGTGATTTCAAAATGTTTATTCGTTATAATTTTAGAAATAAATGTTTGGTTAAAACAGTTTATTTTCTCATAAAGAACAATTAATTGAAGTAAAGCAGGTAATCAGTGAACTACGACCATTAGACTTTAAATATTGTATCTTAGTAATATAATAATATTGTGCTATAATTACTACCGTTACTCCAACAAACCACGACTAGCAAATCTGCGCACGTGAATAAAAAAAAGTGCGGACTCCTTCACAATATATCACAATACAATTAAATTACTCAGTGGTACTACTTTTTTTATAGTACTGCCAGTGCACTATGTCAAACATCAAAGTTAACAAATCGTACTTATTAGGAGTTATTGCGGTTATAGCTTAAGTATTCATTTTCATTATGAAAAGAAGATTGAAACTAAACCTCAAAATAATCCTTATTACGGATATGACACAATATTATTTTAATATTACTAAAATCAATTTGTAATTTATAACTTAATACTTTGTATAACCCCCATTATTATCAATGCTATCAAGTAAACCCTGGCGCAGGGATCCTCTATTATTTAAACATAATATATCTGCGTATTGAATGCAACTTCAACTGTTCATCAGATCTCTCATTCCGTGCTTCCCATCACTGTATCTATCATCGCTGTATCTTATCGCAAAATGTAAACGTTCTTGTTTATGATTTCCAATCAAATATGGTTTTTGAGCTGGTTTTCGTTTGCACGGCGAACGCTTTGTGAAGACGTGTCGAATAATTTGGCATCATATCTCGTTGCACTTGTTTTATGTTCACTGACCAGCTGGGGCCTTCCACTACGCTTTCGACTGGCAAGTGAAGGCTTACCCTCTTCCATCTTCCTTTGACCCTCCGACTCACAGTAGATAATTTCTCTAAAACAAAAAAGGAATACTTAAGTTAGGCTACTAGCAAAATTATAAAATAATAGTACCTACTATTTGGAAACAAAATTATTTTGAAAATAAAAATGTTAAAAATAATTATATTATAATTATACTTAATGTTTCATCATTCCAAAAGTAAATAAATAAAGTTATGGAAATATATTTTTTTACCTTGACCTTGTGGTAAATACGATTAAAAAATAACTACTAGGATCAGCAGTTATACCTACTTTAATTAGCTAAATGTTAGATAAAATAATTAAATCATAATACTCACAGTCAGTCCGGTTTCATCAAATATTTGTGATATCATAATATTAAGTCCACTTTTACACTGCGCGATAATATCTGCTTTCATGTCAAAGCTTACATTAAAAAATGAACTATTACACCGCTAATAGATTAAACACACGTCACTAACCCACAATATCAAAAACCAACCAAGAACGAACAACATTCTATTAGTCGCGGTAATGAGCCGTAAGTTACCTGCATCTGTCTACCATACCTAATTTATTTATGGCACTGATTTAAACAGGCAGTTGTAAATAGCGGTTTTGGTAAGTTAAAAATTATAAATGGCACGTTTAATAACTTGTTCAGCAGTTAAAACTAAGCAGTAAAGTAAACAAAAATGAGTAATAAAAAATAATGAAATGGATCAGTGAATATATAATTGAGTGGGAAAATAATTAAATGGGCGGTAAAAATGAATGAATGGGCAGTTACGTGTGGGCAGTAATAAATCGGAATTTGTCGGTAATAAATCTCATTCTAAGCAATGAGGTGGTAAAGTAGTTTTGGGTGTGTAGTCGACGGAGCCCCGCTTCGCGGGGCCCCTATTTCTGTCTACAGGGTTTAAAGGAACCTAACACGAAGGGGATGACGGGGGCTCGTTCGCTCGCTTTGCTCGCTCACTCGAGCCCCCGTCATCCCCTTCGAACCTAACCTGTCCGAGTCGGGGTGCCCCAAGTCCCGAACTCGCTTCGCTCGCTCTTGCATCCGCTATGATCTGCCGAACTATTTAGCGAACCGCCCATTCCATCATTTTTACCGCTCATTTAGTTATTGGACTGCTCAATTATTTTTAGAATTGACATTGTATGATAAAATAACAGTCTAATTGATCTTTTATTACTGTCCATGTTTTACTGTCGCAATAATTAATCAACCGCCATTAAATTAAATAACTGCTCAATATGTTTTTCAACTGATCATAATAACATCTCGAATATTTAAATAACAGCTCAAAAAATTAGTTCCCTTTATTTATTTAGATTTCTATGGGTATACTCATAAAGTTTTACGAATTATGTGAACAAGACGAACATGACACGGAACTATATTCAATAGCGTGATTATTCGAGTAATATGCGGGTGTGTGTCAAATTACTCATTAAAAGAAGGTCGTAAGTCAAACTAGACGTTAAGCAATTAATTTGTAAATTGCTTAAGGACTTTTGGCGTCGACCGTACATCATATATTTTTTTTAGTTTTATCATTCTCTTATTTTAGAAGTTACAGGGGGGGGACACACATTTTATCACTTTGGAAGTGTCTCTCGCGCAAACTATTCAGTTTAGAAAAAAGTAATATTAGAAACCTCAATATCATTTTTGAAGACCTACCCATAGATACCCCACACGTATGGGTTTGATGAAAAAAAAAAAATTGAGTTTCGGTTCTAAGTATGGGGAACCCTAAAATTTATTGTTTTTTTTCTATTTTTGTGTGAAAATCTTAATGCGGTTCACAGAATACATCTACTTACCAAGTTTCAACAGTATAGTTCTTATAGTTTCGGAGAAAAGTGGCTGTGACATACGGACGGACAGACAGACGGACAGACAGACAGACAGACAGACAGACAGACAGACAGACAGACAGACAGACATGACGAATCTATAAGGGTTCCGTTTTTGCCATTTGGCTACGGAACCCTAAAAACGGGACACTATTACTAAGACTTCGCTGTCTGTCCGTCTGTCTGTCTGTCTGTCACCAGGCTGTATCTCAAGAACCGCGATAGCTGGACAGTTGAAATTTTCACACATGATGTATTTCTGTTGCCGCTATAACAACAAATACTAAAAACAAAATAAAATAAATATTTAAGGGGGGCTCCCATGGGGTGCACGTTGAAGAGCCTCCACGTGGCGCACCCTGGGCAACGTCGGCTCTAATTGCCCACCAGGTTTGGGTTGACAATTGGGGCGGGCGGCAAATCTTCAACAGGCGGAGAAAGGTCATGGTTCCAATCACCGATCATCCTGGATGGTCGGTGAAGGGAACCGGGCTATAGACGGTCATGCGTTTACTCCCCCTCTGCTTACAGAGGGAGGTGAGTGGGCCCAGACCGTCACGGGGCGGTACCCACGAGAGTGTGGGCGTTGGAGGGTGTCCCATGCCCGCGCTGCGTCTGTCCGGCATCCGGCGGCAGCGTGGGGACGCCGGGGCGGCGGTTGGTTTTGCCCAACCGTCGGCCACCCCGTAACCTTGAACTCAGGACCGGGGGTCCGGGCCACTGAGGCCCGGGCCGCGAGGAAGACAACCTCTATAAAAAATTACCCCAATCCCAAGGTCGAGCGTGCCGAGGGGATGAATGGCCGAAGGGGATCCGGTCGTTAGCGCGAACAGGAGCCTCACCCTTAAAAAGGAACAAACCATGATGCAAAAGACAGACGACAAAAAACTACCCCAGGGCGGTACCGGCTGTTTAGCAGTCGGAGAATCCGCCACGTTCCCTTTGGGAACGTCAAGCCCCCATTCGTATTCTGGGGGGGGCAACGAATGTCTTCCGCTTGCCAATGGCAACAAGAGCCGAGGAGGCTCCTGTCCCTTAGGAGACCAAAGAGAGGTGAGGAGAGATGCGGGCTCGGAGTCCGACGCCGCATCTGGAGGCACGAGCACGGGAGGCTCAGGGAGCTCCTGTCGTGCCAAGGAGGTGACCGCTGCGAAGAAGAGCAAGCGGCCAAGGTCAGGGGACAGCCAGGGGTCGTCCTCCAACGGGGAGCTGGCCTCGGCTCGGAAGATCCCCACCAGTAGGCGGGGTGGGGTCCGAGAGCGAGGCAAGGGCAGGGGCCTCACTGCCCGTGAGGCGGCGGAGAGAGCGGAGGAGGCCGCAAAGGAGGAGGGGACCGGTCGCGCGGTCGCTTCGGGGCCCTCTAGCGACGAGGCGGGGGAGGCTAGCGGCCCTGAACCCGAGGCGGACTGCAAGCGCAGGTTTGCGGCGGTCGTGGAGGCCGCGATCCGAGACGTGGCATTGAAGAAGCTCCAAGCTTCGAAGAACAAGGCCGTAGTCTCGGCGACGGCCTCCATCATGGCGGCAGCGGAGGCGGCCAACTACACCGGCCCCTCGGCCGGCGAGGTGGCTGAACTGCGGGCGGAGGTCGTCCGCCTGACGGCTGCCATGGAGCATCTCCAAAAGGAGAATGGGAGGCTCCGGGCAAACCTGGCCGGCCTGCGGGTCACCGGGGGCGCGCAGGCGAAGACACCGAGCCAGCCCGTCCCGGTAGAGAACCAGGTCCTCAGCCTGGTTCGACAGGAGCTGGCGGCCTTCCAGGCGCGGTTCTCCGTCCTGGAGGGCATAGTCCTGCGCCCCCCTCTGGCGGGCGGGACGGCCCCGGGGCCGAAGGCGGCCTCCGACGCGGCCGCTACGGCAGCTGCCGCCCCTAAACCCGGGCCGTCCGGCCGGGCCCAGGCGCCGGCTAGGCCGGCGTCGGCCAAACCGTCGTCGGCCAAACCGGCGCCGGCCAAATCGGCGCCGGCCAAACCGGCGTCGGCCAAATCAGCGTCGGCCAAACCGGTGTCGGCTGGAGGGGCCCCGGCGCCGGCTGGCGGGGCCCCGGCGCCCACTGGCAACACCCCGGCGCAGGTCCGGGAGAGGGGCAGACCGGCACGGGAGGCGAAGGCCCCAGAGCCAACGCCCCGCCCCCAAAACCCTCCCGCTTCTCCCACGACCGACGCCGAATGGCAGGTGGTCGGGGAGAAGAAGAAGGCGGCCAAGGCGGCCAGAAGGAAGGCGCAAAGACGGCGCCGCAAGGAGCGAGCCGTCGCGGCTAGGCTTCGCGCCCCGAAGACCGCGGCTGTAGTGATAACGCTACAGCCGGACGCGGTCAAGAGGGGCGTACGTGACGTACCGCGACATGCTCGCAAAAGCGAGAGAGACGGTGGACCTCCAGGAGCTGGGGATCACCGGGGGCCTCCGGCATAGGGTGACCGCCACTGGCGCCCGCATGTTGGAGATCCCCGGTGCGACGAGTGGCCCCACCGCTGACGCCCTAGCTGAGAAGCTAAGGGCGTCCCTCAATGCGGATGAGGCTCGAGTCTCCAGGCCCGTCAAGTGCGCAGACATGCGCATCTTGGGCCTGGATGACTCCGTAACGGAGGGAGAGGTGGTTGCCGCCGTTGTCAGGACGGGCGGGTGTCTGGCCGACCAGGTGAAGGCGGGCACCATACGTCCTGACTTCACGGGCATGCGAACCATAACGGTAAGCTGCCCCGTGACGGCGGCCAGAAAAATCGTGGAGGGCCGAAGGCTCCTGGTGGGCTGGGTTTCAGCACAGGTCAAACTGCTGGAACCCAAGCCTCTGAGGTGCTTCCGATGCCTCGTGGGACACCATGTTGGCGTCCAATGCACCTCGGAGGTAGACCGCAGCACACTATGCTTCCGCTGCGGTCAGCCCGGACACAAGGCCGGCTCCTGTAACGCCGAGCCGCACTGCATCGCATGTGCGGCTGCTGGCAAGCCGGCCGATCACCGGGCGGGGAGCAAGTCCTGCGCTCCACCCGCCGGAACCAGGAGGAAAGGCAGGCCCTCCACCACCGTCGCCACCACCACCGTCGCCGCCGCCGCTGCCGCCGCCACCACCGCCGCCACCACCGCCGCCGCCGCCGCCGCCGCAGCTGCCGCCGCCGCCATAGTGGAGGGGCCCTCACAAGGGGCTCGGGAGGGGGCTGAAATGGAGGAGTAATGGCTCCCCTACGCCTCCTCCAGGCGAACATCAACCACTGCGCCTGCGCTCAGGACCTGTTGCTCCAGAGCGTGGCGCAGTGGTCGATTAACATCGCCGTGGTCGCTGAGCCGTACTTTGTCCCGCCCAGGGATGACTGGGTGGAGGACCTGAGCGGCTCAGTGGCCATACTTTCGTCGGCCGCCGCCGGCACCCCGTCCCTCGAATGCGTCACGAAAGGACAGGGGTGCGTAGCAGCACGGTTCGGAGAGATAGTTGTAGTGGGGGTGTACTTCTCTCCGAGCCGAACTCTCGCCGAGTTCCACAACTCTTTAACAGAGTTGAGTGTCGTCGTCGCCGGAAACCATCCCTTCCCGTGCTAGTGCTCGGGGACTTCAATGCCAAGAATTTGGCCTGGGGTTCCCGTTACACGGATGTGCGGGGCAGGATGGTGGAGGACTGGGCTCTAGAAACAGGCCTGGTCGTCCTAAATCGGGGTTCTGTTCCCACGTGTGTGCGGATGCGGGGTGAGTCCGTGGTGGACATCTCGTTCGCCAGCCACGCTCTGTCACGGCGTGTCATTGACTGGCGCGTCATGGAGGGGGTGGAGACCTACTCCGATCACCGGTACCCTTCACGGGGGGAGCACACTCCCCCGCCCATGGCTCCGCCACTGACGGTGCCCGAAGTCCGCTTCGGGCACCGTCAGTGGCGGAGCCATGGGGTCCGCCACGCGGACGACGACGACGACATCCCTGAAGTGACCGGGGTAGAACTGAGAGCGGCGGTAGGTAGGCTAAAGGCCAAAAATACCGCCCCAGGACTCGACGGCTTGCCAGGTAAAGCCTGGGTCCTGGCCTCGAGGGCTCTCGGGCCTCGACTGGAGGCGTTCTTAAGCGCATGTTTGGAGAGAGGCCAGTTTCCACTCCGTTGGAAGACAAGGAAGCTGGTCCTCATTCGGAAGCCAGGGCGCTCTGCGGACTCTCCGTCCGCATACCGGCCCATCGTGCTGCTCGACGAGGTCGGCAAGCTCTTTGAGAGAGTGATTGCGGGCCGCCTCGTCGGGCACCTGGTGAGGACGGGGCCGGATCTTGCGGACAGCCAGTTTGGTTTCCGCAAGGGGCGCTCGACGGTGGACGCCATCATGCGCGTGAGAGCCCTCACGACGGGGGACGCGGTGTCCCAGGGTGGGGTCGTCGTGGCGGTGTCACTCGACATCGCCAACGCGTTCAACACCCTCCCCTGGAGCACCATTGTGGAGGCACTCCGGTATCACCGGGTGCCGTAGGGCGGCACCCGGTGATACCGGATAGTCGAGGCGTATCTGACGGACAGAGCCGTCAGCTACCCCGGTCGCGATGGGGAGTGGAACCGGCGAGAGATGTCGTGCGGTGTCCCACATCGGTCGGATCGGTCCTGGGGCCGCCTCTGTGGAACATCGGGTACGACTGGGTGCTGCGCGCCGACCTCCCTGACGGCGTCAGCGTGGTTTGCTACGCTGACGACACGCTGGTCCTGGCGCAGGGGAGGTCGCATCAGGCGGCGGCCGACGCGATGACACGCGGGGTTGCGATAGTCGTGGAGAGGATCCGGCAGTTGGGTCTCAAGGTGGCATTGCACAAGTCCGAGGCCATTGTAAGGTTCGGAGGTATAAACGAAACACCCGTATCGATTAGAGCATGATTTATTACTGATCAAAATAGCATAGGATCTCCATATATATTGGTTATACACTTATGGTAAAGATTACACACTACATACACGCTTTACTTAGGTAAAACTTAGGTTGGATAGATATATTATCTACTACACCATGTCGTTTCATGGGCCCCGGAACGCGCCGCCATCGGGGTCCCAACTAACGGTAGGAGGGGTTCACATCGGCGTCGGGATGACGCTGAAATACCTGGGTCTCGTCCTCGACAGTCGGTGGAACTTCGTGGAGCATTTCCGACGTTTGGCCCCCAAACTGGAACGGGCCGGGGCCGCCTACAAGCGGCTCTTGCCCAACCTGAGGGGGCCAAACGCCTCGTCGTGCGGTCCATGGCCCTATACGGGGCCCCGGTGTGGGCGCGTTCACTGCGGCGGCGAGCCGCCCACTACCTGAACGCGCCCCAGAGGCCCCCAGTGGTAGCCATAAGGGTTATCCGGGGCTACCGCACGATCTCTGGCGAGGCGCCAAGCCTCCTTGCCGGACTGCCGCCATGGGAGCTGGAGGCGATAGTCCTCGCGCGCCTGTATGAGTGGCGCGCGGAGGCACTGCGCCGGGGGGAGGATCCGCTTCCGCGGCAAATCGCTGCGGAGCGGACGGATCTCCGGCGGGATCTCATGGCGGCATGGAAGGAGCGACTGTCGCAACCCAGCGCAGGGCATGCCGCGACAGCGGCGATAAGACCCCTCTTTGAGGAGTGGCTAGAGAGGCGCCACGGCGTCCTCACCTACCGCCTGACGCAGGTCCTCACCGGACACGGAAGTTTCGGGAGGTTCCTGCACATTATCAGGCGGGAGGAAACGCCCGGGTGTCACCATATTGCCAGGATCGCCCAGAGGACACGGTGGAGCACACGGTGGAGGTCTGCCCCGCTTGGGCGGAGCACCGCCGTGTCCTCGTAGAGGCGATTGGCAGCGACGGCGACCTCTCGCGTCCGGCCCTGGTGCAAGCCATGGTCCGGGGCGAGAGGGAGTGGGAGGCAGTCACCTCCTTCTGCGAAGCAGTCATGCTAGCGAAGGAGGTGGCGGGACGGTTCAGGGAGAGAGCCTCCCGTCTCAGCCGCCGTGGGGGACGCCCCAGGCGTCGGGAGCCGCGTGACGACTCCCGGCCACCGTAGGCGCGGGCCTGCGGGCGGAGAGTAATGGGTAGCTCACCGTCCGATCAGGACCATGCCCGTGCCGGACGGCGCGTACGTGTTCCAAGCGCGCCTCAAAGAGATGTCAGCATCGAGGAGGGGCCCCTTAGGGCCGAAGCCAGCCGGGTCAGCGGGATTGTCCGAAAGGGTTACCGCTGGCCCGGAACATAAAGGGCTAAGGAAGGAACACGGGTGGGTTTTAGTCAGTAAGAGTCTGACAATCCCTTCCGCTCCACCCAGAGCGGGAGGAGTCATTTGATGATCGCCAAAAAAAAAAAAAAAAAAGGGTGGCTCCCATACAACAAACGCGATTTTTTGCCCTTTTTTGCTCGATATCAAAAATGGCAACAGGTAGGCACTTCAAATATTCACAAAATACTCAGTTGTATTTTAACTTTAATAATAAATAATAAAATTAAAATTTAAGGGGGGCTCCCATACAACAAACATGTTTTTTTCGGCGTTTTTGCCTTGTGATAAGGAACCCTTCGTGTGCGAGTCCGACTCGCACTTGGCCAGTTTTTTATTCTATTTTCATGACCCAATTTTTTTTTAAATACACTATTTAATGAAAAAATCGATAGTCGACACACCGACACCGATAGATCTGATGTTTTTGTGTGAGTAAGTTGTACGGTGCATGGTAAATGCACGCTGTGTTTGATGAGTTAAGGTTTATAATTGATTGTTTAGTACGTTTTGATTTATGAAATGCAAGTGTGTGCGCGACTTTGTATCTATTGCTTTTACTGAACTACATGTAGTAGTGGCGCGGTGGTGGGGCCAACCTAGCTTCATCGGATTTTGATGTATTTTCAACTAACGGGCATATCTCCTTCTGTCGTATATCTATGGTCACCATTAGAGATGGGCGATTGTGAATGACATTATTCGAACGATTCGATTGTAGAAGTCATTCAAATCATTCGAATAAACTAACAACTCATTCGAATTTGCAAAAAGCGAGACAAAAATAAGAATGTATTGCGTCGTCTCATTCCTTCCGATTCAAATTTCATTACTATTAGTTTAATGAATGAACTAGCGGTTCGCAAATCAGGAACTATTAACTTATTACTACGAATATCAATGAAAAGTAGACACGGGCAAAGTAATAGTAAATGAATGAACTAGCGGTTTTATTCGAATTTGCGAACTAGCGATCGATTGTTTTTGCATTCGAATGTTAATATTAGTAGTATCAAACCATTCGATTATTGGAATCAGTAACAATCGCCCATCGCTAGTCACCAAAATAAACAAAACCACTGTGCTGAAACAAAAATACCAATTTTAACATGTTAACAAAGATGTCCATCATTTGTTATTTAAATAAGTACCTAACTGTCATGCATGATATAATTTATTAAAGGATAGGTAATTTATTGGTCAACATTTTCATTCATAAATTAAAATAAGATAAAAAATTAATTTAAAACAAACAACAATAATCATAAAATAAGATAACATAGGTAGGTAGGTAGTAAGTCAAAATTGTAGGTGCTGTGTGTATTGCGTACGTTT
Source organism: Mesoligia furuncula (assembly GCA_916614155.1). Taxonomy (NCBI): domain Eukaryota; kingdom Metazoa; phylum Arthropoda; class Insecta; order Lepidoptera; family Noctuidae; genus Mesoligia; species Mesoligia furuncula. Next base: position 2,532,940 of record OU744791.1, on the reverse strand, counting down.
CGGGTAGCTTGACGCCAGCACGTCAAGCTACCCGAAACGTACATTACCAGTCGACAGCGATGCGGCGAAGTATTTCGACGCCATATTTTAGTTTGTTAATAGTTTAAGTTAGGTTAGGATATTATATTAATTTTGTACTTTAATACTTTGTTAGTTTATTTAGAGCTGATATTTCAATCGACAACTATTTTTTTATTTGTGGAATAAAATTGACGTCTGACAGTTTTTGTATAGAAGAACTGTCAAAAACTCAAAATGATTCCTCGGATAAAATTATCTGACGTTGGAAAAATTTGCCCTTAATATAAGAAGTTTATCCACTCAGATATTATATTTTAATCCTAAGAAATAAATGCTTACGAAAGAAGTAATAAATAATAACCTCACAAGTGTACATAACATTTTCACCGTCGGGCATTTCACCCCAACACCTTTTACGTAAATATTACAAACGTACACATCACAAATTTATTCCATTTCATTCGTAATCATGCCAAATCCAAATAAAACGCGTGTGAATAATATATGGCAACACATCACCCGTCCCAGGTTTGTCAAATACAAATATTACTGAAAACGTCTTCCAAAATGCGATATTTTAATTGAAATTGCTTATGAAATTATATTTTTACCTGTTGGAAGTCGCTTCATGTATAGAATGTCGAATAAATTCAATGTATCAACGAATTTACAGCGTCTAGACACATTTGGGATGTAAAACTGTCACCTGTGTAGGGGTGACTATGTAGGGATAGGGTGATAGGGAGTTGTGGAAACAAGTTTAAAACTCTCAGTGAACAAAGTGGGGAGACGCCCCGATATGACTAAAATGAAAGGCATACATTCAAACACAAAGCATTTACTTCAATTACTAAATCAATTACAGGCACCGCAGGCAGGTCGGTCAGTCAGACAGATGAAGCTTTCCCATCCCAAGGCGTAGTAGATTCCTATGTAGAAGAACGCGCAAAAAACACCATGAACTTCATCACACTAATATTATAAAGGCGAAAGTTTGTGAGTGTGTGTGTATGTGTGTGTGTTCATAATTATGTTTGTTACTTCTTCACGCTCAAACGGCTGGACCAATTTTAATAAAATTTTGTATGGAGGTAGCTGACACCCTGAATTAACATATAGGCTACTTTTTATCCCGATTTTCCCACGGGATCGACATTTACGCGGGTGAAGCCGCGGGGCGCAGCTAGTTAGTTAAATAACTGACATTAGTCAATAAATTAGTCACATGAAATGCAACCATAATTGTGCGATTTTGAGATCAGCCTAAAACTTCCACGTTTGATTATGAGTTAAAGGTACTGAAATGATGCCAAAAAAAAACAAGAAAAAAACCAGTCTTATCCTTACAGATTTTAATAAAAATGTGGTGTTCTGAAACAATTTTGATCTCTGAAGAAAAGCGTGCCTCGAAAAGCACGTAGGTAAAGCCGTTGGTCCTGCACTTGATTTGTCCCCGGTCGTGTCGGATTGCCGTCCCATCGGACAATGAGAGAAAAGGAACAGAGAGTGCACCTGTCTTTGCGCACAATCATATCTCCTGCGTACCTACCTGATATTCTCGTGACCGAAATCAGTCGGGAGGGTAGTTTTATTATAGTAACAAAAGAAACTGGAAAGCGTAGTCACCCTACTACCTCCCGGTAAAGTACGTGTCATAAAAACTCGATTTTCGTGAGATACGTTTTATTATCATAAATCGTTTGATTCATTGACTGATTTTATATCACTTTTGTTTCGTAAATCTTTTTCAGATCAATTTGGTAAATGGAATGATTATCTTGGGTATAAGACTGTATTGACTAGGTATCCATACTAATATTATAAATTCGAAAGTAGGTAACTCTGTCTCTCTGTCTGTTACCTTTTCACGCCTAAACCACTGACAGGATTTCAATAAAATTTGGCAGAGAGTTTGATTGCATCCCGGGGAAGGACATAGGATAGTTTTTATCGACATACCTCGCGGGCAAAGCCGCGGGCGGAAGCTAGTCTACTACAGAGGGTGGCGATCACGTGCATTCGTCAAAGGGGCAATTCTACACGTCATTTTCAACAACCTTAGCTGTGAAATTCATACCTGGATTGAAGAATTAGTCAAAAATGTAGGGAAATTAGAAGTATTTTTGAAAGATTGACACTGAGATCAGGCTGTGAACGTTTTTAAAACTACGAAAATTGCCCCTGTGATGTCTATCTTCAATAACCACATACTATACGACACACATGACCACAATTCGTCGCTAGCAAGACTAAAAGTCTTATCTCATTTTTAAGCCGATTTGAGTGTCAATGTCTGTGTGGTGCCGGACTTAAAGAATAGCACCACCCCATACTTCCCGTGGGTGTCGTAAAAGGCGACTAAGGGAGACCGGAGAATGGGCAGCAACGTTCACTATGCATTACACCATCATACCATACTGCGATCGCCAACCCGCCTGCCAAGCGTGGCGATTATGGCAAACCCCCCTCAAAATTGGGGTAGGCATAGGCCTACCGAGAGACGAGAGAAGTCCACTGCTGGACATAGGTCCAGCAGTGGACGTCTCTCGGCTGAAATGATGAGTGTCAACTACACTCTTCCATTAGTGATTCTTTACATTTTGTTGCCTTTCAAAATGGTTATATTTTGAGACCCAAATAACATAGAGGTACGACGGTTAATGAAAAGTGTAAAGAATCACTAATAGAAAAATGTAGATGTCTCAACCCAAATCAGCCAAAAAATGAGAAAAATGAGATAGGATTTTTAGTCATGCCAGCGATGAATTGACCGCATCCAAAACAGAGTTAACTTAACGTCTTGTTCACGTTCAAATTCAAACTGCATCTAAATGCATATAAAAAAACTGGCCAAGTGCGAGTCGGACTCGCACACGAAGGGTTCCGTACCACAAGGCGAAAATGCCGAAAAAAACACGTTTGTTGTATGGGAGCCCCCCTTAAATATTCATTTTATTTTGTTTTTAGTATTTGTTGTTATAGCGGCAACAGAAATACACAATTTGTGAAAATTTCAACTGTCTAGCTGTCGCGGTTCTTGAGATACAGCCTGGTGACAGGAAGACGGACAGACGGACTGACAGCGAAGTCTTAGTAATAGGGTCCCGTTTTTACCCTTTGGGTACGGAACCCTAAAAAGTATCTTGTCAAATTGTTCACAATGAAAGTTAAAAGAGCTGTTTGCCGATTCCCCTTTAAACTCGAATTACTTTGCTTCACCACATTTCCACACAATCTCGTGCAAAACTAACGCAAAACACCTTTTCTTTTTAGTAAAACCAAGCTCATAACTAACTGTCCAGTTAAAAAATGTGACTTAATCTACGATTACGCTCACTAACAGTGAGCGGGTGGGGTTAAAATGGGTTTGCATACATTTCGCTGACGTCCAAGAGCTCTGCTGGTAATATAATGAAAGAAGCAAATAATTTCCAGTGCCGGTTGTATTTAGACGCCTAATTGCAACCCGCACACTACTCATCTGGTTAAGGGTATGTAGGAGGGTTGGGAAAAATCTGGGAGATTTTTTTTCACTTTTTTATTAACAATTGCTCTTTACATATTCACATATATAAAGCCGTTTGGGGTCGAAACGCTCGGGTCATGGGGCCCGAGTGCGCGTCTCCTTTTTAAGGAGATTTCTCGCTGGCTGGTCGACGCTTCACACTGACAAGAGGGCTGGGTTGTTCTTTGGCCAAAGAATTATTAGCATTTCCATTCAACGTGGCAATGCTGCCAGTCTTCTGGGCACGTTTCCGAATGACAGCGATGCGGACGAGTACTTCGACGCCTAAGTATCCTTTGTTTCCGCCGCGGGGGACGCCCCCGGCGTCGGGAGCCGCGTGACGACTCCCGGCCACCGTAGGCGCGGGCCTGCGGGCGGAGATTAATGGGTAGCCCACCGTCCGATCAGGACCAGGCCCGTGCCGGACGGCGCGTACGTGTTCCACGCGCGCCTCAAAGAGATGTCAGCATCGCCCCCTAGGGCCGAAGCCTGCCGGGTCAGCGGGATTGTCCGAAAGGGTTACCGCTGGCCTGGAACATAAAGGGCTAAGGAAGGAACACGGGTGGGGTTTAGTCAGTAAGAGTCTGACACTCCCTTCCGCTCCACCCAGAGCGGGAGGAGTCATTTGATGATTTCCGATCCGCAAAAAAAAAAAGTATCCTTTGTTTAATGTATTTATTTGTATAGTAAGTTAGTTAGTCATTTAATTTAGTATCTAGTGTAAATAGTTTATGAAGTCATAAAAAATGATATTCATAAACGGTGAAGGAAAACGTCGTTAGGAAACCGGCATGTCGTAGAACTAAAAATTCGAAGACACGTGACGTCTGCCAACCCGCACTGGGACCGCGTGGTGGATTACGGCCCAGTCCCTCTTACCGAGAGGAGGCATGTGTCCAGCAGTGGAATCATTTTTGTCTGATTATGCTTGTGGTATACATGAACACACGTCTTCTACTCAAAGGGGTCGGCAAAAACTATAGAACGCCACCTGACGATCCTTACATACGTACTCCTTTAGCTTTTTTAGGGTTCCGTACCCAAAGGGTAAAAACGGAACCCTATTACTAAGACCTCGCTGTCTGTCCTTCTGTCCGTCTGTCCGTCTGTCACCAGGCTGTCTCTCAAGAACCGCGATAGCTAGACTGTTGAAATTTTCACAAAGTATGTATTTCTGTTGCCGTTATAACAACAAATACTAAAAACAAAATAAAATAAATATTTAAGAGGGGCTCCCATACAACAAACGCGATGTTTTTTGCCCTTTTTTGCTCGATATCAAAAATGGCAACAGGTAGGCACTTGAAATATTCACAAAATACTCAGTTGTATTTTAACTTTAATATGAAATAAAAAAATTAAAATAAAATAAATATTTAAGGGGGGCTCCCATACAACAAACATGTTTTTTTCGGCGTTTTTACCTTGTGGTACGGAACCCTTCGTGTGCGAGTCCGACTCGCACTTGGCAGGTTTTTTACGTTCATACATCTGTTCATACACGCACGCCGGATGCGAGTAATACGCACCTGACCTTTTTGAGTTACATTACCATAAGGTCACTCATTATGTCCTACTAAAGCGTCTCATCCCGGCATTTCACTCACATCTGCCTTGTTAATACATTTTGTTATTCGGCTTTCATCCTCTCAACACGACCAAACCTCTAAGCACACTCTTTTCAATTTTTGTCACTATCATAAATGTTGAAATATTTATTTTTGAAGTGAAAACTTCTTTAGCGGCGTTGTACACTTTTTTTGTAATGGGTAAAAAATGTTAAACTCTCGTCAGGACACGAACGTGACCCTGATCGAAAATTCGTAAGATTCCAAAATATCAAAAATTGAAAACAAGTATACAGGATCAAATTAAATTAGCTAGCGAAACTTAGCCACAAGTACACAGGATCAAATTAAATTAGCTAGCGAAACTTAGGCACAAGTATACAGGATCAAATTAAATTAGCCAGCGAAACTTAGCCACAAGTATACAGGATACAATGGCAAAGTATTAATATGTGTTTTGTGTTCTTTTCTTCTTTTGTTGGCACTCCCAGAGTGCCACTGTTTTTTTTATTGCTAAATGGGCCCGCTCTTGACCACCTCTATTTACTATCCTCTCCTCTATTTACTATCTATCTAAATAGAGGGTGAAAAGATTAGTTTTTTGGGTGCTATATTGGGATAGTACTTGTAGTAACGACATTTGAGAAATTCAGTGGAAAACGCTTTTCTAGTTATATAAAAGTACCTACTCACCGACTTAGTATATTTTTTGGTTTGTAGAGTAAAATAACAGTCATTTAGATTTTTTTTTCTAAGAATAAGATAATCAGATTAAATGGTTATTTTATTTCATTTACTTTAATTTACCTATATCACTTCTTATGCCACTTATATCACCTATGTATATCACTTATATCACCTATGTATATAACTTATATCACCTTTGTGAAGAGTAAAATAACATTCGTTTAGTTTTTTTTTTCTAAGAATAAGATAATCAGGCCCAACAGCCACACGCACAATAAAACGTCGCAGATTAAAATGGTTATTTTATTTAATTTACTTTAATTTACCTATATCACTGATATCACCTATGTATATCACTTATATCACCTATGTGTATCACTTCTATCGTTAATTTAATAAGACCAGATAAAATAGTTGGCATTTATTATTTAAAAGCGCAAAGAAACGTTTTTATGACTTGGCAGTATGAAGTTACCCAAGTCGAATGACACATGTTGAAAATTAAAAAAAAAACTTCTTTAAAGTTTCGTGGCGGTAATTAGCTATTCTCTTTTTCAATTTTGCAACATTTTTGAACAGTGAAAATACTGTTATATACTTTTTACACCACCTGCTCGAAAATGTCAAATTATATGTCAAGCAACCTTAACCTAAAGTGAGTCATTAGTGGCCCCGGCACAGCCGGTCAATAATGTTGTACTGGATTTCATTATGACCCGCTGGTCAATAATGTGATTTGAATTTGGAATCTCACATGCTCAGCTAAATTGGCAGTATAGTACTAACAAACACCCTTTGGTGCCAGAAAGAGGAAAGCTATTCTCGAAACCCTTACTACGCGTGGATGATATTCTCGATTTCCTACAAAATCATAACGACTGCTTCTTCATATCGTTGCCAAGTTTTCGAAGACATAATATTGTAAGAATAATTAGATAACTACGAACCATTTTTTAAAAGGAATGGAATAACATTAAAACTGGCATTAATAATAACAAATACCGTACCGCGCCTTAATACCGTAATAGCAATTGGCTGTAACATTAGTTAATTTATTTTAAGTAAACTGCGCTAAGATTGCTGTGGATTTTGTGAATAAATAAATAAATAATAAAACCTATCTATAACTACAGTCGATTTATCACATTTTATAAAAAAATACTCTATTTTCACGAGCGTCTCCAATGACGTTCTAAATTCAAAATGCATACAGCCAGTCATCCAAAACCATTCTACCAGCCCTGTATAAAGCTTAGTTTACACAAACGCCACTTCCATGAGAGTGATATCAATAGACACACACGACAAAACCGTAGAAGAGACTTTTTTTTTGAAAATCGAATTGATCGTGTCTTGGCTACTTATTGGTAGACGCAATAAAGGCGCGAATTTTCGTACTATGGCTATTATTTTCTCACAGTAGGTGTAAAAAGTAGAGTATCCTCCTCTGGGCTAAAGGTGTCTTTGCCTTGGGCTAGCTTTAATCCCTCGCTGCATTCAGGATTCTTGTATTAACTCCCTCGCTTCGCTCGTGAGTTAAATCCCGAATCCTTCATTGCGCTCGAGATTCAATATGACGCCCGTGACATAAGACACAACTTTAGCCCCTCGGTGCATAATCTACTATTATACCTGTTTCATTTTTACTCGGGCATAAACGAGCCATTTTATGCACTAGTTGTACAATCTACTATTATCATGATAAATAATATTTTACTAATATATAAGTTATATTTACATCTTTCAGATAATAAATTATTACCTGACATAAGATCGTCGCTGCGGACATCGTTTTCGACCTACAGTGTTTATAATCTGTACTAATAAGACAACTGAAGAGTTTGTTTGTTTGAACACGCTAATCTCTGGAACTACTAGTCGGATTTTTTTTTTTTTTTTGCATTTTATAGCCCAATCCTTGAGGAAGGCTATAGGCTAATTGACATCACGCTAGGACCCTAAGGAGTCGAGCAAAGAGAGAAAAAACGCTAAGCGAAAACATAGTTGGCCGGGCGATACAATGCGACAGGGTGGGTCGGGGAAACAAGTCAACAACGTGGACGAAGTCACGGGCAGAAGCTAGTAGTTCATATTTGCAAGGTAAAACCCCACCATAAAGAAACACAAGGAGATGTCAGCATCGAGAAGGGTCCCCTTAGGGCCGAAGCCTGCCGGGTCAGCGGGATTGTCCGAAAGGGTTACCGCTGGCCCGGAACATAAAGGGATAAGGAAGGAACACGGGTGGGTTTTAGTCAGTAAGAGTCTGACACTCCCTTCCGCTCCACCCAGAGCGGGAGGAGTCATTTGATGATTTACCATCCACAAAAAAAAAAAAACTCTACCATATGTTTACCTCCTCACATACCCCCTTGTTTTCCTCAAGGCAAAACTCAAGGGGTTAAACCCACATAGACAATTTAGATCCCTTACCCATGAACAAAGATACTTCCGCATCTTTGTTCAGTGGTAAGGGATCCTACCAAATCAGATTGGTCAACTACTAACCCTTCGTAATTGGAGGAATCCTTTGCAAATTGACTTGATTAATTTGATAATCGTTGAGGTCGTCTCACTCGGTTTGAATAAAAAATTGGGCTCCGACCATGGGGCTCCGTAAGCTTATTAATTTAAAAGGACTCCAGTGTCTGGACCGGATATGTTTTACCTGTAATGGTGATGTAATAATCTTCGACCCCTCACTGTCTCGGAAAGCACGTTAAGCCGTTGGTCCCGGCTGTAATTTGTAGATTTTTGACAGTCGCTACGGGTCGTCAGAAGCCCGAAGTCCGACAACCAGTCTTACCAACGGGTATCTATCGTATTACCCAGTGACTGGGTTGTGGGGGTCAGATAGACAGTCGCTCCATGTCAAATACTGGTATTCAGCAGCGTCCGGTTAGACTGGAAGCCGACCTCAAAAGTGAAAGGCTAGGCAGATGATGATGATGATGGTGATTTTAAGAAAAGGTTTTTTTTATAAGCTTGTAGAAAATTATGGTATACATTTTTATGGTAAACATTAGCAAATCAGCAAGATTAGAAGCTTTCCGTAACAAGATGGGAAAATAACATGTTTTTACTTTTTACTTATATTTTTATATATTTTTTTTAGTTGGCTAAACAAGCAAGATTAGAAACCTTCCGTAACAAGGTGTTATGGAAAATAATATGTTTTTAGGCAAATGTGGTCTAAAAATAAACATTTGTGTAGACAAAAAACCTTTCAGAAACACATTATGAAACCATTTTGATTTCTCAATTTCGATGTACAGTCGGTGACCAACATTGTCTGACCCACCCAACATTGCCTGACCCACCGGCATAACTTGTCAAGCCATTTTAATCATTATCTTCTTGTCGTTAAAGTTGAAAAGATTTTAAGTAACACGGCCATACTTACTACCTAATCTTTAATTTCGCGTATTTTCAACCAGTCATTGTGGCTTCGCGGTTCGATGCTGGATTCGCGACGAACAACATGTGGGTTCGAAAACACAATCCACCTTATATCAATTTCTTTATAATTTCTTTTTCTTTATTTGTTTTCATTTATGATTTCTACAATATTTCTTGCATTATTATAGAACGACCAATATGATTTTTGCCTAACAACTTTTCTGGAAAACAAGTGGGTAAATAAAAAAAAACTATAAGTCCTCAAATAAGTAGGACGAAGTAAAAGTTTACGTCGTGGGGTAGATGGATAAATAAAATAAATAAATTGATCTAAGTGACAAAAGTCAGTCTACCTAAACTACCTAAACAGTGACTGCGGCGCACAAACATTTCTAAAACGTTTGACGTAAATCGTGAAAAGTATTTTTAATGAATTTGGTGTAATCAAAGCGTCATGTCGGAACTTAATGACTATACAAAACATTGCTGGCTGGATGGTGACGTCCTGTTGCCGACTGTGCGAATTGCCTATCCAAATACAGATATTTACTTCGTGCAAGATAACTGCTCCATCCACCGTGCAGGCATTGTTTGTTTGTGTTGCAAGAATTGGTTAGCTGCTCAAGAAGGTGTAACTGTTATTTACTGGCCATCTAAAACTCCCGATTTGAACCCTATAGAAAACCTATGGGGTCAAATGGTTTTAAATTGGGACACAGCCGAAGGGCGAAATAAAAACGATTTGGCTGAGATCGTGTCATCGACATGGGAGCACATGAGAGGAAAAGATTTGTGTTGGAACATGGTGAGCGGTATTCGTAGCCGCTTACAGCAAGTTATAGAAGGAGACGGTGCGCCACTTCGCTACTAACTAATCTACTTATAAGTATTTTGAAACACACTATGTAAGTAAATGCTCAATTGAATGAATGCTAAACCATTAAAATGTAAGATTCTGTGGTGATGTTATTGTTATAAATGGAAATGCATTTTTCTATTTAAATAACATGTTGATTCACTACATATACTTAGCTATAAATCTGTAAAACATTTCACAAATTCATTATTTTCTCGCATTTACCTATAGACATCAATGTTTTCTCGATAACACACTTCCAAGCAATTACCATTAGCATGACTTTTTTAAATGTTTATAAATGGTTAGGTTTGGATATGACATTATAAAATGTATTAATTTAAGAGCATTTACTTACTTTATCTTACTTATGTATATTTTAATGAATTAATAAACATTTTATTACTTGCAATGATTTTGTTTCATTTCTATACAAACTGCCCATTTAAAAAGATATTTCCCGACTTCGTTCGTTAAAAAAAAGTAAAAAAATAGATAATAATAAAAAACAAAACATTGCTAACAAAAAGCTGTTAGGTTTTCCCTGGTTTCGAACGCAGACAACGATAAATATCGAACTGCCTTAGTGACCACGAGACCAACACAACTGTTGTAATATGTTTTGAAATTTGATCTTAGTTGTGATGACAGACGCAATATTCTAAAGAATTTGAACCGTAACGTAATTTTCATAAAGTTCATTATCGCACAATCACAACCAGCTATTAAAATGAATCACGGAATTTAGCTATTAACCGTAGACACCTTTAAAATGTTACTGATGCGCGATATTTTTTTTTATTCATCCACCCTCGCCTTGGTTTTTTTTTAGTAATCTTGAAACTCATTAGCCTTTCAACCTTAACAACAACAATATAATGATTAAAATCGCCTAACAACATGATTTATCGAAATGCTTGCACGGAGTATTCCAAATGTTCACGATAAGGTTCAAATTCGCTATCACTCAAGTGGGTCAGATAATGTTGGCCACCGACTGTACTATTTTCCGAAATGTTTTCTAATGCACAACATATGAGACCACCGTAGTAAAACATTAACGGCCTTATTACAAAACAAGATTTATCTTTAGACCCAGGTTTAAACCATCCAGCCATTTTTAAATTTCGAACTATAATCCGACGAAGCTAAAGTTCTTATTACAAAAACTGACGTTAAACCCGAGTGTAAGTTGTCAATTTTGCGTTAAGAACATTACGTTTATCGGAATAAAGTTCAAAATAGAGTAACTGGCTTGAAGGTTTAGGCTAGGTTTAAAATTAGATCTCGTTTTGTAATAAGACGGTAGGGGTCTCACCACAAAAACGAGATCTAACTTTAGACCTAGCCTAAACCTGCGAGACAGTTACTGTATTTTAAACTTTATTCCGACGAATGGAAAGTTCTTAATGCAAAATTGACAACTTAGACTCGGGTTTAACGTCATTTTTTAACCGACTTCTAAAAAAGGAGGAGGTTCTCAATTCGGATGTTTGTATTTTTTTTTTTTTTATGTTTGTTCGCGCATAACTCCGTCGTTTGCCAACCGATTTGAAAATTTATTTTTTGTTGGAAAGGGTATACTTCCCAAATGGTCCCATGAAAATTTTATCGAAATCGGACATTAACGATCTTTTCGTTTACTCTGCATTGCGTTTTTTGTTCGCGCATAGGTAACTCCGTCATTTACGAACCGATTTTGCTGATGAGCAGTTGACATTAGGCTATTGTAACTCAGATAAATTACAAACTAACCCACTAAAAAGTGAAAAATAAAAACTTTTTTACAAAAAAAAAACAACCGACTTCCACAAAACACTAGTGAAAAATAACTTTAATTTCGGAAGTCGGTGGCAAAAAACTACAATACGAATCCAGACACCGACTTCCGAAATTAAAGTTATTTTTCACTTTATAGTGTTTTGTGGAAGTCGGTTGTTTTTTTTTGTTAAAAAGTTTTTTTTAGATCCGATGGTAGTTCCGGAGATTACCCCCTCTATACAAACAAACAAATTTTACCTCTTTATAATATTATTGTAATAAGAACTTTAACTTTGTCGAAATACAGTTCGAAATTTGAAAATGGCTCGATCGTTTAAACCTGGGTCTAAAGATAAACCTTGTTTTGTAATTAGGCTGTTAGGGTCTTACCACAAAAACTTAAACACTTGTTCAACGTGTGACTAATGTCAGTATTACGTCAAAGTCCATATAAATATGTCGTGTTTAAAAGGTGTTTAGTCTAAACAACTGATAAACACTGTTTTGTGGTAGTAGGTAGCTCTAAAATCTATAAATGATTCTTAACAAATTACAGTTGCAATTTTTATTCGCAAAACGAGCCTCTCCTTAAGCGTTGCGACATTGGTGCATATAAACAAGCTCTAACGCGGCCGCAGGACTCCAGCCCCTTAATTAAGTAGGAAATGCAAAACCTACAGTATTACAACGCTAACACATAATTATTGCAGCTATACATAAACAGTATTGCTGAAATAAGAGAGGGTTTATTTTTAATTTGTGCAGCTGACGGTAGACGGGTTTTGTAATTATGCGACCGTGTTGTTTTTTTTTATTTGTGTTTTAATGACCTTTGCAGTGTAGTGGTTAGAAGTACCTACAGCTAGTGAACGTTATGTCGTAGATTTGATTCACAGTTGAAGCAATGTTGTTTTTTTGTTTTTGGACAATATGTGGTCCTTAGTATTCTTACGGCACTAAAACTACTGCCGGTCTCGTCATCTGCCTAGCCTTTTCCCAACTATGTTGGGGTCGGCGTCCAGTCTAACCGGATGCAGTTGTTTTGTTGGACCAGTATTTTACATGGAGCGACTGCCTATCTGACCTTCACAACCCAGTTACTGGGTACGATACGCCTTGGTAAGACTGGTTGTCAGACTTTCGGGCTACTGATGACCCATAACGACTGTCAAAGATCCATGAATGACAGCCGGGACCAACTTACGGCTTAACGTGTTTTTCGAGGCACGGAAGGGTCTTGGTATGTGAAATTCGACGCAGTTTATTTATGAAATGAATGACTTTATCAGAGAAAATACAATATTATTACACAAAAATAGTGTCGAACAAATTCGAAAAATAAGTCCAAAAACGGTAAAGCAAATAAAATATTGACATATCACACACAGGATCTAAATAAAACTCGAGCCGAAAATGTCAATAAAATAATGTCATTGTGATACATAGTATATATTAAAAACGTATGATAAAAAAGGAAACTACAACATCATATATTTCCGGTTGTTCGATAAAATTTACATGATATTTGTTTATGTCATGTCCTAGTTACTATAGTTTTTGTTTGGATGAATACACGTGTTTGCCTGCGGCTTCATTCACTTTAATACGAACTTTGACCTCAAAAAATCCATTTAGGTCCACCCTAAGGCTTAGCACGCACTGCGATTAAACGCGAGCGGTTTAGGAATAGCTGAAATCGCCAAACCGCGTATAAACACGCACTGTGGCTGGCGTTTTGCTTAATTGTATTTCAGTACCATCACGGATTTCCGGCAAACAGCGTGTTTTGTGGTTTTGGTTTTAAAATTAAAAAATAGAAAACGTAAACAACGTCGCCGCCACAAGTACTTATAGGTGCTTTTTCCACTTTAATAATAAGGCTTTTAGATACATTGTCGAAGTCTACAGACGTTGTTTCTGAGTTGGACGACATGACATAAGCTCTGCAATACTCTGCACCACCATAAACAACCATCATCAACACAGACTGAAATACTGAATGAAACACCGAATATGGTTAAGGGGGTTACATGACCTAAAGCGCGGTCACTGTCGGACTGCATAGAAAAGAAAGTGAAGCGCCATGACACAACACTGGTAATTTATTGCAAAATAAAATGAAGCAATTATTTAATTACAAAAAATCTATTGTTTGGACAAAAAAATTAAAACACTAGTATTTTAGTATGTTGCTTGTAGAATAATCTGACAAAAAATCAGAATGATTGTATGTATATTAGTATGGTTTTTAGTGTAAAAAGAAAGTTTTTAGAGGTATTTTCATGATTTTTTCTATCGTATTAAATTAGTTGTATTATGTCTCTAATACCCTATCTACCTAGCACATATCCTGAAGAATATCATATATTTTTCTGATTTTGTACTCTACTGTACTCGATCATATACTTTTATTGTTTCTAAAACTTGCGTTTTTTTGTGTTTAGGTCCTATAAGCCCCTTAACCGCTGTGCGTGCGTCACCATACTATTACTATGGGACACAAAACAATCACGCGTTTACAAACCGCGATCCAAAAGTAGCAAGTTACGTTTTTAAAATCAGTCACTGCCTTACTGGAAAAAGTCGCTAATGCGTGCGCAATGTGTTAGTTACTCTTTTGTGCTTTTTCAGACCTACGATTAAACGCGCGCGTTTTATCGCAGTGCGAGCTAAGCCTTACACTCTCCATGATTTTTTGCCAATATCACGCTGACAGTTTTAGGCAGTTTAAGCTAAGCTCATTTCTAGCTGAGCGGGTGGTAGCCTTGTGATCACGGCCGCGACTTACGAGTTGTAGGTCGTAGGTTCGAACCCAGACGCGCGCTTTACTCTGCTAGACATGTGACATCTACCAACCCGGACTGGGCCCGCGTGATGGATTACTAGTGTTGCCAGGTCCGATTTGTTGTAAATCGGTACATGAGGTCAAAAAAAATCGGGATTTAGGGTTGCAGATCGGGACAGTATACAAAAAAAAAGGGGTTTTAAGTCTTTTTGCACGGTTTCGAAATTCTCAATATTTGAATATATCCAAAGCCAATAGATGGCGTTCCGTGTTAAAAAAATTATGTAGCGTAAATATACATTTTTTTATGATTTTTTTTTGCATTTTTTGATTAATCGGGACATTTAGCGTCCCGATCACGTACAAATCGGGACGCGTCCCTGTACCCCTGAAAATCGGGACGTCCCGCCCAAATCGGGACACCTGCCAACACTATGGATTACGCCCATTGCCTCTCTCCAAGAGGAAACATTATAGGCTGATTATTGTCCTAGCCAGATGGGTGCACGACCTACAGAAGATCGCGAAGAAGACAACACTATCAATCCTTAGCATCATGTGGAATGACAGCTCATTTTAAGTTCACTTCACCCAGGTTATCCCGGTGAGATTTTTACAGAATAGATCTTCTGGAGAGGGGCCCGTGGCTAAATAATAACAGCCGCACAGTTCGATCGATCAGGTTAAGCTACACTTGCCGCGGTTGATCTGTGGCTAACACTTTTCCATAAGAGATTTGTGGTCGGTGGTAGAAATCTAACTTAGAAAGATTTAGTAATGATTCTAATGATTATAATTCTCTAAATGTGTACCTGTTATTGTCGCGAATCATATTTTGATCAAGATACAATCTGACACTGACCTTACAGGTCAGTAAAAATATATAGACTTCATGAAAGAATACGAGTGATTAGGTCACATGACTGAAAATAAAACCCTTTTTCCATACAGTAACAATGCCAACTACTACCTTCCTCATCATGGTGTACTTCGGGAGTCCAGTACAACGACAAAGTTGCGTACAGTCTTCGACGCTTCTGCCGTCACCACTTCAGGAATTTCTTACAATGAAATTCAGTGTATAATTTCAGTGTATAATTGGGGTATCTGGATCACTTCGCTTCGCTCGTGATCCAGATCACCCCAATTATACATCAGTAAATAGCTTCTCACCATCTATTCAGAAAGTAATCTAGACTGAGATATTCGAGTATGGGCTAAAGATCCACTAATTAATGAAATTGAGCTATTTATCAATCAATCAATTCATATTTTTAGGGTTCCGTATCTAACTCCTATGTTTATCTATTCAGATTATAGGATACTTAATGAATAAGTGACTAAAGTAGTGATAGCGTATGTTATCAGCAAACGACTAGGACCTGAATGATTTGAATAATCAATTTATACTATTTTTTACTTTTTGTGGTTGGGTTGTGGTTGGTATCGTGATAAAAGAAACAAAGTTTGCTGTCAACTAACTAACACATTTTTATTATTTATTTTATAAAAAGCATAAAAAGAATAAATAATCGATTACAAAACATTTGATTTCTTGATCCACAGTTGACATTTCATCATAGACATTTTCCACAATTGCATACACTTCCGACATTGTTTTCGTAGCTTAGCTCCAATGCTTTTAGTAGCTTCAGCAGACAATCAATCTACACACATCAAAAGTGTCTAGGGATCAACATATATTTTTGCAATAACTTTTCTCCTGATTGATATTAATTAAAATTTTCTTTAAGGATTCATCAAATAAAGTGTTTTCATTTGTCACAGTAACGATAAACCAAGTCACCTTTGCATTAATAAAGAAATTTGCCATTTTCCTAATAAAGGGATTTTTGACATTTGAACCACTAACACAAAAGTTCGAAAAAAAGACTGAAATAACAGTTTTCTTTAAAATTTTATTGGGTAACTTAAACAATTAATAATCCGTGTTTCTACCGCGAACACTAACAACACAAGAACATCGGTTTGGCATACTCAAAATGAGTTCATCCAAATCACGCTGTGGAATGGCCGCCCATGTTCGTTGCAACAACAAAAAAAGGTCTTCTTGCGACTGGATACCCTCCATATTCGGCAGAGCTCTTCTCTGTAGCATATCCCATGCATGCTCAATCGGGTTCAAGTCTGGCGACTGAGCAGGCCAGGGCAGGACATTGATGTTAGCTGCGGCGAGAGTCTGTCTTACAACTCTTGCGGTGTGCGGTCGTGCATTATCATGCATTAACTAAAATAAGGGACCGATTTGCACTTGTAGAGGAACGATGACGTCTGATACAATCGTCTCAGCATAAATTTGAGCGTTGAGGTTGCCTCTGATCCAAATCAACTCAGTTCTTCCGCCGATCCAAATACCCGCCCATACCATGATGGTTCCACCACTATAAGGATGGACTTCCTGGCAGGATTTTAATCGCTGTTGGCGTCCAGGGGTTCTCCAGTGTCGTATACGTCTTGTATCCGGTCTCATACCAAAACGAGACTCATCAGAAAAGCACACGAAACGCCATTGTTCTTCTGCCCAATTTCTGTGTTCAAGAGCCCATTGATATCGAATCCTACGATTGTGCATTGCTATAGGTGGTACCCGTAGCGGTCTTCGGGAATGAAGGTTCACTTCATGCAAGCGGTTTCTGACTGTTTGGTCGCTAATTAAGTTCCCTGAAGAGTGATGAAGCCTCACGGCTAACATCATGGCGGTTATTGTTGGAGCTCTTCGAGTTAAGATTTGAATGTATCGGTCTTGTCTCCGTGTGGTGCAGCGATACCGTCCTCCATGGCGCTCAGCCACGGTACCAGTGCTTCGGTAACGTGTCCAAAGTCGACTGATAACACTCTGACTTGTATTCAGAGCTAAAGCCACAGTACGTTGCCGGGAACCAGCTTCTATCATTCCCACGGCTCTGAGCATTTCTTCCCTGCTTAAATGACGTCGCCGCTCCATAATAACGTTGGTTTTAATCAGTAGTAGGGAAACAGTAGCACTAATAATATCTTCAATGCGTTGTATGTTTTTATAGGGAAAATATTGACAGCTGATTTTCATCTTTTACTCGAATTTGATTCACAGTTCCTGATTCAAATTATGAAATGCACCAAAAAGGATCCATATAAATTTATAAAATCATAAATTTATTACAAAGCCACATCTCAATCTCAAGAAATCCGCATAAAAATGCTTGATCCCTAGACACTTTTGATGTGTGTATACTGCTCCACTTTAGAATAATTTTATATTTTTGTTTCTTTAAAAAATAGACGTTTTGATTCGTCAACATAATCTGTCCCTTTTACAGCATTTAAATAAAAGCAATCAGGAAAAAATATAGCATGTTGCATCCAAGGATCATCGTAATAATCTTCGATGCTACCTCCACACGTAAAGCACATAACTTTATCGTTTAAACCACTTCCACAGTAAAAAAAACCTGCATCAGCCATTTCCATCACCAATCGTCGCTTTGAATCTACTGTAGCCCAATAATGTTCAAATGAACGTACATTTATATTTCATATCGCGGGCTGAAATAATTTTGAATCATTTTTAAGAAGGTCTCAATATGGGTATGTGTAAAAGAATAATGAAGTCTTGTATTTGGTGTTCTCAATTTATAAAGATGTGGTGCTCCAAATCGTAATGGAGCAGTAATGACCTAAATTATAGCAAATTTCGTTGTGGTATTCTATGTAGGTATAATGCATTTATTATGAAATAAAAAACATTTACTCATGGAAAAAACATTCATTCTGATATATTGATAAGATATTAACAAATTAATTTACTTAAAATTTTCAGGGCAGCCCTTATCTTTTAAGTTATAAATAATTTAAAATATTTTTATCGTCAATCCAATTTTTTAAACATGTTACATTTTTTAAAGCACATACATTCGAATGATATACACAGCTAAATATATTATTACTAGACATTCCATAATCATCAAATAATTGTTGTAAACTAGGACAGTTTTTATCTTCTAAATTATATACATTATTATGTTTTACAATGTTTCTTAGCCACAACACTTTTTCACATCCTTTAACATAAATGTTTTTATCTTTCAGACAAGGTTCAATATATTGCGGCAATTTTAAGTATGGTATAAAACCCTCTTTCCAGAAAATTTTTCTGTTTCTCTCTATCCAACTTACTTGCGATTTTTCTTTTTTTGTAAGATTGTAAAATGGGAATGGTGGTTTAATTAATAATACTATAATTTGATTTCTGAGTGCTATTGCTATTTCTTTCACGATAAACTCGTTACTTTCGGTCTTAAACCCTTGCACATCGACTATGGCGTTCATAACAATTTCTTTACAATACTGCTTAAGGGTTTATATTCAATCAGACGATCGTTGATGATTAGACAATAGGCAGATGTATTTTCTGGTATATCTTCAGAACTTTCTATTTCCAGTCTCACATCTACAGCTCCAGTTTTCAAGGCTTCGTTCTGTCTTGAGCAATCAATTACAAATAAAGGAGCCTTTTCTTTAAATTCATGCAAATTAAGCATCGGCTCACACCGGGTGTTATAATAAGACTGACGGAATTGGGTAAACATTTCATATAATATACAATATTTGTCTTCAGAAAATTTTGCACTAACCGATTCGTATGGATAATATTGAGAATTTAAAAAAAGAGTAACATTAGTTATTTTACCATGGTCAAATATTGAACAGTCTTTAGTTTTCATATTTTTTCTATTTGTCTGCAAACCAAAGACCACATACCTTGGTTTTTCGAGTTGTGACGCAGTCTTCACAACCCAGGAATGTTTTGTAGTTCTAGGCAATAAAGGGTATTCGTACAAGTCCCAATTTCTAAAAGCTATTTGAATAGGACGATCCTTTTCTAAATATTTAAGCAAAGTTAATCTTTCCCGATCTGAAACTTTTATATGAGGCACACGCCATTGCACTCTCTCTATAATTAGTTGAATGGAGTCATTATTATCATCAAGCTTAACACTGTTGACATTTGAACTGCTTCTATTGTTACAGTTTACAGTTAATCATAATTTTATTATAATCTTCCGCAAATCCTAAAACTTTATTCAGTGGTATAAGGGCACTAAAAATACCATCATGATCTTTAACTCCGTTCAAATTCCAACCCCAAACAGCAGCAGCCTTACTTTCCCCCTCGCTCATAGACAGATATGATTTTAGAGTGGTAGTAATACCTGCATTTTTTATGCGGTCTATCTCAACACCGTTAATTTCATATCGAATGTCTTGGAATAGAAATGATATATGATTATTAGTAAAATTAACAGTCTTTCGTGTTAGTTTTCCTGCTGCATCTTTCGAAGCCACAGTGGCTCGACCTTCAATGTAAATGTAGCTGGCTGCAGGTAATACGTACAAATCTTGCTGATGTATGGGTATACGTATTTCATCATTTTCATTAAAGCTGTTGCTATAAGGATTATAAGTATGAATTTCATAACTCACTATAGAGTTATCGAATTGTGGTAAATCATTCACCTGAAGAATACTCATAATTTAAATCCCAAAGCTCGAAGAAATAATTTGTTATCTTTAGTTAGTTTTTTAATAGTTCGTATATGTCTTCGTCTTCTGACGGTACGAGAACGAGTAAAGCTATTAACTTTGGCAGATGATTTTATATTATAAACTATCATTATTTTTTTATTTTTTTAATCTAATTGACATTCGTCTCTTGTAACAGATAAGGATAAAGTGTTGTCTTGAGAGTACGACACGTAACATTTAAACCTTTTTTAAGTTAAGTGATTATTTGATAAAACCATGCTTTTCCCAAAACTCGTTAAGAAATTTAATGCATAAATGTCCACAATTGAATAAGTTATTATTTTGCAAATTATTGTAATTATAATTGATATTGTCAGAACCTACATAGCGAACAAATTCTATTGGAGGTTTCAAGTTACCGTAACTATCAAAGTATTCAATATATTTATTTAAAATTACATAGGCTACCCAATGTGTACCAGAATTTTTAGAATTATCTAAATTTATGATTCCACACTCTTTTAAAAACGGAGATTTCGGTAAGGTATCCCTCATATACACTCCCCGAAAATATGAAACGTCTTTAGTAAAATATATGATATCTATATTAGTAAGAGCACGATTAGGTAGCCTATGATTTAGTTTTTTTTCTTTAAATTTGTATATATTCCAAGTCCATCTTTGTACCGGTTTAGCCGCAATCCATTTCCAATACATACACCGCCTGAATTCTTATTATGACTTTTCATTTCTTCTAAATGCTTTTTTGCAACTCTATATTCATTTATGGTTTTGACGATTCCAGCAATTCCACTTGCAATACTGCCAGCAGCAGACAAACCAGCAAATATAGGTATTAAAGGTAGAACACCGCCAGACTTAGGAATTGGTATGATACGTGGAACCTTGGCAGATGAATCCTTATTCAACTCTCTAGCAGCAGCGTAGGCCAATTCTATTAGTTTTTTTCTACCCTTTAGTTTAATTTTTTTAATGCACTTTTTGGTATGGGTTACTAAACTTTTAAAGTTTTTCTTGAGTCCAGCTCCAGAACTTACTTTCGTTAGCATTATAGTATTAACTAAATTGGCAGCAAGTTTTTCTCCTGTACTTGCATCGGATGATAAAGCACGCTTTTTTGCCATTTTTAATAAAATTATATCCGCGTTGTGACGATCTCTCAAACTTTTGGAATTATTATATGCAATATCGTGATGTTTACAATATTCGTCTAATTTGTTTACACCCCTATCACCTCGAGCCAATCTTTCACGTAATCTAGTTCCCGGGCCACAATAATTATATCCCGGTAAATGGAGCTCAAATGGTAAATTACTAATTAAGTTATTGACAAGTCCTTCTCCTTTCATGCATACAAACAGAATGGAACCATTATCATAGAGCATGATGTTATATTTATAAACTACTCATAAAACATTTGTATCGCTAATCCAACTATTTTCACTGGAGGATAACCCCAACCATTTCACGAAAACTTTTCTGCCTTTTCGTCTCAAAACTTTTTCAACAAGGTAAATGTCAGGATGTTTAGTTTTTTGTAATTCTTGATCATAAAATGCACCTAAAATTGGTTGCTCTTTATCATCTTGTAATAAATATGTAACAGGATTTGTGTTTTGAACTTTACTGATCTTAAATATCTCTGTAGACCAATTAGGAGTGTAACCTTTCTCAAAACAACCTTTATGTTTACTTATTCGTACAAAATCACCTGTCTTAAACTTACGACATTTTGTTTTCGTTCCATTTTGATTGAAATATCTCCGTTGTAGTTTAATTTTATTGCTATGATTCACTTGAACTGGGGATAAACCAATTGTTCTGTGTATGGTATGATTATATCTATTAATGATATTTGGAAGTGTCCCGTCTGTCCATTTATAATTCCCTTTGAAACTAAATTCCTTGAAAAGCTTACTTTTTATCGTCCTTATTAACCGTTCTACAATTGAAGCCTTTTTCGTGGAATAAGTGCAGTAGTGGTTGATAGAATATTTTAATAATATTTTTTCAAAACTTGTATTGTAAAATTCTTTTCCTAGATCGGTTTGCAAGTTTCTAGGGATACGTTTTTCTCTACTTAATAAAGTATTGAAAGCCTCAGATAGAGTTTGTTTTTTTTTGTTTAAGTGGAATAGCCCAAGCATACTTAGAGAATCCATCAATGACGATTAAAATATATTTGTAGTTGTTGTTAAATTGGGAGAAACTTTGCATATCCATTAAATCAGCTTGCCAAAGATCATCTATATCTTTTAATATTACATGTCTTCGTTGGAAATTTATTCTTGCACTTCTATGAATTTCGTTTATAATTTCTCTTTTCACTTTGCTCATTCTTTCGACTATCACTTCTGAATTATAAAATTAGACTAAGTAACAGTTTATAAGGTAAGCCCTTTTTATTCTTGTATTACACCCGCTTCTTTTAGCTCTTCAATAATTGATAAAATTTCGTTGTCGAGATTAGTATTACCTGCAGTTTTAGAAGCGATCAAAAGTTTAAGCCTGTCCACTAATTTATTAGGATCATCCCAATAAACAAGTTCAGTATTTTTTTTATATTTTTTAAGATACGGTAGACCAGCGCCTCTTTTTTGCCTAGATTTAACTTCTGTAGGTTCTTGTAAGCATTCATAAGGCTCAGAAAATAACGGTTTGATCACCTGAGAATATTTTAGACCTTTATCGCCTTTAATTTGACCTGCAGGGTTAAAGTCTCTTTTATGAGCATTAGTTGCGAAGAGTATTTCTTTGTAAACCAATTTATCTTTTAAATTCACCAAACATAAATCAGGTTTTTTGCGAAACAATAGTTCTTTTAGACCTGGTGTTATTTTATATTGTTTATTAGCTACGCGAATGTTATACAGTTTACCAGAATTCTCATGAGTGGTAGATAAATTAACTATTGTATTTCCGATCATATGTTTGTTATTGTCACTACGTATACCAAATGGTATATTCATATCTTCGTATATTTCAATGATATCTTCTTTTTTCAGCGACGCGTTATTATCTTTTTCTGATTCATTATCTCCTTCATCTTCCGAATAAAATTTTTCAATGGAGCTTGACTCATTAGATGATTCATGTTTGTACATATCATGAGATTTATCACGCAAAAATATTTTTGAACCTATATCAATGTGTTTAATTCGGTCATCATATGTATCTTCATTTTTTATTGTAGAAATTTGCTTGTTAGCTACGATTGCATTAAGAGGGTCTGCGAGAGGCTTAAAAAAATACTTCAAATGAGTGTCGGTGTTAAACTCATAATCTTTCATTTGTTTCACTTTTTTCTTTATAGCGTTCGCAGACTTTATTCATTGATCTGTAATATTGTGGTCCATTATACGACATATACTGAGAAGTATTTATGCTCAAATGATTTTTATTTTTTTGCACTCGTAATTTATATAACCATTAGTCACAATAAATAAAGTTGTCAAATGATTGTCTATATCTGCCTTTGTTTAATTCACAATCTTTATTAATAGTCAAAAAATCATAAGGATGTATCCAGATTTTAGAACACAGATCTTTGAACTTCGACCACTCTATATCAGAACTAACATGTTCATTGTATATATGTTTCATGTTAACTTCATCTTGCTTGAAAATCATTAAAAAGTTAACATTGTCACGTAATAACTGTTTTGGTATTTTTGAATACGTTTGAGATAAATAAAAACAATCTATACCTCTGTGCCTTCCCATTGTAAAATAATTTCGTATGTTAATTTGCTTTTCACAAACCACATCATCAAAAATAATAACAGAATTCGGTAATGCATCGTTAGGATGAATAACTTCGTCATCAGAATTAAATATAAAAAGTTTTACTTCTGGCACTCTTTCTAAGATCTGTTTTAGGAAAATATATTTTGGCTGAAAGCTAGTCTTGGAATACAAGTAAACATTTTTAAACTTTAAACCATTTTCATGGATTAACAAACTAATCATGACGTTCGTTTTCCCGCAATTCGAAGGGCCACATATTATACATCTTATATTATTCGGCAGAAGAACACTATGCTTTGCGTGTAACTTATTTTCCTCTACATCAATATTTCTAACTTCTAATGAAACTGGTTGCTTGACCCACTTCATGTTTGTATCTGTTGGAAAAAATAGCATGTTCTAGTATTTATAATGCTTATCAGTTATCAAGAACACTAAGTAATTATAATCCTCCAATAATCAGATCATAGTTTTTTTTAGCTTTGGTTTCAAAAAATAAAAAGATAGTATATACTTATATAATATCTATATAGGTAATGTTTGCCAAGGGTTGCAAATAAAACAGCAAATACAGAGTACAAGTAAATATGTATGTATTAAATAACAACATAATATTTTATTCGAATTATACATATAATGATTGACAATTCTCATATTTAAATTTATCATTTAATAACTTTACAATTAATGTATAAAAATACTGAATTAACATATGTAATCACAATGACCCCAAGGTACAGTATTTATTTGATTTCCCAGAACATGCCTTTTATCGTCTATTCTGTTTAAAACTACTTTATTTACTTCTTGTGAGAACAGCACATGCTTCATTGATTTTATCATATTCATCTTACGCTTTAATGTTAAGTTTTTAAATAAAACATCTATATAATTTGATGATTTTAAACATCTGGTTACAGGCTTTGATACGCCTTTAGCCTTGTTTATTTGTGTATTTAATGACTTAATACAATATAGCTTTGCTCTTAAGCCTGTAAATTCGGTAATTGGGTCACCTCCTAACTCATCCTTAAATAAACCAGGAATTTTTTCGTTCACCTTAGGAATAAAGTAATGATTATTAGTTTCAAAATTACTTGTATCAAATTCTGATAAATTATCACGCATGTCTTTATAAAAGTCTTCGGTCTTTATTAAATACAACAAACTATCAGTATCAGTGTAGCATAATTTAGCTTTGTCACCATATTTATTCTTATTGAAATTATAATGATAATTGTATAGATGGCACTTGGAGAATTCTAGCACCGCAAATCCAATATATATCGGTCTGTCTAAAACAAGTTTCATGGGATTCAGTTGTATGGCTATAAAGTTTTCATTAAAGATAGAAACACTATTTAAATTAGGTTTTGTGATTAATTTCTGAGCACCTACTATTTTATTCGTTTTATTCCAATCATCACTCCATTTAGACACTAATTTAACCTCCACTTGCTTACGTTTATTTTCAATAGTTTTGCCAAATATTGAGTTATTTAAAAGCTTAAATAAATCTCTTTCAAATGATGTTGAAGCTACTTGCCGTAAGCTAGTATTCAAGTCTATATACTTTTTCAAAAAATATTCCTGTTTAAAATAAAGGATTCTATGAATTTTTTTTAAAACTAGACCATTTTTAAGACATGCTTTTAAATGAACATAGTGAATAATGTAGTTATATTTATCATACAAATTTGCAATTAACTTTGGTGTTTTCCCTCCAATAGGTATGAATTTCTCGGGAGCAAAAGGCAAGTCGCTATGTGAATTATGTAAATGATTTGGATACTCTAAATCTACTTCTAAAATGTAACCGTACTCGCCATTATCAGGAACATCAAACAAATTAAAATTTTTGATATCATTATTTTTCATAAATTTAAACTCTGATATTGGTAATTTTTTAGTCATAGCATATCCATAAAGATTATTACAGTCTAAATATATCAAATATGTTGATGGTTTGGAACTATCAAAATGAGGTAAATAAATGTTATTGGCTTCAGCATATCGGTGAGAGCACTGAGCTAATCCTCCACGTATTCCTTTTTCCAACATTTTATAAATTTCTAAATCATTAATCAATTCTAACTTAACACCTGTGTAAAGAAGCATAGCGTCCCAACTCAGTCCAGGTGAAGTCACATAATACGCAGGATCGAGTTTGTAGTGCAGCAGACAAATATTTCTAAAATTTTCAAATATATCACATAATAATAGTACATCACACTTTAAATACAAGTCAGTATATTCACCAAGAGAACTAATATCAAAACATTTCCACACAGTTTGGGCATGTTGATATTCAGTATCTGTTATATGTTTCATTTGTAAAGTGTTATAAAAATGATTCTTTGCCGGAAGTTGTGTTTCATTATATGTTGTCCATGAACAAATGTACTCATACGGATATACACCTTTGCTTCGCAGTAAATTTAATTGGCTTTTATCTGGGAAATGTGATGATAAATGAATAAAATCGTTGTCCGTTAAACTTTTACTCAAATTGTCAAGACTTGAACTAAGAAATTGAAATGAATCTATAAATTTAATCTGTATAGGTTTACATCCTGCCCCAGTTTTGATTATTTTAGTTATGCTTATATATTTTTCTTTTGTTTTTGGTATAATTTTTATCTCGCCATCATATTTCGATAATTCTGTAATAAAGATATGGGAATCATAACCAGATAAGTTATGAAAGATAACAGGTATAAATGAACACACTCTATAAATTAAATTGCAATGTGAATGCGCCGCGCCTCTGTACTCGGATGTAATATGATCATGATCACAAACTTTATCATCAAATAATAAATGATTACAGATATGGCATGTAGTTGCTTTGTTATAATTATCAGTTTGCTCTCTCGTCATAGATTTCATGGGTTTCTTAGTCACTAAAATGTTGTGAATTAACTTAGCTTCTTTAATTAATCTCTTAATAAACACTTTAACACAGTCAGGTCCTCTATATGTTATGTCATGTGAGCAACATACATAATATGCAAAACAAGACGGTTGATGTAGTTTATTTTTTATCGTACTTTTATCATTATGTTTTTCTTTATAATTTAATAGTATACTTTCAAAGTCAGCATAAATCACAAAGTTAATTTTTTGCTTTCGCTCATAATTTTTGAATTGTAATGTATTGTTATTATCAGGCAATATGGTTAAAATTTTGGAACAACTATGAGAATGATACTTTTTTTCTGTAGTAAAAAATTGCAAACATGTTTCACATAAATGTATTTGACCTTTATGACATATAACTTGTCTTCGCACTAAGCGCAAAAGGTCTTTTATCAAGCAATAATGACCTTTATTTTGTTTTTCAAAATATAGTAAGTTAATATGGTTATCTTTCTTACAATTCGTCACATAAAGAGGGCCAGTTACAGTACAACGTTTATCTAATCCGTAAATATTAATACTGAACTCACAATTATTCTTTTCAAACAACTTGATGTCTTTAGGTAAAGGTGGAAATGAAATTCCTTGTGTATTAAATATTGAACTAAAGTGTGGATAGGAGTTTGTTCTACAGACATTATTTTTTGCTGGAAATAATGCTGCAACAATACTCCATAAAAAACAGTATTCATCATTATTGTGTATATTCAAACAACTCTTTGTGTTTTTAATAACTTCTGGTAGCTCTAAATAAGTACCGCCCCGCATGGGGCAATATTTATTGATATTTATTTCTAAATGACTTATACAGACAAATGACCAACCAGATTCACAATGCTCAAATTCAGTAAGTTTTCTTTTAAATATTTCTATTATATTTGAGAATAAATTATTAAAATCAGTACTGCTGTATATAGTTTCATATTTCGTATTAAATGACTTGAGCTGCTGCTCACTTAATTGTGGTAGTAAAAAGTAAGCAAACAGTTCGAAATTAACTTTAATGCAGGTATGTTCCAATAATGATAACTCAATGATTTTTAAAACATCTTTTCGCTTATCTTCCAAGAACGCCTCTAGTATGAGGTACTCGTCTTCTATTGATGGGTTTAAGCGATAAGTCATGATTCTATTTTTAAATGCTGTAGCTACAATATCAACATTTTCAAACTCTGACTTTATTAAGGAATTCGATTTATGGATATTCGTTCTCTTATGATATCTGTATTTATGTTCGGGGATCTCAATTTTGCATTTATCACAATGAATATATTTTGATAAACAATTTGGCTCATAAACTTTCTTTTCGTATTCATTTTCTGGGATATCAATTTGGCATTTATATTTATTAATATCTGAATTTGCTGATGACCCATCACTGGGGTGTGTAACTGGAAAATAAAAAACACAATATTTTTTTATTTTATAGTCTAATTATTGGGATTAAATGCGATTACAAATTACTATCTTAAAATAAACTCATGCTGTATAATGATTATAGTGGTATAGCATAGATCTTATAATGTAAACTATTGCTAAGACTATTGGTATGAACTTATAAAAGTAGGAGCACATTTTTTAAACTCCTTCCGGGCGCTTGTTATGTAGGCGTTTAGGCGATGCCAGGACTCCGAATCCTCATCGCATTTGTTTTTAATCGTGATTACCGAGTGCCGCCACCTATTTACTGGTTGGACCCGCTCTATTTCATCACATTTGTATACTTTGAGTTCTATATAGAACTCACCTCTTTTTTGCTCGTTCATTTGTCGTGAAAATCCATTCGCCAGTCTCCTCGTGATGTACGAGTATATCGGGGGAGTCTTTTTGTCCACAACAACATCGGTTTCATCGTCGTCACTGTCGCTCCCAAACAACTCGCGAGCCGTTGACTTGGTGACAGGAGTGATTGGGTGAATGGTTGGCTTACTTTTCTTACTCGTAGACGGCTGGGAGCTGCTCGCTGACGAAGGCTTGCGCTTTTTGTTCTCCTTTGGCTTGGTTTTCGCTGGTGCATGCTCCTCGTCTGCCGACTCGTCCTCCGAAGGGAAAATATGGTCAGCCGTGTTCTTGGACCTGTAATAAATAAAAACAATGAATTAGTACAGTAACAATAAAACTTTTGTGTTAATCATGTAGACGACACTAAGTGCATGAATTTATTGCTTGAATGAATGAATGAATGAATATTTAAAAATGATGAATGAATGAACAGTTTTAATTTTTATAGATGAGAGACTCGCTAACTTATCTGAATTATTCAAAGCGTTAATGAATATATATAATACATGAATGATTGAATAGTGAATTAGGGGGTTACCAATTGTACTGCATTTCTTATCCACTTCAATTATTTCTTGTTACTAACAAGAAACATTAACGGATAACACAAAGTAAATTTACATTGAAAAGTGAGTAGATACTTACATTTTAGAAGATTGAGGTTGCTTTGGTAGTGTAAAAACTGTAAGATGTCACTGCTCTTAGCTGAAGTTTTGATGTGATCCAGCTCCTGCAGGATGCACTCTTAAATAGTGGTAAATCCACGTCACGATATCCCATATAAGGAATAGGGACACGCGTTACTAAAAATGCTTTATCAGCCCTAACACCAAATATGTAATATAGTTTACGTTGTAGAAAAAATATCTTGCTAAACAATAAACATCGAGATCATGCAAATTGAACTTTATCTTCATCATATAAGATACTTAAATTCGCTAAGTTGGTGGGTGGTCCGGTTCAGATATCTATAAGGGCCCTTGTAAACTAGACGGCTTCCCGCCAGTCTAGGCACGGTTTTAAAACCGTGTCTACGTCCGGTCGTCAGTTAGGTATGGGACTCTATGAAGATTTGTCAACGACACCGGTTCGTGAACAAGCTTAGCCGGCACCGGCCCAGCGCCGCCACGGTAAAAAGCGTCTCGTTAACAAGGGGCCTTAGGTGGCGTTCTGGATGATGCTACTTTCTGTTTGTACTTTTAAGTCACCAGTTCACAGATAGCGATGCAGTGGGATAGCGTTGCTGTGACGTTTTATTTTGTTCAAATCAGTATGAGCGCGATGACATGATGTGGACATAGAATAATAATGATACAGTAGGTTAACTGGGCAGTGACCTTAAATTAACTACCTACGAGCGCTCGGTAGATAAATCCGCGTTCGTCTGTGTGTAACTGCTGTACAAATCGAACAACTGACTACCGGTAGGTAGGTATACACTGAGATTTCGAGGCGCGTCGTGTAGGCCGTTTTCTATGAAGTTAAACTACTGTATCGTATCTGTCCAGGCATTCCCCAGCATTTAAACGTCACCGCGACGCTATCGCACCGCACCGCTGTCTATTTACCGGTGGCTTTATATTATGGTATGCATTTAATTGTAATCTGAAACGGTATAGCATCGTATTGTCTCAAATAAATAAATTACACTGACGTGTGTGTATAATAATATTTTCACAGCAATTTTGAACTTTATATCCATTGAAAATTATTTATTAGAAGCCTATAAAAAGGATAAATTATCTTAAAAATTCAAATATTATTTAGTTTCCTACCACCAAGCGCCGGCAATCAACGAGTAATAATAATTATGTCGGTGAGTATGAATTGAATTATTTTATTTTATATTTGATTTTATTCGAATTGATTTAATGACAGAGCCAACCATCAGATTATTGACTTTAATAGTGGAATGCTTACAATAAATACTGATAATGTATTTTAGACGCAATTCCATCACTCTTCCATCACACGAATTAAAAATATTATGTAGACCTTTTAAGGTAGTTTTTTATTTTTAAACTTAGATATTAATAAGTTTTTTAGTTTAAACAAAACACGAGAATAGTTACGTTGGTAGAGTGGTTGATAAGTGGTGGTATTCGTCAAAAGCCTTTGGGTTCGATTCCTTGCCGAGTTTTCTAACTCGGCAAGAAATCTGTGTACCTAATTGTTGGCTTCTGCCAACAATTAGGTACACACGGCTATGTAGCTTGATATGTATCAAGCTTTACATTTCCGTACAGTGAGAGCTCAGCTTTTACTGGATATGTATAGCTTGATATTATGTAGCCGTGCGTAAAAATGTGGGGATATTTATTATTTGATAATACTATTGTTTGAATAAAGGTAACTAGACTAAAGTATTGTCTAGGTTTCTTAGATATAGTCATACTTATTTTATTTTCAGGACTCTGAATACGATCTGATTAACTTTTTTCTTGCGAATCTACCAGCGGGACAGCGAAGTGAAAGATTGTTAAACCAGTGAAAATAAAAAAATAATGTTTTCTGTTTCAGATACCGAGTTGGGTTTATTCACCAACTTCACCTCCGTTAATGATAGAACCTGATGTGATTGATAAAGTCGTAAATTATTTGGATGACGAAGAACGACAACAAACCCCATGTGTTCCAAATACAAATACAACTAATAATAAGGAGTTGATAACTTTTTACAAAACGGTTTCAACCGGTGGCACAAAAGTTATACGGATCGAAATTTACGATGCAAACCAATTTGAAAGAAATTCTATGTGCCATTGCAGTGCTGAAATATGTGTTCAGCATATTGTTAAGAGCATTTACACTGATAACATCTACTTACGTGTCAAAGACATGCTACCATATTTAAACAATACTTTTTATCAATCCTTGTAAACAGAAAAAACGGATCACCTACAAGCACCTGGATCACCTAGTAGCATCTGTTAATTCGAAATTATTTTGTTTAGTTGATTGTAATTATTTTGTTTATTTAATTTGTAATTATATGAATTAATAAATACTTGTTTATTCATTGCAATAACGTAGTTTCATTACAGAAGCTGTAAAAATTTAATCACCCGTAAGAATCTAAGTATATTCTCATTATTTAAATGTCATTCAGCAAATAATGTTCATTTGAAAAAAATCTGTTAGTCATTTAAAGCAAACGTTGTGTTATAAATATCACGTAGCAACAATGCTCGTCCATTCGTGAGATCATGATTGCATTGAACAGATCAAGTATCTAATTTTTGCTAACTAAAATAATATCAGATACTCGTAACAAATAAGCACACATGTAAATGATAAAAATAATCAATTAGAATAGAAAGGATAAAATACTATTTGAATGTTGATAAAATGAATAATAAAATTGCGATTTACTGATTGTCTAGTTCACAAAATATTGATCGATTGACTGATTGTTTAGTTCACGCATGCTTATCTAAATAAAGTGAAAACAATTAGTCGATAATCAAATATCTCAGTCTAGATTACTTTCTGAATAGATGGTGAGAAGCTACTTAGCGATGTATAATTGCTTGCTACCTTCTTCGTCTTCACAACCCTAATAATACTTATAACAAATGGCTAATAACGCTTCTCACCTAATTGAAGAAATCGACCAGTTTTCTGTATCTGCAACCCACTCATGCGCACCGGAACAGACGCAGTTGTTTTTAAAAAAACCAAGCCGCTACTTAAAAATACTTTCTCAAAATATACGATCAATTAATTGTAATTTTACTAACTTACAAGTACTTTTGCACCGCATCTCGCTTGATTGTGACGTAATAGTATTGACTGAGTGCTGGCTGCCCTGCGCCAGAAATTCAACTATTCCCATTTTACAAAACTATAATATGTACTCGACCACTGACCATATTAACCAGAGTGATGGCGTCGTAGTTTATGTTAAATCTAACCTTCTCGTGACCTATGAAGAGCCAGACTTATTACAGTCTGGTTCAGCCATAATTATAAAAATTAATACCGATGTTGCTATAGTTTGTATTTATCGCTCACCCTCAAATGACAATATTAGTAAGTTTCTCTTAGCCCTTAATGCTATACTCCCTTCATTATGCAATTTTAAATCTGTTATCATTACAGGTGATATCAACCTAGATATTAAGCCTTCCACGCTTGATGCACGCTCACATGAATATTTAAATTGTATGGCCTTCCACGGCTTTCTACCTACCCATACACTACCAACTAGAGGTAATAACTGCCTGGACCACGTATTCTTAAAAACGCAATCATCGGCAATCACATTTGTTTATGATACTACAGTTACTGACCATAGCTCATTATTGTTATGCCTAGACAGCAAGCGAGATGCGGTTAACAGTGCATCAACCATCACTAAAATTGATTACGAGGCCCTTGATAAAACAATTGCAAGTTTAGACTTTTCCCCTCTTCTATCATTACCAGACGCAAATACCGCCACAGACAAACTTATTGAAACACTGACGCTGGCTAGATCGAATAACACCGTAGTCAAAAAACTAACAGCAAAAAAGAAAATCATAAAGCCTTGGATCACTCCGGGCTTGCTACGGTGTCTGAGACATAGAGATGTATTGCACAGGAAACTGAGAAATTCTCCTGAAAATGATAGCTTAAAAGTCACCTACAAGCGATACAGAAACTTTTGTTCAAAAGTTATTAAAAAAGCTAAGCGGGCTTTTGATACAGACGAACTGAATAAAGCAAGTCAAAATCCAAAAAAACTTTGGGATACACTAAAGCGAGTAACGAATACCGTAAAACCAAATAATACATCTACGCAACTACTAACTTGCTCATCCTCTCCCACCGAGTCCTGTAATTACGTGAATTCCTTCTTCGTAAATATAGGCAAGAAACTCGCGGATGATATTACTAAAACACAAGAGTCTTTATCCCAACAAACTCCAGTAAAACACCTGACACATAAATTTTCTTCAAAATCATCATTTGTCCTTGATGACACTGACTCCGATGAAATCATGTCTGTGATAAACTCACTACGATCTAATGCCTCAACTGGATGGGATGGTATCTCAGCTTTATTTTTAAAGAGATATTCTAGTACTCTGTCACCCATTCTATGTCACATATTTAATATTTGCTTCAAAACTGCAACCTTTCCCACTGCTTTCAAAAAGGCTATAGTTTATCCAATATTCAAGGGAGGTGATGGAAATTTACCAAACAACTACCGCCCTATTGCAGTATTGAGTGCTTTATCCAAAGTCTTAGAACGCTTAATTAATAAAAGGCTGATACATTATCTGGAACATTTTGGTTTACTCTCAACACAGCAGTACGGCTTTCGCAAAAATAAATCAACAAATAACGCCGTCGTTGACTTATTAAATTTTGTAGTAGAACATCTTAACAAGAAGAATAAGGTACTAACAATCTTCTTGGATATTGCGAAAGCATTTGATACCGTTCCGGTTTCCGCACTCTTATTTAAGCTGGAGGGCATGGGGGTCCGGGGCTTACAATTGGAGCTTTTCAGAAGTTATCTTTCAAATCGTAGACAGATCGTTAAGATTGAAAATCACAAAAGTGACGAATTTCCTATTTATTATGGTGTACCACAGGGCAGCATATTGGGTCCAACGCTCTTCTTAGTCTTCATAAATGATTTGTGTAACCTTAATATGGCCAATGCCAAAATCATTTCATTTGCGGATGACACCGCTATCACATTTATTAACAGTACATGGTCAGATCTGGAGCATAATGCTCAGCTTGGCTTTAACACTGCATTAGAATGGCTTAACGCCAATAAGCTTACTCTAAATGCTTCTAAAACGAATTTCATGACCAATTCCATTTCTTCAATCTCTCAGCCAAAAACACCCATATTATTGAAAGCCCATTCATGTCGCCAACCAACACTGGTTCCTTGTCAATGCCCTTTATTGAAGTCAACGGAGCAAATTAAATACTTGGGTGTAATCCTGGACAGGAACCTGAACTTTAAGTCTCACATAAATCTTCTGACTGGCAGAGTACGCAAACTTATATACATATTTAAAATTCTTCGAAATATAACAAATCCAACTATAATACGTAATGTTTATTTTGCTTTATGTTTGTCAATAATTACATATTGTGTCTCGTGTTGGGGCGGTGCTGCTAAAACTACCTTAAAATCATTAGAAATAGCACATAGGGCCATACTTAAGGTAGCTACATTTCGTCCAATATTGTTCCCGACCGATCAATTATATAAAGACTGTCAAGTTCTCAACGTTCGACAACACTTTATTTTACAAACAGTTACTTTGCAGCACCATAATACCCCATACAGAGAAATTACCAAAAGACGAAAAGATACTGTTTGCATACTGCCGCGAGTGCACTCCTCATTTGCAAAAAGATTCTTTTATTATTTAGGTCCGTATCTTTATAATAAAATAAGCAAGAAGATGCAGATTTACGGTTTATCATACGCTAATTGTAAAAAAACTGTCCGGCTATACCTTCAAAATCTGTCATATGATGCAACCGAAAAAATACTCACATGCTCGTAACATGATGAGCATTGCTCGGCGCTGTAACTATCACGTACCATTCCACATACACACACATACCACACACACACACCCTCCCCCACACACGCACACAAACACACCCCAATAAACGCACACACACGCACACACACACACACACACATATACCCACAATCACTGACACTACATTCAATTATTAAGCAGAAAAAGGTTTTTCTAAAATATAAATCTAGTATTTACTCATGATATTATTACGTAGTGCCGTTCAAATTGTAGCATCAGCCCAAGTACTATTATGTTATGTTATGTATAAATTATCACTGTACCATTAAACATAGGGGACCGAGACTGTTTCTCCTTAACACAGGTTATTTTGTAACCTAGCTAGGAGAACAGTGCTTCACCCACTCGATTGTAGACTACCTAACATATAAGATCTTCACTATAACTATGTATACCTACTACAATCTGTCTGTTTGAGTAAATAAATTTATTATTATTATTATTATTATAATTGGGGTGATCTGGATCACGAGTGAAGCGAAGTGATCCAGATACCCCAATTATACACTACTCAGATGGTCGGTCCTACTGTCCAAGACGATCTCTTATCTATTCTCCTCAGATTCCGCCAGCATAAATTTGTAGTATCGGCAGACATTGAAAAAATGTTTAGATCTATTGACATAGTACCCAGTCAACGCTCGTTACAGCAAATAGTATTTAGGTATGATTCCTCTCAACGCTTAAAAACCTACACACTTAACACAGTTTGTCAGGGGACTGCTTCAGCGCCATATCTCGCGACAAAATGTTTGAGTAGTCTGGCATCCACAGTCAACGATAATAGCGTCAAATACAGTATATCGCATGACTTTTACTGTGATGATTTATTAAGTGGATCCGGTACTGTAAGCGAAGCTATAAAGTTATGTAAGGGAATTACTGCCGCCTTAAATTCAGCAAGATTCAATATTCGCAAATGGAAATCTAATAATGCATTAATTCTTAACGAGCTGTTCTCAGGTAGAACAATAGATTCAAACACTGTTTTAGATCTATCAGATAATAACAAAAATACATCATCAAAAACATTAGGTTTATATTGGCTTTGTCAGCAGGATACCTTATCTTTCTCAATTAACATTGAACTTCATGAGAAGGTTACCAAACGCCACATTCTTTCAGTTATAAGCCAAATATTCGACCCATTAGGGCTTGTAGGTCCATGAGTTGTCGAAGCTAAATTGATTATGCAAAAATTGTGGGTCAATAAAAGCTCTTGGGACGAAGAAGTTTCGTCAGAGATCTTACATCTCTGGTCTTCATTTGCTAACACATTACCCTGTCTTAATAAATTACAAGTTCCTCGATGGGTTCTTAGTGATCTTTGCGTAAAGATTGAAATCCATGTATTCACAGATGCATCAGAAAGTGCGTATGGGGCATGCGTCTACATTCGATCTGTGTGTAATTCGGGACTTGTGCGTGTTCAGCTCTTAATCTCAAAAAACAAGGTCGCACCGATCAAACCGACAACTATTCCCCGTCTTGAGTTGTGTGGGGCCCTATTAGGTGCAAGACTGTGTACTAAGGTAAGAAATTCACTTACTTTAAACATTAACATGTGTCGGTTTTGGTGCGATTCCACGATCGTCTTAGGGTGGTTATCCACCCCTTCAAATCAACTTAATCAATTCGTACGTAATCGTGGTAACGAGATCAAAGAAAGCACCAGCGGTCACACGTGGAGCGTGCCGTCTAAGGAGAACCCGGCGGATCTTGTTTCTCGCGGGGTGAAGGCTGATATCATCAGCGACGCCTCGTTGTGGTGGTCGGGCCCATCGTATTTGCTTGAGTCAGATCATTGTTGGCCAAAAATGCCTAATGAATCCCAGAAACAGGACCTACCGGATCTCCAACCTTGTCTTGTTATAAATAACGACGTTAGGAAGGACGATGATGATAAACTATTTACAAAACTTATACCTAAATATTCACAATTTACACGTTTACAAAGAGTTATAGCCTATATACACAGATTTATTTATAACTGTAAAAACAAAATGAATAGACTCTGCGATCATCTTTCTTGTGAGGAATTGCAAAATTCATTTAATTTTATCATGCACACTGCACAGTTAGAAATGTTCCCAAATGACTACCTTATCTTAAAATCAGGTCACGCATTACCAAAGAAAAATAAATTAATATCACTGACCCCATTTCTGGATTCAAATGATATCTTGAGAGTAGGCGGTAGACTTGATAATTCACCTTATAGCTATGACACCAAGCATCCAATATTATTATGTAGCAAACATCATTTAACGAAAATAATATTTCATATGCATCACTTAAAGCTTTTACATGCGGGGCCTCAGTTATTGTTGTCTAATATTCGTCAAACTTTTTGGCCTTTGGGAGTCTAAATCCATAACGAAAGGATGCATAAAATGTTTCAGATTTAAAGCCAGCAATGTTCAGCCCATAATGGGACAGTTACCTGAATCCAGAACTACACTGGAATTCCCTTTTTTACACTGTTCGGTGGATTATGCAGGCCCAGTTAAGATAGCTAACCGTAAAGGTCGAGGTTGCCAATTAACTAAATCTTACTTGTCCATTTTTGTCTGCTTAGCTACTAAAGCCGTGCATTTGGAACTCGTTACAGACCTAACTAAAGAAGGATACATTGCCGCTCTAAACCGGTTTGTGGCTCGTCGAGGGAAGCCTCAAAGTATAACCTCCGACAATGGGACTAATTTTGTAGGTACATGTAACGAGTTACATCGTTTCTTACAGGAATCAAGTTCCCAAATTAGTTCTGCAGTCGCCCAAGAGGGTATAGACTTCCTCTTCATTCCGAGTTACACACCCCATTTCAACGGTATGGCTGAATCTGCTGTCCGTTCCACTAAATATCATCTTCCTAGGCTGCTCCAACTTACCCATTTCACTTATGAAGAAATGCACACTTGTCTGACTCAAGTGGAAGCCATCCTTAATTCACGTCCTATTACCGCCTTAAATTCCGATCCTACAGACTTCACACCTTTAACACCCGCTCACTTCCTAATAGGACGACCACTCGTGTCTGTTCCACATCCACAGCTGACAGAAAGAATAACAAGCCTTGAGCGATACAAACGAATCGAGTTCGTCAAGCAACATTTCTGGAAACGATTCTCCAACGAGTACGTCACCACGCTGCAGCAAAAGACGAAGTGGCCTACTGCGTCAAGCGAACTCAAATTGGGTTCCTTAGTCCTTATAAAAGACAAGGCATTGCCTCCGTTACGTTGGGCCCTGGGTCGTTGTGTGGCCGTTTTCCCAGGGGCTCAGGATCAAGTTGCTCGAGTCGCCGATATAAGGATCAAGGGAGGAACTATTATTCGAAGGGCATTTAATAACATTTGTCCCCTTCCAGAAGCTGCTTGTTGAATCAGCTGCCTACCTACTTCAACCCGGGGATTATGTTGGAGACAAAACGCAGCACCACCGCCACTGCGACTACGAGAGCGGGGCAGCAGCGCGCGGGGATCGGGGGACGAGGCACGACTAGCCGCGGACCTACACTGCCCTTCACTTGATATACAGCGGTCCGAGAGGCGCGCGTCCTGGTGTTCAATATACGAACCATAAAGAACTACAGTCCGCTATTTTATTTAAAACACCTCTGAGAATCGCCAACATATGCTCTGACACTGACTTTACAGGTCAGTGTCAGATTGTATATTGCAAAAAACGGAAGAAAATTTGAATTTCGAGGTCTACCACTATCCATTCACCTTAAAAGATCGAGCGATATCCTATTTTGTGTCCCACTGCTGGGCAAAGGCCTCCCCTTTTTCCTTCCAAACCTCCCTGTCTCGTACGATCTCTGGCCATGTTGGCCCTGCAAATGATATTAGATCGTCACAGCACCTTCGCCTTGGTCTACCTCGACGGCGATGTCCTCAGACGTCCAGTGAGTGATGATTTTTGCCCATCTCTCCGGGTGCATTCGTGAGACGTGTCCGGCCCACTCCCACTTTAGCCTGACTGTTTTTTGTCCAATATCCGCTACTTGAGTTACTTATTACATACGTGCTGACCCGGCAAACGTTGTTTTGCCATATAAATTATTTCTAGCTGCCCGGCGCTACTTCGTTCGCGTGGTGTCCGTCCCTCCCTACCCTACTCCTACCCTACCCCTACACTACTCCTACCCTACTCCTACCCTACTCCTGCACTACTCCTACCTTACTCCTACCCTACTCCTTCACTACTCCTACCCTACTCCTACCCTACTTCTACCCTCCTCGTTCGTCGTTTCAGCCGTTAGACGTCCACTGCTGGACATAGGCCTCCCCCAATTTTGGGTGGGTTTGCCATAATCGCCACGCTTGGCAGGCGGGTTGGTGATCGCAGTATGGTATGATGGTGGAATACATAGAAAAAGCTGCTGCCCATTCTCCAGTACGCCCTTAGTCGCCTTTTACGACACCCACGGGAAGTAAGGGGTGCTGCTATTCTTTAAGTCCAACACCACACAGACAACTTCTACCCTACTCCTAACCTACTCCTACCTTACTCCTACACTACTCCTACCCTACTCCTATAAGTGAATAAAAGTAATGACCTTATGGAACCAAACCTGAAATCGCGAAAACAAAATCAGCTGATTTTCTTTTCGCGATTGTAGCTTTGGTTCCTTAGTAAAAGTTGTTCATAATGATGAGTACAATGTCCCATTTCGGTTTGTCGCATGTTTTCAATTTCAACCTGTATATAGATATCTGTTACTCGATCAGTTACTTAATAAAAAGTATTCTATTCTATTCCTCAAGAATGGACATCATCCTACCCTGATTTTGAGTTTATGGGGATTACAGGACGTAAACGCAAAAAACGCAAGTTTTATAAGCAATTCAAGTTAAGATCGACTACAGCAAACAAAATCACAAAAATATATGATATTCTTCAGGATATGTAGATAGTGTGTTGAAAACATAATACAAGTACAACTAATTTGATATAATAGAAAAAAAACATTGAGATACCTCTCAAAACTTTCTTTTTACAATAAAAACCATATTAGTAAAAAATACAATAATTCTGACTTTTTTTTCAGATTATCCTACAAGCAACATACTAAAGCACTAGTGTTTTAATTTTTAAGTCCAAACAATAGAATTTTGTAAAAAGATAATTGCTTCGCATTTTGCAATAAATTACCAGCGTTGTGTTACTTGTGTTATCGCGCTTCTCTTTCTTTTCTATGCAGTCCGACAGTGACCGCGCTTTTGGTCATGTAAGCCCCTTATGTAGATATTGTGTATTTATTTATTTAAACTTTTCGCACAAAAAGGTACAAAGGCGGACTTAATGCCTTAAGCATTCTCTACCAGTCAACCAAAGGTGGTGAAGAGGTTAGATGGCAGGTGCTTTGGTTGAGAGGAACAATGATTTAAAAAAAAAACATAAATAGGTTATATACACATACATACTATTGACTATAATATATACATACAAACTCAAGGGAGAGAGGTGTTGAGATGACTCTACGCTATTTGTTTTGAAAATACCTCTGCAATTTCCGCTTAAATGCATACCGACTGGTGGCCATCCTGATATCAAGAGGAAGAAAGAAGAATGCATTCCAAAGAAGAATGGACTGAATATGAAAGGAAGAATGAACAAAGTCAGAAGCATGAGAACGACAGAGTAGGAGAAGATTGTTAGAAGAACGCAGATTCTTAGCGTGAGAAGAACATAGATATTGGAAGTGAGACACGAGATAAGAAGGAGGCGTGGGAGAGTTGAGAAGGGAGAAAAGCGTGGTCAAAGCGAGCAAACTTCTTCTTTGGCCAATGGACTTCCATTTGAGCTCAGACCTATAGCTCGACACATGGTCATATTTCCTCAGGTTGAATATGAACCGGATACCACCATCGGTGTATCAGTTTAAAGTTATGTAAACACGCAACCAGGTAGAATGTGTACAGATTCTCTAACAACTAACTAATCGACTACGCTATATATCACATTTTATTTGCAGTCAGATTGTAATACCCAGATTGAATGTAATCGTGCTTTTGTAAATACTAAATCCTTGATCTAGGATCTAATACTGTCCAACTAAGCCATAGTACTAAGCCCTATTTTTATTGCTGTAATTAAATCTGAAGTATTCTACGAGTTTACTATCGAATATTTTGCTTTGTTTGCGAAGTGAAAAAAACTTCCACTGAGCTAATTGGGTATCTGGATAAACTTCAAAAATTGAAACGGAATTAATTAGGGCATGTTTCGGAGTATTCGAAACGAAACTAGAAGAAATTACAAATGTGAAATACTGAATAAAAACTGGCCAAGTGCGAGTCGGACTCGCACATGAAGGGTTCCGTACCGGCAAAAACGCCGAATAAAACACGTTTGTTGTATGGGACGGACAGATAGCGAAGTCTTCGTAATAGTGTCCCGTTTTTACCCTTTCAAATTGAAATTCAAATTCTTTATTTCAGACGTAAGTCCATAGTGTTAGTAGCAACAAAATAACTTAATGACTAGTGTTAGTAATAAGGAGGAGAATAGCTACGCTAGCTTTGGGTTCGGAACCCTAAAAAGCAATGAATCTGACTGAGTTTCTAAAAAATAGGTAATGAATAAATTCATGGCCACGTCAACTCCAAAGCAAAGGGTAGGTACCAGTTGCACGTGTTAAAAAGTCTGATTAATTCTCCAAAAAGAAACAAACTCAACAAATTACATTAAACAAAGCACCAACTTCATTCGCCGTCAAAAACAAACGCTCATAAAGGCAGAAATTAAAGAAAAAAACTCATTTAATTTTTTCAACAAGCCACAACATGGGTCCGCTCACTAATTTTCAAAATTAAGAACTTTCAGAAACACAAAATAATCAAAGAAAGATTTCCATGGGGTTCTGGGAATAATGAAGGTGGTTTAAATTAGCCAGAGGCCTTGGGAAAGTCTTCAAAGAGCAAATAATTAGCCCT
Organism: Mesoligia furuncula; assembly: GCA_916614155.1. Lineage (NCBI taxonomy): Eukaryota > Metazoa > Arthropoda > Insecta > Lepidoptera > Noctuidae > Mesoligia > Mesoligia furuncula. The sequence goes on along the minus strand of OU744791.1, from coordinate 2,490,859 downwards.
TTGTCTGATTCAGGGATGGAGTTTCATCTTCGCTCGTAAATCATAGATGATAAAGCCGCTTACCGCAGTTATGATTAGTTACTTAAGCGATTAAGGGATGGACCACATTTTGGCAGTGCAATTTTCAACAGGAAGTTATTTCTGACCCCGTTTATAGAGTGGAAGCCAGAACTTTATTAAGGAAATGTTTTTTATGAATTTGACACACCTACATTGAGACACTTACAATCTGCAGTCAAGTCTATTCTAAACGAGTGCATAAGAATTCTAAAAATACAGAATAATGTCCCTTAGTGAACTAAAAATTACCAAATTCTTCCAGAGAAAGTTTAAAAATTTTGCATGGCGAGACTGGGGTATGTAACAGCGTCCTTACTGCTCCTGCTTTGGAAGCAGCCAGGATGATGTGCAAACTGATATGGGGTAGTGTAAGATAATTTTTAGTATTATAATTTGTTACGATGAGGGTGGCATAATCTGGTGATCCGTCTTTAAATTTTAAAAAACTCAAGTCATATTGCCTCCGTACACTCCATCACTTATTAAAAATGCTTCAAAACACATCTTTCGTCAGGCAGTATGGCTTCAAAAAGCGATAAAAATGAAGTAGATAATACGTTGTCCTAATTTACTTTCTTTAACCAATTTTTTACGCATCCGTCACTCAAAGTCGAGTGATGATACATTGCCTATTATAATGCAAATTTTTGCCATACAATAACGCTTTGAAAATGTAATCCATCATATAATGTGTTTTGTACTCGTAATTACTTAGTCACACATTAGTTCCTATCTAATGTGTTAGGAAGTATGTGTTGCTCGTGAAGGGCATTTTTCACTGATATAAAAGGGGAATTACAAGGCCGTGACTTTCGAGTTGTAGGTCGTAGGTTCGAACCCAGACCAGGCGCTTTAATTTGTGAACATTTTTATAATAAAAATCGCTTTTCTCTGTGGTGTGATGTATTTGGGGTTCGTCGTTTCAGCCGATAGTATTTGGGGTTCGATTAAGTTTAAATACATAGCATATTCAGCCTATAATGGTCCCACTGCTGGGACACGGGCCTCCACTCTGTTATAGAGAGTGGGCCACAATCCACCACGCGGGCCCAGTGTGGGTTGCTAGATGTCACATAATCTGAATGTCGAATTTTTGGTTCTAGGAGATGTCGGTCTCCTCACGATATTTTCCTTCACCGTTTTGAGAGCAGTGGTGATGAAATAAAGGCACAAAGTAAAGCGCCTGCTTGGGTTCAAACCCACGACCTGAGCTCGTGGCCGAGTGGCCAAGTCTGCCGCTGCCACTGGCCCACCACTGCTCCTCATTAAAAACATGCCAAAAGAATTAATTCACGCCTTTTTTCCGGGGCAGGAAGAAACTACAGAACATCTCTTACAGGCTTCTTTTGTTCCGTCTCTAGCTATACTCTCTGGTGGCAGCAGGTCTCCAGCAGGTGGTGTCACTGGTGGCAGATGAGTTCTTATGGGGACCTCACTAACGAGTTTAGTATGTCCAGTGTATTAAAAAAATAATTTTCTATATCTAAAGTAGAATTGTGCAACAATATTATAAGAATTCTCACAATTGGTATTCTGTACCCCGTCCGTCCAGCAGTATGGAAGGCATTAGACATTCAACATCAAGTTTTTCTTGAAAAGTTTCGAACTGAAACTTGGCTACAACTTCAGGAAATGAAGCGGCGACTATATGAATTCTAAGAGCCGAAGAAGTTTTCACGTGGCTTCGTTAAAACGAACTTTACTTTAGAATTGAACTATATCTATGAATCACTTCGGTTTATTTAATGTATATCGTGGAGTTCATTCCTGTATCTTCTTTTTAAAGTTATTTTACTCTTGTCGATAACCCCTTTCTATGTTTACATATTTCTCAGCATTCGACTGCCCTTATCACAATTTAGTTTTGATGGGTACCCCATCGGTTTTCTTCTCGTGAATGACGTTACTAAAGCCATACTTCTAGAATGTTCATAGTAACTACTATTTTCCATGGGTTTACAGTGACAATAATATGCTAACCGTTGTTTGCTAACTCGTTACAACGAACGGATCTTGAATTCATATTGTTACTAGACAGGGTCCAATTTCCATTCATATTTGTTGTTCAATTTGCGTAGACCCCTGTTCGTCGTATATGAGTACAGGAGACAATGTCAGAGGTCCAATATTGCTGGAAATTCTATATTTTCGATACTATTGTGGCTTTTGTAAATAAACTTACAATGCTCTTTCACACTAGGAACAAGTATAATATTAATCTTTTTTTGATCCCTTCCTGATGCTTGGCTCATGATATTTTGCAAGTATAGACGCCAGCACATCAAGCTACTACAATCTGTCAAATTTCTTTAATAGATTTTCAACTTTATCGCTAAAGCATAAGGTTCGAAGTTGACTGAGAAAATTTTACTTTTTCGGGTAGTTTGATGTGCTGGCGACTGTACCACCGAAACCATCTGATAATACAATGGCATTCTTGATTATAAACTAGGTTTTGCCCACGACTTCGACCACGTGAAATTTTAAGTTGACAGAGTTTTTTCGTAATCGGATCAACGGTATGGCAACGCAAAAAATTCGAACAAACAAACATATTATATTTTTATATATTAGATTTGTCTCACCTCGGAATGGGTTTTGTAAACCACATTCATACCCAGCAGTTAATAGCCAGGACTTTTAATTAGATAATAAGCAGAAAAAGCTCTTCACAAAAACCACAGACACTCCATCTTCGATAAAACTCCAACCAAGGACGGCCAGGTCGTCTAAAAATGGGTCTAGATATGTCAGACAACCCTTTTAGCAAGGCAGATTAAAACAGGTGCAAGCGACATGGGTCTACCGCACTCCAGCATCCAATTGTTTTTAAAATATTATCCTTATCATACAGTTTACGTGGACCTTAAGTATTTAATGTTAAGGAGAATTTTGCCGTATTTTAGACCAAAATAAACTTGAAGCCTACCTATCCTTTTAAGGCTCATTGAGAATAAAGTTGACACGAGACAGAATATTGTATTGAAAATATGATTTGCTTTTACCTTTCTACACGAGTTGTTACGCATATTTTGAAAAGCCGAAACCTGAATTCAAATCTTTCTATGTGAAAATATAACTTGAATTTCGGATTTTACGGAATTTAGGAATTACATTATTTCCTCTTTCAGAAAAGCTTTTTGTTTTATGACTGGTGTTGGTACACTTGTGTCCTCAAGGGAAAAACAGTATTAAAGTAGTTACACTTTACCAATAATACGGGGTGTTATCGATGCTTTAAACGGAAAACAGCATGTATCAGACAGGTTTGGTCAAAAAGGGTGTGGTACAGACAACTTTTTCTATGGGATTTGTCCCGTAGAAAAAGTTGTCGAATTCGCCATAAAAATATCAACTAACCCATACAAAACTTCAATACCCACTCGACCCAAATGTGTGAGACTGCTGTTTATTTTTTATACCATAATAACCTTTAATTTGAAAGTTGAAGGGCTTGTGGCTAAATAATAACAGCCGCACAGGACGATCGATCAGGTTAAGCTACACTTGCCGCGGTTGGTCTGTGGATGGGTGACCATCATTACATACCGAGACCCCTCCGTGCCTCGGAAAGCACGTCAATCCGTTGGTCCCGGCTGTCATTCGTGGATCTATGACAGTCGTTACGGGTAGTCAGAAGCCCGAAAGTCTGACAACCAGTCTTACCAAGGGGTATCTTACCCAGTAACTGGGTTGTGGAGGTCAGATAGGCAGTAGCTCCATGTAAAATACTGGTATTCAGCTGCATCTGGTTAGACTGGAAGCCGACCCCAACATAGTTGGGAAAAGGCTAGGTAGATGATGACCCTTTAATTTGACCACACTATTCTGATGTATCCTGTATAGGTTCTATTGACAGAAAACTGTTTCGCTGACATTCTAAAAACCATTGCCAAAAAGTACGTGACATCCTTACACGACGTAACTTTTTTCTAAATAGAAAAGTCTACGGAACTATTAAAACTTTTAATAGTTCCAATCAATCATTCTGCTTAACCTTTTCCCAACTATGTTGGGGTCGGCTTCCAGTCCCACTGGATGCAGCTGAATACCAGTATTTTGTATGGTGCGACTGCCTATCTGACCTCCACAACCCAGTGAGTAATACGATACCGGTTGGTAAGACTAGCTGTCAGGCTTTCAGGCTTCCGACAACTCGTAACGGCTGTCAAAGATCCACGAATGACAGCCGGGACCAGCGGATTAACGTGATTTCGGAGGCACTGATTTCGGGGTCTTGTTATGTACCTAAAGATGGTCATCCATCCATGGACCAACCGAAGCAAGCGTGGCTAAAACCTGGTCGATCGACGAGTGCGGCTGTTATTAAGTACTTAGCTACAAGCTCCTTAAAAACATTTAATATTTCCAAGGGCTTTTAATTTAAAAGCCATACAAATTAAAGTACCTAACACAAAAGATTGTTTCTGTGTCAAATAAACCTATTTTTCTATCTTTCTCTTTCTATATAATTCTTGCTTGTTTCGTTAACCATTTTAATTTCAAAACTCAATTACTAAATTCTTCTGTTTTTATTTAGTTTTCATTTTAAAATATATCTTTCTCTCATTTCCACCGGCGGCGACGTAGAAATAAAAATCTCATTGCCACAATCTTCCAGTTTTAAGCTAAACTAAAAAATTCAAGCGGAGGCGAGGCAAAGTTTCATAAATTAAACCTTCTTTGTGTACAACACTATAAGGCACAACAACACTAAAAGGTAATAAAAACTATGTCTTTACTTGTTAAGGCAATGTTCCAGTTACGGAGCCTGCTTTTAATATTACAGATTTTTTTAAATGTTTCTGCTAGAGAACTAAGGCGGGTTTGCCTTAGGCATTCTCTAATGAAATAAGTTCACAATGATATGTTTTTAGGGTTTTTACCCTAACAACCGGACCCTATTACTAAGACTTCGCTGTCTGTCCGTCCGTCCGTCCGTCTGTCACCAGGCTGCATCTCAAGAACCGCAATAGCTAGACAGTTAAAGTTTCACAAATTATGTATTTCTGTTGCCGCTATAACAACAAATACTAAAAATAAAATAAAATGAATATTTAAAGGGGGCTCCCATACAACAAACGTGTTCTTTCGGCGTTTTTGCCTTGTGGTACGGAACCCTTCGTGTGCGAGTCCGACTCGCACTTGTTTTTGTTCTTTTATATCATTACTGGTACATGACATGAAACTGGAAATACGCAAATGTTAAGCTATTGCATAATTTTTCGGAAAGCAAGCTCAATCAGCCTATTTTGTTCCCACTGCTGGGACACAGACGACAGGAGAGGCAGTGGGCTGTAATCTACCAGACGTGCCCAGTGCGGGTTAGTAGATGTCACATGTCTTCGAACTTTTGGTTCTAGGACATGCCGGTTTCATCACGATATTTTGAGAGCAGTGGTGATGAAATTATTTACATCAAGTAAAGCGCCTGGCTGCGTTCAAACCCATGACCTACTACTCGTAAGACGGGACCGTTACCACTGGACCACTACTGCTCTCAAAACAAAGTTTAAAAACTAAAACCTACTGTCTACTGAAAAGGATGAAACAAGAAAGTACCTTGCCATGGTCGCATGCCACTGTACTAACATACTTTTATGCTGTGGTAACATGCGACCACGGGAAGGTACAGACGCCAGCACATCATGCTACTCAACCTGTCAAATTTCTTTAATAGATTTTCAACTTTATCCCTAAAAACCTTGTACAGGTTCAAAATTGATTGGGAAAATTTGTCAGTTTCGGGTAGCTTGATGTCCTTTTCAGTAGTCGGGTTTTAGTTTTTTAACTTTTTTTTTATCTAATTATTTTGGGGCTTATTTCAGTATTATTTATATTTTTGAAATGTGCTAATTAAGCCCTTTCAGAACCATTCCAAAATCATTATTTTAAATTTCATTACTATGTGTCCTCTAGAGGGCGCCATGTTACATTTAGTGTGTCGTCACATAGCCTTTAACCAGCGGACGGTCAAGATGCTTCTAACGATACCTCATTTGTTAAATTATTGTAAGTACGAGTACCTTTGAAGTTAATGTTTTAATAGGTATTTATTTACATAATCTATGCTAATATTTAAAATAATAATAATAATATGAAGTTATGAGGGAACAGATATACATACATACATATCGGTCATAATCATAACCCCTTTTTCTTCGCCATAGTCGGGTAAAAAGAAGTGGCAACAGCGTAATACAAGGTCTAATAACATTCGGAAGAAAATTCTTTTGAATAATCTATCCACTCCGAATTACTTTCTATCTGTTTCTTTGCTCTATTTCAACAAGCCGAACAACCGCATTCAATGCGGTTCACATCCTACGAACCAACCCAATAAATTCTGCGCTTTGCTCATTCTTCGCATATCATTCAATGGAAGTCTCCCACACGAGCATAACTTCAGCGACATTTTAATATTTCGCAACTTGAGGGTAAAAGATATTAAAAATTCCATCCCACCTCGACTCCTCTGCGCACCGTGCAAGACGGGCAAATCTGCTCAAATTATGAATGAAACTGACTAAAAATACTTGTTGAGGTTTTTCAGTCAAAATACTTGTTGAGGGATTTTAGGGCTGAGCCAGACCTATCCGTCTGGATTCACATTTTCCCGCAATGTAGTAAACAATATTTTGTGGGCGTATGTAATGTAGTAAACAATATTTTGTGGGTGGCAGGAAGGGATTAAGTTTCGGGAACATCGATCTAGTCTGACACGGCTATGTTACATAAACCAGTTGGAAGCTAGTTCGATATGGCAATCATATCACATGGTTTTAGTAGGTTTTTATATTTTATTTTATCCTTTTGATAGATTCTTATTTTGTAAATGTGAGGACTTTGTAGGCCTTGTAGACTTTAGATCTGTAGACCATTTTTTTATTTTATCAAGTACCTGATACTTGTTGACAGGCCTACGCCGTCCTCCCATACCTACTGTAATTTGAAAACTTTGTAAAAGCCAATTATTTTTAAAAAGTGTAACCGTGGAGTTTCTTGCCGGTTCTTCCCCATAGGAAACGACCAATTGGAACCGTGCTCCTAGCTTCTGACGTTTCATAAGTGTATGTAGGTTTATGTGAAATAAAATATTTTAAATTTTTTGTTATACTTTTTGACAACTATTGCCACGGTAAAGACAATAGGTCTTTACCGTGGCAATAGTTGTCAAAAAGTAACCTAGCCAGAGAAAGAACAAACATTGTTTATTGCGCTTGATTACTGTGAGTAATTGGCTATTCCCTACCCTCTAGACCAGGCTACCTCACGGTGCTCTCTTCCGCAAAATAGTATGCTAGTAAGTTTATTCTGAGCCAAAAGACATACAGATTAAAAATGCAAAAACGAATTAAAAATGTCCCTCCACAACTACAAACAATGTAACCAAGGTTACCAACTGCTAAGCATTCAAAAACTTCCCCCGTCTAGTTCTCACAAAGCCTTCTGAATAAACCGAGACACCTTGATAACTAAAGGTAACGGCGTTTACACAACAGTCTAAAATTTCCCAGGATCAACCCCTTAGCTGAGCCATTTACATAAATATTGCACGAGACTAAGACTTGAATAGGTATTTAATTCTCATTCAGGCTGCAGCTTGGACCTTTAAAACCAACCGTATTTTTCTGTTCCATAACCGCCTTTTCAACACATGTGTCCTCTGTCTCTGAAGCAGTAAAGGCTGTTATAGCTGAGAAAATTTTTGGAGGCCCGCAAAATTTAACATTGTCGACTTTCACACTACTATCCCTAATTTGCACTTGGATTTCGCCTGGTTTGTCACAATGCGCTGTACTACGAAGGTGAGAAGGTCCAAATTTGTGGAGGTTGCGTTTTTGGAGCAGCAGGGTTATCTTAGCAGACTTATTGTACGAGGAAGACGGACACAAATAGCGAATGCTGATAGTGTGGTGAAGCAAGATTGCTATGTGCCCGGGTCAAGTTTATTTTGAATCTATTAACATATTGAATCGAAAGGGATTACTTAATAGTATTGGTCCTAAATTCTTGAATAATAGAAGTTTACGACAAGGAGGGAACAATGCATTCAAGGTCCTTCGAAGTGCTTATTGGTATTGCCAACCTTATTCAATTTTTGAGACGTTGCCAGTTGACCTATTTTCAATTTTCTTTGTTTCGTTTTGTTCTATGCGGCGAAGGTAATATTTGAATGCTTCCGAATTGGGAGGGTATGAATAAAACTATCACTGGGAAAGGTGTAGGGAAGGTCGGACCCAAAAACACATTTGTGTTTATTCTTATTGACTTCATGCTTCTTGCCTGCCTTGCAGAACTATTATATATGTATATTTTCCGTGAGGAAATAGTAGAAATATTATATATACTTTCCATGAGAAAATAATATCCCAGTTCCTCTCAATGTTTTGGTATCAGAGATAACCCATTCGCATTATAATGTTGAGCAGAAATTATGAATACCGTTATTAAGCTAATCACAAATACAGGTCAGGTCACACTTACCATACCTACATATGATTATGAACCTGTCAACTTCTCCATTTTAGAGGAATGTGCCTTTAATTTGATTGGAATCAATGCAACGGGCAGGGTTCGAACTGCCACCGTCAGGCTTGCCTATCTGACATCTAAACTGTTGTTGTCAGATTAAGTTCTACCGACTCTATAGCTTGTGTATCCATCATACAAATATCTACCTAAGAATAGGAAGGGGAAACTTGATCCAGGCGTCTATTCTATACATAGGAGTATAACGTAGGTACCAAGAAATAGTATTTGCAAGGAGCAAGTAAGCCATAAAAGCCAATTTAAAGCCAAACCACAACACAAGCGGCTAGCCTGCATATTCCAATATACAATGTTACTTAACAGGCAGATTGTTTGCTAATACCATTATAGAAGATTTTCCGGTAGGTAAGAGGCTTATTTTCATATTGTTCGCATATGTGTAGTCTATTTTTGCCAGCTTCGTTTGTGCGAGAGCCCATTTTCCAGCTCAAAACTTTCTTCAACAACCTATTTTAGTTGCGCATCATTTTATACACCAGAACACATCCAACAAAAAAGTCATTTCAAGCCTGACAGCACATTTGCACCACTATATTCAGAAACTCCACATTTAAAATGAACACACAAATTTGAAACGAAAAACCAAAATTGGTCTATTTTCGCGTGCTCGTCGTGTAAGCACACAGCTGACGCAGGCCACAACCGTTCATCCGATTGTTAGGAACCCGTTATACAATTTGCACGACAGTGTAAATGTTGCAATTACACTGTCGAGCAGTATTAGCAAGATGCACGGAACCGCTGCAGTATCGTTATGACCGTTCCAGTAGTATTTGAGCACTATCGGCAAGCATAATGAGGGCAGTTTCGGTTTGCTAATAGTTTTGCTAGTCATCATCGGTTTATAGCCGCCGGTCTGGCTATACCGGATGGCGTCTGTCGTTGGCCGGTTTAGGTACGAACAGTCGGTATAAAATTACACTTTAGAATTTGTTAACAGGTTGAAGTTCCTAAACACAGTTTATTTGCAATGCCAGAGTGTAAGCACAAAATACAGATAGTACAGAAAGCAATCACATGTATGTACTTCACTTTTCATACCTACACTCGGTGGTCGCGCTAGGGTTGTCAACTTTGGCGTAAGCACAAAAACTATCGTGGTAGTGGCACTCGTATCTAGTTGTTTGATTTATTGTTGAGCTTATTCTACAATATTAAAACAAGACAATAAACATAGTATTACAATACAAAAAGTTTACAGAACAAAAACATATAAAATTTTACATTTGTCATGCTTCACTATTGAAAATCCCTAATAACTTCAAAACGGATTACCCTATTTACACAATTTATTTTGCCCTATCCGTTTTAGACCTAAACCTATCACATGACACTAAAAACACAATATCTACACAAACAAAAATCATGTTGTCAACTTACGTAATAGTCTGTGGCGTGAATTTACCTTCCTAAAAAGTTACTTCATTTATACTGATTCAAAATAGAAAACTATTATATAAATCGAGCTTAGATAGCCATTTTTTTGTTGCTCCATTTTTGCTCTTCACGGACGCGTGTCTCAATCGGATGGCGCCCGCGCTCGCTTTACTCCCAACCCGTCCGAGACAACGTGGCCGTGAGCGGTGTCTATGTGTGCGTTGCTCGAGCGCACTTTGTATGTAGATTGCTTTCTATACTATCTGTATTTTGTGGTGTAAGTCTGTTTATACAATAAACATTGAATACGCTAACTCGACTGGAATCTTTCACAGATGTCATTAATCAACCAATCAACGATCGATTAATTAGGATAGAACAAGTGGCACTTCGACGTACATAATTACTCGTCCAAGAGCTACATAATTAGATATCTTGAAAGAAAAATCTTTTTTGGATCGGAGGGCTGTTGCAATGGAAAACACCACCGATGATAAGTCGTCCCATTCCCAAAGGCAAAGTAAGGTAATGAGCGGTGTAAGCACATCCAAGCCACCATTATGTAAGAATTGTCAGCAGACACATAAGCTTTGTGAGTGGCTCCCGAGAGGGAAGGATTGTCTTTTGTCAATGACAACAAGCTTTGTAAAGTATGTCTTAATTAATAGCCATAATGAAAAAGGCTTGCTACTAATGGTCGAAATGTCATGGATCAACTTAAATTAAAGATTGTAGAGCAGTGGTGGCCCAGTGGTAACGGACACGACTTACGCTGAGTTGTAGGTCGTAGGTTCAAACCCAGACAGGCACTTTACTTTGTGTAAATTATTTCATCACCACTGCTCTCAAAACGAAACGGTGAAGGAAAACATCGTGAGGTGAAAACACGGTCCTAGAACCAAAAATTCGAAGACATGTGACGTTCACCAACCCGCACTGGGCCCGTGTGGTGGATTACGGCCCACTCCCTCTCACAGGGAGGAGGCCCGTGTCCCAGCAGTGGGAACATTATAGGCTGATTATGTATGTATGTATTTCAGATAGTTGGCACCGATTATGGTGGTTCTTTTTGTGTCAAGCAAACTCGTATTCGCAATCCAGTAATAACAAAAGCATACATTGTGTTATTTGTTTCTTTTGTAACTAAGGCCATACACATAGAACTAGCATCTGATATGTCAACAAAGACTTTTTTGGGTTGTTTGAAAAGATTTATTTCCAGAAGGAACAAGCCCACAAAGATTTATTGTGATAACTAGCTTCCGCCCGCGACTCCGTCCGCGCGGATGTCGGTCTTCGCGTGGATGGTTTATTTCTCCATTTTGAGTAACTCTGACAATGACATCTTATAAATATCTATTGGACCCAAATACGGCTAAGCCTATAATAATTAAGGAGATCCCTCTATTGAGCTACTGCTGTTGAGCTCGCGTTCTGTAGTAAATATTTTTTTCATAGTAATTCCGACCTTGATAAGTAGCATGTAGCAGTAAATTACTGACAGTGACGAAAAATTTGCAATAATAAAAAAGTGATCGTGACAATGCGACAGAAAGTTAATTGAGAGCTTCAGCATACCTACACAACATTGTTAGTGAGCTCGTCCGGAATATGAACATGAAGATTTCTCGGACTGCTCACACGGGAAAGAGCTACGTAAAGTTGCTCGTGTGAAAAACAACTCGCGGTAAGATCTACGCCAGCAACTCCTAGGGTCTGACCTTGAGCCTTATTTATTGTCATGGCGTAACACAAAGCTACAGGAAACTGTATTCTCTTAAATTGAAATGGAAAATTAGCCACTGCGGGTAATGCAACGTGTGTTCGCGGTTCTACAGAACAACGTCTATGAATAAAACTGAAAAATAAGATTTTTTTTTCTACGTATTTTTCCAGGATAAAAAGTATCCCATTTTATGCCCAGGATAATAAGGTATAATTATACCAAGTTTCATCGAAATCGAACCGTTAGTTTTCACGTGATGCCTGCATATACAGACAGACAGACAGACAGACAGACAGACAGACAAAAATTTTTTTAATCACATATTTGGGTTTGGTATCGATCCAGCAACACCCCCCGCTATTTATTTTTTCAATATTTTCAATGTACAGAATTGACCCTTCTACAGATTTATTATATGTATAGATGGTGGCTGCTAATGTGTTGAAAGAATTGTATGATTTGCAAGCTTCTGCAAGCCACCAAGACACTGTAATAGAATTCTGCAATACAGAGAGAATAACCTGTCATTTCATACCAAGTTTGGTTACCTGTGTTTGGTGGATTGTGGGAAGCGGGCATTAAAAGTGTCAAGTATCATATGAAACGGGTAATAGGCAATACCGTGTTAACTTATGAGGATTTCTATACTGTTATTGTGCAGATTGAAGGCATTCTTAACTCGCGGCCGTTGACGCCTCTGTCTAGAGACCCAGATGATATGTCTTACTTGACACCTGGACATTTTTTAACGGGATACCATTGTCTTCTTATCCTGAATTAAATCTAAGTAATTGTAGTAATGGGAGATTACCCTTTTGGCAACAGTGTGAACAAATGCAACAATTCATCATCTGCCTAGCCTTTTCCCAACTATGTTGGGGTCGGCTTCCAGTCTAACCGGATGCACCTGAATACCAGTATTGTACATGGAGCGACTGCCTATCTGACTTCCACAACCCTGTTACTGGGTAATACGATAGGTACCCCTTGGTAAGACTGGTTGTCAGACTTTCGGGCTTCTGACTACCCGTAACGACTGTCCAAGTTCCACGAATGACAGCCGGGACCAACGGCTTAACGTGCTTTCCGAGGCACGGAGGGGTCACGGTATGTAAAGATGGTCACCAATCCACATACCAACCGCGGCAAGCGTAGCTTAACCTGATCGATCGACCTGTGCGGTTGTTATTATTTAGCCACGGACCCCTCAACAAAAAAAAACAATTATTTTGGAAAAAATGGCATAAATACTATTTAGTTCTTTTACAAAATAGACCAAAATGGAAAAGTATCCAACTTACTTCTTCACGGTCAAACGGTTGGACCAATTTTGATAAAATTTGTATGGAGGTAGCTGACACCCTGAATTAACATATAGGTAGGCTACTTTTTATCCCGATATTCTCACGGGATTGACATTTACGCGGATAAAACCCCGGGGCGCAGCTAGTTTATACCATAAATGAAGCACGAATTTACAAACACAAACAAGTACCTAATTTGTTAAAACCACAGATTGTAATCAACATTTAATTTCGAATTAAACTGCTTATTTGACACGTAATTTTCAAACAATTTGACAGTATTACTTATTTATCGTTTGAATGAGAAATAATTATCGTAATGATATTATTAAATGACATAAACAGGGCGGGAAGGACATCGACGCGATACTCGACCCCCTAGCGTAGAAATTTTGCGTCGGTTATCAAAAAAAAATCTGCTGTTTCATAGAAAGTTCAAGTTTCAATATACATCCTCTCTGCCTAGCCTTTTCCAACTATGTTGGGGTCGGGTTCCAGTCTACCCGGATACAGCTGAATATCAGTATCTATTTTACATAGAGGGACTGCATATCTGACCTCCACAACCCAGTTACTGGGTAATACGATATTTTGGTAAGACTGGTTATCAGACTTTCGGGCTTCTGACGACCCGTAACGACTGTCAAAGATCTACGAATGGGACCAACGGCTTTACGTGCTTTCCGAGGCACGGAGGGGTCACGGTATGTAAAGATGGTCACCCATCCACAGGCCAACCGCGGCAAGCGTAGCTTAACCTGATCTATCGACCTGTGCGGCTCTCTCGCTAGGAGTAAACTGGGAGAAATCGTCACGTAACGAAAAAGCGTTATGCCTTCTCCATTCGACTTCGAAAGAGACAGAGAGTGAGTTTCTCGAGTCGCTATCTTGGATTTTCATTTTGAATTTCATTCCTGCCGGTTCCTCCGACCCCGACTTTTTTTTAATAAGTGATTCGCCGGTTATTAAAAAAAATTAACCCTAGGGGGTGAATTAATTATCATGTGCTGAATTCGTGGTTATTATATTACATTGATAAAATAATAGGGCCTTTATGTTGACAAAACAATCAAACTTCTTCAACAAAAACACACCTCCCCCACACACCCTCACACACACACACACCCACCCTCACGCACACACCACACACACACACACACCTATTCACGCACACACCACACACACACCCACCCTCACGCACACACCACACACCCAATCACACACACACTCACAACACATAAATATTTATCTCTAATTATTTTATTGTAACCATAACAAACTTTTGTCTAACTCAATTCTTCGAAATTGTAACAGTAACATCAGAAGCACTATGTAACTTTTACGTCACTGTACCTTAGGGGACCGGACTGCTTCTCCTTAACACAGGTTTCCATAACCTAGCTAGGAGAGCAGTGCTCACCCACACGCTTGTAGAAATAGTACTTTTTTTGTAAACCTGTATTGTTAACGTGTTCTACAATCCTTTGTTTTGAGTAAATAAATAAAAAAATAAATAAAAACGTGTTTTGTGATATTTTCATGAAAACTACCCTTTCAATTGCCTATACAAGGTGTTACGTTAAATGCGCAAAACCTCTTAAAGGGTCATTGTACTCATCATTATGAACTACTTTTACTATAGGACCCAAATCTGTTGTGCCCTATATTTTTATGCTCGCTTATTAACTCGTCAAAAAGTTAGTAAACAACATTTTTTTTTTTGCAATTTCTAGTTTTGTCCCATGGTGAAAGTTGTTCATAATGATGAGTACAATGACCTCTTAAGAGGTTTTGCGCATTTAACGTTACACGTTGTAGAGTGGCTGGAAGACTGAAACATTGTTTCCTAACATTTTCGCTGTTTCTATGATAATGACAGAGTTAATAGTCCACTCTGCCGTTATCGCGAGCTCGTATCGTGAGAACATATTTCATTATGTTGCGACTATTTTACGAACTATGTTGATAAATACTGTAATAGTAGAAGTTCAGTTTTATGGCATAGAAGTGCAATTTTTTGGGTTATACGGGAAGATATTTGGTCGTAAAAAAACACGTTCCACCTCTTCAGAATCTATATTGTATAATAGTTAAAAAAAAAACATTTTTGGATCAAGGAAGTAATTTACTTCCATTATTCTGAGACCAAAAAGAACCATCTCTTTCAATTTACATTTTGAAAACCACAAACTTAATAATCGTATAAACATCAAACAGTCATTGCATCATTTTATACATTACATTATCAGCCTATAATGTTCCCACTGCTGGGACACAGGCCAGAAGGCCTGGTGGTGGATTACGGCCCACTCCCTGTCACAGAGAGGACTCTGTGATAGGGAGTGGGCCGTAATCTATCACACGGGCCCAGTGCTTATTGCAGTAGATGTCACATGTCTTAGAATTTTTGGTTTGCCGGTTTCCTCACGATGTTTTCCTTCACCGTTTTGAGAGCAATAGTGATGAAATAATTTACACAAGGTAAAGCGCCTGTCTAGGTTCGAACCTACGACCACTCGTAGGTCGAGGCCGTTTCTACTGGGCCACCACTGCTCTGGAAGTAATGCACTTTCATTATTCTAAGAGGAATTACTGAAGAACAGAAAAAAAACATCATACGGGGGGCCTAAAAAGGCCACTTTGACATAATCATAAAAGGATAACATAATGGACAGTTAACTGTTAAGTTAATCGTATCAAATCCCATTGGTGAAGCATTTTTCAGTTATTTTTTTTTTGTCTGTGGGATTGGATTGATTGGTATTTTACCAATCAATCCAATCCCAATCCAATCCCAATCTCTTTGATTATACCTAGGTACGTAGTGCAGTGAAAAAAAGAAAAAAAAAACACGGACTGTCTTCGCCATATGTAATAATGTTATCCTTTTCTTTTTTTTTTCTTTTTAGTTAATCATCATCATCAGCCTGCAGCAGTCCACTGCTGGACATAGGCCTCTCCTATTGCACGCCATTCAACTAGAGTTTCGGCAACTTTCATCCAGCTGCTACCAGCCATCTTGCATGGATCGTCTTTCCACCTAGCCTGAGGACGTTCCCACCTTACGTTTACCGATTCGCGGTCTCCACTCAAGAACACGTCTACACCAATGGTCATCGGTTCTACGGCTAATATGGCCGGCCCATTGCCACTTCAGCTTGCTTATTCTGTGTCGACAACTTTGGTTCTCTGCCGGATCACCTCGTTGCGGATTAACCAAACAGTTATCATTTTATAATACGAAAGAATAAACACAGTATTATATTTATTGGTGATTCGATGCAGTAATTAAGCCTTACAAAAACAAAAGAAGTGTACTTATGAGGACCTACACGAGTCGATAGAAGTGAACAAATAAGACTGACTGATGATACAAGATTCAGCGTCACCGACCCGAGCGTGGCTGTTCCGGGGGATTTACTCCCTCAGCACGAAGTCCGATGTTTTGGCCGAAGTAACGAGTGTTTCCAGCCCCGTGTCATTTCATAATTTCAGCCGAAAGACGTCCACTGCTGGACATAGGGACGAACGGTTTGGGTAAGGAAGCACTGTCTCGCAAGAGCTTCAATATCTTCGTTGACAGACTTAGAGAGGACTCTGTTTAGAAATTGCGCAAAGTGTGCCTAAGGAAGTTTTCACTTCTATCGTGTGCTCATAAGCAAAAAGCGACTTTTTTAGGGTTCCATACCCAAAGGGTAAAAACGGGACCCTATTACTAAGACTCCACTGTCCGTCTGTCTGTCTGTCACCAGGCTGTATCTACCGTGATAGCTAGACAGTTGAAGTTTTCACAGATAATGTTTTTCTGTTGCCGCTATAACAACAAATACTAAAAACAGATTAAAATAAATATTTAAGGGGGGCTCCCATACAATAAACGAGTTTTTATCAGCGTTTTTGTCTTGTGGTATGGACCCCTTCGTGTGCGAGTACGTCTCGCACTTGGCCAATTTTTGTAATGAATCATCGATAAATATAATGCTGGGTTTGTTCTTTCGTATCGCTTAAAAAACTTAATAGAATTAGTGGTAATCCTGCCTCACACAATACACTCCAGTATATTTACAAACCCACATCAGTAGTTATCTTCCTATAAAACATACGCACTTAGCTTTTACCGCTCCGTATTTACTGCCACGAAACATTGTCATATAATACCCTTACAATGTTGAATGTCTTTTATTTATTATTTGATTTTATTCCCTTTTAAGAGCCATATAGTGTTCCGCGCGGAAATACTCGTAGTACGAGTTTTAACACTTCATATTTTGCAACATGTGATACAATATAAGGTCTGTATTTTACACACGAAATATTTAAAGAGGTATCTACAGGTGGTAGCCAGTGACATTGTTTTATCTAAGTGTCCAAACACACTATGCCGAAGGTACGCGACCGAAGTTCCGCGGCTGATTTTACGTTCCGACGTATTCGGCTGATATGACACACCATAAATGCTGAACTTATGCGGCAGAAATTCAGTTGCGCACACGCGGGGTGCGGGCATGCCTGCCTCCCGCTGCTCCTCATCCCGGATCTTCTTTGGCAATCGAACCGAACTTCGGTCGCGTGTAATGTGTGCTCTACAGAATATGTTGCCGCTGAACTTACGCCCGACCGAAGTTCGGCTGTACGTTATAACGCAACGGAATTTTCGGCATAATGTGTCGTCAGTAATTCAAATAGCATTGCAGGCGTAATCATGCCGAACTTCGGTCGCGTACCTTTGGTATAGTATGTTTAGACTCTAAGTGTGTTTTTTTACATAATTATTTTTATTTATTTTATAATTTATGTACACACAGTAAAATACATAGGGATATGACATAACTATAATTTGAGTACAAAGGTACTGCTTATTTCTTAAGAAATTTCTTCCAGCAGACCTGCGAAAGGAGAAGTAAAAAAGAAATGTAGACAACAGTGTGTGAGAACAAGAAGAGAAAATATGAATTGTGAAGTCTAAAACTAGAATATTAAATAAACCTACACAAATAATGCAAAAAAAAATTATAATAATAACATAAGTATACTTAAATAAATACATAATGCTAAAATATATAAACATATATATATACTGAATTTATTTTGAAATTACTTGAGACATTTCCTATAAAACCTTTACTCCGCTTCAATGACAGTAAATACGACATAGAAGCTAGCGTAATAGATGTAAAAAAATAAGAAGGAGCCAGTATTTATTATGTGTCGAGTGATTTAAATTATTTAATTTGTAAATAATATAATAATAATGGAATATTTTTTATTATAACGTATACGTTACTAGGTGCCAAAAACAAAACGCTTGGAAAAAAAAAACATGGCGTCATTAATTAGTTACTTTTTTAAGTACGTTTCGTTTTACGATCTCAAAATTACATCCAAGTGAAATAATCAAAAAATGATGTGACTTTCCGTTCCTTGCAGTAACTTCAGCGCCATCTATCCAGCGACTAGGGAAGAGTTAAAAAAAAACAGTGGCACTCCGGGAGTGCCGACAGAAGTGAAAACAAAACACATATTAATACTTTGCCATTGTATCCTGTATACTTGTGGCTAAGTTTCGCTGGCTAATTTAATTTGATCCTGTATCATTGTGGCTAAGTTTCGCTAGCTAATTTAATTTGATCCTGTATACTTGTGGCTAAGTTTCGCTAGCTAATTTAATTTGATCCTGTATACTTGTTTTCAATTTTTTATATTTTGTAATCTTACGAATTTTCGATCAGGGTCACGTGTCCTGACGCGAGTTTAACATTTTATACCCATTACAAAAAAAGTGTACGCCGCTAAACGAGTTTTCACTTCAAAAACATTAAAAAAATCCCTCATTGCTGGCATGGAGAAGGCTATATTCGAGATATGATGATCATTATTACTCGTCTCCAGTCTAAATGTAGTTAAGCCTTTGGCCTTTGCCCAGTGGCACAATCACTGCACGATAATTTATTATTTGTGTGCTCAAAATAAAATATTGTAATGTTGAAACATTCGAATAAAAGGAAAGTCACATGTTAGTTTCATCTTATCTCCCCTAACCCAAAGCACTTTCTCTCAAATTGCTCCTATAAGCACCTTCCTTGTTTACCAAATATAAGCGTGTATTACACTACATCGCCAAAATATGACGTTTCCTCAAATATATTAGCCGCGCGTTGCCAAGCACAGAATATTAACTTGTAGGCCTTTATGCGCCTTATTTATTGCGCCGCCATCTTGGATTCTAGCGGCAACATGGAGGTTATAATTAAAAATTCATGAAAGATCGTGTGAACTGATTTATGTGTTATTGTTTAGTTTGTGACGTTTGATTAGATTGGTTTTGATTTTGTTTACTGCTATGGGTTTTCGGTGTTTGATTTTAAAAAAATTCACACCAGGTGGTGCTATTCTCTACCTAAAAATCTCACCGTGAAAACTTAGGTGAAGTGAGGGGGGAGTGAGCAGTCAATAGTGTCAATTCCTAGCAAAAACAAACTCACTTCATCTAAGTTTTCACGGTGAGATTTTTACAGAATCGACCGGCAGCACCTCAATTACCTACTTAACACATTAATAACCACAATCTGAATCCTCTTGAAGGATATTGCTAATTCCAAGCTTTATATGTACGAAAAATTAGGCTGCTTAACAACGTAAATAACGCTATGAAAGTTGTTGAACACTCAAATTGAAAGCCATTTTCTATTGTTGGTGTGTTTACCTAAACCTAAACTCAAACTCAAAGCATTTATTTCAATTAAACCAGGCACTTTTGAATTGTCAAATAGTATGTCAGTTAGTCAGAAAGTTGAAACTAGTTGCCCATTCCAAAACGTAAATCTTTACGGAGAAGAACGGGCAATAAACTTCAAATAATGATCAAAATCTTTCTCATAGACTGCAACTGCAATAGGTGATATTTCCCAGGGCCATTTAAAATACTTGACAAAAGGAGTGTTCATCAATAAATGCATATGAGGGTTCAGAATACTGATACCGCTCATCTTGACACTTCATCAGCCTAGTATTTTGCCAAAAAATACACAAAGTAATTTACACAGCATTATGTTTTTGATCTGTAAAACCAAAGCTGTTTTTGGAAAAAAACGACAAATTCTAAAAGCGAAAATAATTCCATTCTAAAATATCACCAACTCCAAAGCCTGACAACACCCAAGTACTTTCAAGCTCAAAGTAAAAACCCATTGAGTTTTGCACACAACACCCTCAATTTTGCTCCGGTTTTAACCAGATCGGTCGAAGCCTCTCCATGTTCTGAAGAGAGGACTAGAGGCTGACGGCGCAAGAGGCTCGTTTTATCGGCCCCTCGGGACTTAAGAGGCCCTTATACCGCGTTAAGCCAGCCATTAGGGATCGCGGTCTTGCCACTCCATGTTTTGAATACGCTTGACACATTTTTTGGCGTAAGGTGAGCTAAACTACGCCTAATTTCGGAAAAATATTTTGTTGATAAGGAAGCTTGCCAAAATTTTGGGTGTAAATAAAAATAAATGATAAAAAAAATATTTTATTATCAGGCATCAAGGCCCACAGGGTTTTAGAATTACATCTAACTTAAGTAAAGCAATTATATTATATTACACTAGCTTCTGCCCGCGACTTCGGCTGCGTGAAATTTCGATAACTGAACCGCCGCGTCGTCCGCCCGCGCTAAGTATTTCTTTATTTTCGCTTAGCGTTCTTTCAGATTAATGATATTCAGATTTGCTCGTTAAATTATTCAGGCGTAAAAAATTGTCAAAAACGAAAAATTAATTTTGTAAAGAAACCACTAAGATCTCCGTCACCCACTGTTGATTTTTGGAGGTACTAAATCAGGTACTAAATACTGGTTTGATCTGAATGATGTAATTCGTTGTAGTTGTGGAGTGCAGGCATGGTCTCGTCATTATGATCATAATGGCGGGACCAGTGTTATCGTGAATTTCCGTTTATGCCGTGTGAGGTACAAAATTTTCAGGACAGGTACAAAATAGTACAAAATGGGTACTAAATATGCGTGGTAGAATCTTTCAATTTCAAGAGTTGGTCCCGCCATTAAGGCGTTTATCGTTCTTTCTGACTTTTTTCTGTTTGTTTCCTAAGGGTCAGATAGACTATGGAGTAAAATAGCCTTTCTCAAGAATTCGGCTATGAAATGGAAAAAGAATTCGGTGAATCAAATCTGACTGGCGCGCTGATCTCTGGAAGTCGTTTCAGCCGATAGACGTCCACTGCTGGACATAGGCCTCCCCCAATTTTGGGAGGGTTTGCCATAATCGCCACGCTTGGCAGGCGGGTTGGCGATCGCAGTATGGTATGGTGGTGGAATACATCTAGAACGCTGCTGCCCATTCTTCGGTACAATCCTTAGTCGCCTTTTACGACACCCACGGGAAGTAAGGGGTGGTGGTATTCTTTAAGTCCGGCACCACACAGACCACAGACACTACACTCTGACCACAGACATTCGAAGTACAAACGAACAAACTCTTCAGCTTTATTATTAGTATATAGATCAATGTCATCTGCCTAGCCTTTTCCCAACTAAGTTGGGGTCGGCTTCCAGTCTAACCGGATGCAGCTGAATACCAGAATTTTACATGGACCGACTGCCTATCTGACCTCCACAACCCAGTTGCTGGGTAATACGATACCCCTTGGTAAGACTGGTTGTCAGATTTTCGGGCTTCTGACTACCCGTAACGACTGTCAAAGATCCACGAATGACAGCCGGTACCAGCGGCTTAACGTGCTTTCCGACGCACGGTATGTAAAGATGATCACCCATCCACAGATCAACCGCGGCAAGCGTAGCTTAACCTGATCGATCGACTTGTGCGGCTGTTATTATTTAGCCACGGGCCCCTCATACCTATCTTAAATCTCTTTGGTATAGATATACCTACACGCCGTTGTGGCCGGAGTTTCACCTAACCGGTGCGGCGGCCCCCCGATTCAGAACCGTTTGAGGTTGAACCAAATCGATAGTAAAATACTATCGGAAAATGCTCCTCTTTTACCATGACAGCGATAAGTAAATTCTACGATTAGATATTATCATAGATTGAACCACAATTAAAACAAAAGGACACTAAAGGCACACGTATCAAACCGGACAGGGATCGGCACCGTATCAACTCGAGCCGTTCAGTATTATTTGTATGAAATTCCCTACTGCAACGCATACAATCGGAATCGTAACGTAAACGTCGCATAGCCGTAGTCGAGTCGACGTATCGGAGCTTCTGATCCGCTTTGGTTTCGTGCTTACGTTAGGTTGACGCCTGTTTGACGGCGAGGCGAAAGGCGATACGGTGCCGATCCCTTTCCGATTTGATACGTGTGCTATTGCCTTTAGGCGTCAAAGTACTCGTCCGCATCGGTGTCATCCGGAAGACTGGCAGCGTTGCACTCTGGTTGTGGTTACGTGGAGATTGTCACCACAATTGAATTATTCACATGTAGGGAAACCGTACATTTTTAAGCAAATCTCACTTATGATTGACGATAGTAACAAATATTAGTCATCATACACATGCCAGTAAATTGGGAAAGCAGCTGGCATGAAAGTAACTGGCACACTGCGGATACATTTGCAAGTAATACTGGCAAGCAAGTTGTTCCCTTGTATGCCAGTATTACCATCGCGTCGCACAAGTATGCTTTGGCAACCCCCCGCGTGGTCCCTCAACGGGCATGCAAGTAAATCAAATGTTGTGCTAGCTAGGTGTATGCCAGTTAGAGTATACACATAAGTCATAACAGTAGCTGGCACGTGCAAGGAGCTGGTATGCTAGTGTGAAAGCTACTGGCATGTGTATCGGGGCTTTAATGTTCCCTCTAGTTTTAAAATATGATTGACTTTTAAACGTCAATCATATTTTAAAAACTAAATGAGGTCAGCGTTTCCTATCTGATTATTGAGAAGAAAGGGCGAAAAAAACTCAGAGGTCACAGTCTCTTTTTTTCTTAAGAGGCTTACATGACTAAAGCGCGGTCACTGTCGGACTGCATAGAAAAGAAAGAGAAGCGCGATGACACAACGTTGGTAATTTATTGCAAAATATGAAGCAGTTAAACAATTAACCATACTATACTGCGATCGCCAACCCGCCTGCCACGCGTGGCGATTATGGCAAACCTCCCTCCCCCCCCCAAGAATGACAGGCACAAAAAATACTAGGCCCCTAGTACCCGGCGGCCCGCCTACCCTTGCACAGAACCGGTCGAAGTGGAGGTGCTTGGGGGAGGCCTACGTCCAGCAGTGGACGTCTTTCGGCTGAAATGATGATGATGATGAAGCAATTATATATTTACAAAAAATCTATTGTTTAGACTAAAAAATTAAAACACTAGTATTTTAGTATGTTGCTTGTAGAATAATCTGACAAAAAATCAGAATGATTGTATGTGTATTAGTATGATTTTTATTGTAAAAAGAAAGTTTTTAGAGGTATCTTCATGATTTTTTTCTATCATATCGAATTAGTTGTATTATGTTTTCAACACACTATCTACCTGAAGAATATCATATATTTTTCTGATTTTGTTTACTGTAGTCGATCATATATATTTATTGTTTCTAAAACTTGCGTTTTTTGTGTTTAGGTCCTGTAAGTCTTTTAATGGGCTTACTCTTGACCTCGATCGCGCCTAATGGAAAGCAATGGATGATTTTAATTCCCCTTTTGTGAGACAAACTGTCCATCCAAGTAATTCTTAAATCACACTTAGAATCACCCTCTTTTAAATCAAAATTACGAACCACAAAACTCATTCTTTCTCCTATCTAACATTTAAAATCCTCTTTCCCATTTTTCTGGTTCATTACTCTCAACAAGTAAGATGTAGTTAATATAACAGCGCTCGCAACCTATTAACAGCGAAATAGGCTTGTTCCGGACTGTACTTAAGTACAAGCTATTTACTGCTGTACTTGTACGCTAGTTTTTTACGTAAAGCGCAGTAAGCGTAGTTAAGGATATTGTTTCCTTTAGTTTTACAGTGGTTTTCAGTTTAAGAAGAGTAATGTTTTTTTTTGTGTTTGGAACGGATAAGAACTTGTTTTTAAATACAATGTTAAAGTTTTCTGTAGAATTATTAGGTAAGCGGCTTCTCTTTTCATTTAAATTGTAGTGGTATCTACAACGCCACATGCGAACAACGCGTCATACCATACTGACGTCACACAAAATCCTGCATCTCGCAAGCAGAGTTTACCGCGCAACTTGCATAATAATATATACAAATGCCTAACATGAATCATCGGGCAGTTGCCCGCCAGACATAACACCCGTCTGGTCCGAGGATCTTCCCTTTTCTATGGAGGATGAGTGAATTTACACCCTGTTCCTCATACCTCTATAAAATGTAGTGCACTTTTGTCTTCACTGAAAAAAATAATTTCTTACTACAGCACATTAAAGTGATTTCATTAAGACTTACTGACTTTAAACAACAAGAAGAACTGTTTGTAAAACAGTAACACTTTCCGGGACACTTAACGCCCCTCGACGTTATAAAAATAAAACTTCTATTGTGTCTCGTGTGTGTCCTTCAATGTGTTAAAAGACAAAACAGTAACTTTTACTGACTAAACATACTATTTACTGTAAAAAAACAACAAATTAAAAGGAAAACCACCATTACTGTAATGTAAGGTAATTATATGTGGTGCCGGACTTAAAGAATTGCACCTCCCCTTACTTCCAGTGGGTGTCGTAAAAGGCGACTAAGGGTCTTACCGGAGAATGGGCAGCAGCGTTCTCTATTTATTCCACCATCATACCATACTGCGGTCGCCAACCCGCCTGCCAAGCGTGGCGATTATGGCAAACCCCCCCAAAATTGGGGGAGGCCTATGTCCAGAAGTGGACGTCTATCGGCTGAAACGACGACGACGAAGGTAATTATTAAAAAGTTAATTTTGTGACCTTTTAGCTACTTAAAACGTTAAAGTTTACCGTCATGACTGTAACATTTTGCCTCAAGCTTTAACTGTTTTCGGATCAATAAAAAATACTGTTTTGAACGATACGTTCTTAAGGAACTGTTTAAAGCAGTTCAGATTAATGTTTTTTCATTTTTATTTACTGCTTATTTCTTTCAGTTTTCCTTCACTGTTTACACACTGTTACACTATTTACATCGTGAGGAAGCCGGCATGTCCTAGGACCAAAAATTCGAAGACATGACATCTATCAACCCGCACTGGGCCCGCGTGGTGGATTACAGCCTACTCCCTCTCGAAGAGTTGAGGCCTGTGTCCCAGCAAGCTGGTCACATTCTATTTTACCCCTCTGATACGATACTTTATAGCACCAACTAGAAGACTTAATGAAAAGGCCATTTGAGGTTAATTCCTGAAAACAATTAAGCGTTAAGTATCACTTAATAAACTCCTCCTGCCTACCCACTCATTGACACTATCAACCGACACTATAAATAGAGGGATGAAACCCGCAAGTTATTTTTACGCCGCCGAGCCACCGCAAATTAGATAGGGTTGAAATTGGAGTGAAATTTTAATCGAGTCGGTGTTAAAAACACAAGAATTACTCTCTTTGCTTACTAAGTATACTCGGTAGTTTTTCGTTTTGCCAAAATGTAAACGATTTAATATAATAAAAATAATAATTTATTTCAGAACATAATAGCTGTCAATACTTTTAGCCAAAAATGTTTGCAACATGCACGCAAAAAACAAAACCAAACTAAAAACCGCCGCTAAAGGTAAGGCTGAGGTGTTATAGTACAACCACATTCACGCACCACCACCACCACCACCACGAAGGTTGAGGAGATCGTGGAGTACATGCGTGTGAAGACCAACTGGACTTTGAGGGTCGAGAAGTTGGAGTCCCGTCACAACACCGACTTCAAGTCATTCATGGTGGGTGTTCCGACACATCATCTCGAAAAGTTCCTCAAGGAAGAGTTCTGGCCGAATGTACCGCCGCCGCCGGATACATGACACCAGTCAGCGAAACACGACGCAGACACTTCGTACTTCTTCTACAATAGGGCCATAAACGGACGCTACGCGTAGCGGACGTGGTGCGACTTCGTCCATGTAACAAAGGCCGAGCCTATTGCTGTGCAGAAATTCAGACTCCGGGCTGCTACTGAGAAATTCCTGATGGAAAATCCAGTAACACTGTCCCTGGGAATCGATCCCACGACCTTATTCTGAGCAGTACCGCTTGCGACCAAGTAGACCAACGAGGCAATAAAACAAAATAACTCATCACCATCATCATTTCAGCCGAAAGACGTCCACTGCTGGACATAGGCCTCCCCAAGCACCTCCACTTCGACCGGTTCTGCGCTTCTCGCATCCAACGGGTTCCTGCGGCCTTCACAAGGCCGTCGGACCACCTTGTGGGATGCCTTCCAACGCTACGTTCTTCCGGTACGCGGTCGCCACTCCAGAACCTTTCGGCCCCATCGGCCATCTGTTCTGCGAGCAATGTGCCCTGCCCACTGCCACTTAAGTTTGGCAATTCTTCGGGCTATGTCGGTAACCTTGGTTCTCCTGCGGATCTCCTCATTCCTGATCCGATCACGTAGGGAAACACAATAACTAAAACAAAATAACTACGTGAAATATATTTCATAAACATTAAAATGATCTATATACAATACTAGCTTCTGCCTGCGACTTTTTCCGCGTGGCCCCCGACCCTCCCCGCCGCATCACATCGCCTGCCCGCGCTATATCTTCGTTTTCGCTTACCGTTCTTTCTGACTTTTTTAATAATAAATAAATAATTGGAGGCTCTCGTTGGGCAGCTGGATCAAGGGCTTGATTCAGAAAGCAGTACTTCTGGACACAGCTCGCATTGTCAGGAGGTTCCTCTCTCTGGAGCCCTGACCGGTAACTTGAACCCCAGTACTGATACCGGTGGGCTGTTATTTTTTATATTTTTATATTTAAAAATATAATTTATATGTATTTATTTAAATTAAATAGAAAATAATAATAATAAATGAATGTATTTCTCATAACAAATTTTATGGTGGACAGGAAGTGCTTAATCTAAAAAACCGGCTATTTTGTGAGACTGGTGCCCGAAAAAAGCATAAAATACTGTGATATTTTATGCCTTTTATGCCTTTTTCGGGCACCAGTCTCTCACAAAAGAGAAGAGAGAGAGAGTTGGGGGGTAACCCGTAACACATACGGGTTACCCCCCAACACTTTATTTTTTGTTTTTTTTTTTTTAGATGCATTATATTATGTACATATTCCCCATACTTCCCGTGGGTGTCGTAAAAGGCGACTAAGGGGCGTACCGGAGAATGGACAGCAGCGTTCTCTATGCATTCCACCACCATACCATACTGCGATCGCCAACCCGCCTGCCAAGCGTGGCGATTATGGCAAACCCCCCATTTTGGGGAGGCCTATATTCAGCAGTGGACGTCTTTCGGCTGGGGTGATGATGATGATGATGATGTACATATTACTTAAGATAAAACAAAAGAAGAAAAACAGATAATGTGGTGAAGTTTACTGAAATTCTTTTTTCTTTTTGCTCGGCTCCGAAGGGTTGTAGCGTGAAGTTAAACAGCCTATAGCCTTCCTCAATAATTGGCCTATCAAATGTTATATTAATATTTTTTCAATTCCAGCGCCGGCGGGTAGTTCAAACAAACAAACTCTTCAGCTTTATTATTAGTATCTATAGATATAACGCAACTACATATTAGTATCTATAGATATAACGCAACTACATATTAGTATCTATAGATATAACGCAACTACATATTAGTATCTATAGATATAACGCAACTACATATTAGTATCTATAGACATAACGCAACTACATATTAGTATCTATAGATATAACGCAACTACATATTAGTATATATAGATATAACGCAACTACATATTAGTATCTATAGATATAACGCAACTACATATTAGTATCTATAGATATAATGCAACTACATTAGTATATATAGATATAACGCAACTAGATAATAGTATCTATAGATATGCGTGCAACTACATATTATTATCTATAGATATAACGCAACTACATATTAGTATCTATAGATATAACGCAACTACATATTTACATTAAGTACTATATTAAATGACTAACTAACTAAATATACAAATAAATACAAACAATCCTTTTGTGTTTTGATTATTAGGCGTGAAATTAATTTCCTTTGATTATAACTCAAGAACTCTTTACAATTATTTTAAGTGTTACAGTGAAACCAAAAGCGAAACGGTTATTCAATTAAGTAACTTTGTTTATCCGTTTATCTGTTGAAGTTATATCCATGTACCTTTTGAAACTTTCAGTCTTAGTGTGCAGATTGGGCCTTTTGAGGATACCCCACCAAAGTTTCGAGAATTCCAATTATAGCTTCTCTAAGCGAATAATTAAGTAGAATAGGTAGATATAAATTGATCTCCATTTATTCTTAGAAATACTTTTGAATACATTAAATGGTATTTATTTTCTTTTTCAACTCGTTATTGGGTTTTTTCATTAGGATTTTTTTGGAAGTAGCCCGAAGGGTTTGTGCCCGGTGGATGGCATTAAGCTGGCTCTACATGGGGCTTAACTGGCGGAATGGATGGATGGGTGGTTTTTTTGGGATGCATGCAGAAGAGAAGACTCCTCGTGTCGCGCAGTTTGTTCTGCCAGTTACTCAATTGAACCGAGCGCTCGGCCCATCCTGGACAGTCACACTCAACACCTTATTTGACTGGCCAATTCTTGCCTTGCGGTGGTAGGGCTGACGCCCTGCGCCTGCGGGTTTGCGACCACCCTCCCACCAGAGTCCGGCGTCAAGCAGCCTGCTGTGTTTCGTCGATGCTGTGTTCCAATGCCTTAGGCATCTTCTGCGCACGCTCTTTCCATCATACCATACAGCAATAAAAAAAAATATGGCTACACCTCTGCCCAAACTTTCGGGAACTAAGGCGTGTTGTTTTCACAGGACCTAAACGCAAAAATCGCAAGTTTTAGAAACAATAAAAGTATATGATCGACTACAGTAAACAAAATCAGAAAAATATATGATATTTTTCAGAATATATGCTAGGTAGATAGTGCGTTGAAAACATAATACAAGTAATTTGATACGATACGACGAAGATACCTCTAAAAACTTTCTTTTTACAATAAAATCCATACTAATATACATACAATAATTCTGATTTTTTGTCAGATTATCCTACAAGCAACATACTAAAGCACTATAGTGTTTTAATTTTTTAGTCCAAATAATAGATTTTTTGTAATTAAATCTTTGCTTCACATTTTGCAATAAATTACCAGCGTTGTATCATCGCGCTTCTCTTTCTTTTATTTCAATGTGAAAGTTATAACGCAATGTTGAAATGCTCTTGATAAAAAAAAGATTCGAGAATTAAAAGAATACCAAGAAAAGAATATTTCCCCATAGGATTGGTTCTATTATGAAAGATCATAATTATAAGGTTTTGAAATATTGTCCATACAAAATCTGTCGAAAAATCACAATGGAGTGACCATTGTATCTTTTGTAAAATCGACTGTCTAAATGGCAATTCGGCTAGGGCGCAGGTGGCTAAAATCGCAAGTTCCAAAGTAGGTAATAAGGTTTTGAATTTTGTCCTGTGGTAGCTCGCTTGCGGCTGACAATCAAAATCGACCATGAAAATGCTCAGTCGCAGGCTGTCGCCTGTCGCATGAAGGTCGACATTTTGATGTAAAATGGACTATAATAGTCACGTGCGATTTTTATCGACCTATGGAAACGGGGTGGCGATTTAGTCAGGCGATTTGGTAAGCGATCAGCCGCGCGGCGAAAATCGACGTACCTAGTGTAAATCCCCCATCAGGCCCCCTGATGTTTGGTAAAAACTTGGAATAAAATATGTATTTAAATTTATAAAATATTTCCGCAAAACCACGTTTGCAACGTACAAAGAAGAGTTTAAACCGGGGTATAAATAAAACATAAATTCATCCAATTTTAATAGATCGTTCGCGGTCAATTTCTTCCACTTATTTCCTCTGGTAAATATCTCTTTAATCCCCGCCCGTACTGTTTCCTTTTCATTAATTAGTCAGCTCGGTTCAGAGCGTCGCCATCTTGCTTTAAGTGAACACTATTAATACTTGAACGTGTTAACTTGATTTGTTTTTCTTTGTTCGAGAAATAGTATCTAAGGTTTTTTTTTTAATTAATTTTGAATTTAAAGTATTAAGTATCTAGTGACGCCATGATCTCTTATGAACGGAGAAAGAATATCAAATGGGTAAACATGCTTATACACTGCGTTATTTCATAAACAGGCCATAACTTCAAATTTATCAATGTTTTTTTTATTCCTTATTGTTTAATTAACTTTTAGACGATCCATGCGCAGCAGAATAAGTGTCCAGTTTCCGTATATGGCGTTAGAAACACCATCCTGCGCTCCATGACACAAGTAGCGGATGTTGAAGAAAAACAGCCAGGCTGAAGTGGGAGTGGGTCGGACACTTCGCACGGCCACGAATGCACCCAGAGAGATGGGCAACGATCGTCATTCGCTGGATGCCTGTGGGGAGGACATCGCCATCGAAGTAGCCCGTGGGGCGAAGGTGGTGTGACGATCTAATCATGTTTGCATAGCTAACATGGCCGGAGATCGCAAAAGAAGGTTTGGGAGGAAAAAGGGGAGGACTTTACCTAGCTCAATAATGGCAACAAATAAAATAAAATCATAACATTGGATATGTCAAGCATCCATACGGAGGTAACTTTGTTCTTAAGGACACGGTATACCGAGGTTTTAAGGCTAAGGGAAAAGCTACTGACAATCTGACATTGCGAAGATAAATCTGAGATCGAGCAATAAACAGCCAAGTTTCATTATTAAACAAGACACGTAATCCCAACAAAACACAAACGGCAATTTTCTTTTAAAAATCTTTCTTCACAAAAACTTGAGAACAGTCAGCAAAACTAAGACCTTTCCAAGCAAAATTAAACCTGACCCAGTGTTAAATATACACTGACCTAAAATTTACAATTCTAGAAATGTCGAGTCAGCCACTTACAGTCGCTAATAGTGTTCATTTAAATACCTAGTAGACTTCAAAGGATGAAAGGCAGACACAGCTAAAAACTGGAGAAAATGAACGCTGAGCTTTACCTAGGTATTATATTGTCTGCCCGTATTTCGTAGTACTGTAAAAGCAGTATTGCTGCAGGTCTTATGTAATGCTGAGTTACTGGGTACTGAGTAGGTAAAATGTTATTCAAAATTGTATTGAAATTACTATAGGTTTTGTTAATAAGCTAAGTCTGTTAAAAATATACCTATATAATTATATATGTATAAACATCCAAATTGAAAACCTCCTCCTTTTTGAAGTCAGTTAAAAATGTACTATCAAGAAAAAAAATCTGTATCACTGAACCTAACGGAGCTCCGTGATAAAGTTTTTTTTTCAATGCTAAAAGTTATGTTTTTAACCGACTTCAAAAAGGAGGAAGTTCTCAATTCAGTTCTATTTTTTAGTTGACCATTTCCTTTTAAGGAGTCTGACTTTAACAACCCTGACTTCTCGGAAAAAATAACAAAAAGACATGTTTAAAACACAAATTACAGACGTCATTGCTATCGGATTTATGTTGTACCTAGTCGAATAGAAAACCGACCCCATCTTGTTTAAAAATATTACTTACTGACGTGGGAAATTATTTGGATAAACCTACTCAAATTAATAAAAACTTTTTTACAAAAAAAAAAACAACCGACTTCCAAAAACACTATAAATAAAGAGAAAAATAACTTTAATTTCGGAAGTCGGTGTCTTTGGATTTGTATTTTAGTTTTTGCCACCGACTTCCGAAATTAAAGTTATTTTTCTCTTTATTTATAGTGTTTTTGGAAGTCGGTTGTTTTTTTTTGTAAAAAAGTTTTTATTTTTCACTTTTTAGCGGGTCAGTTTGTAATTTATCTAAGTTATAATAGCCTAATGTCAACTGCTTATCACCTTTTACAAAATATTGCTTTTCCCGATGCATGGACGTTAATTGTTGAGGAGTTCTCCTAGTAAGAACCAGATGAACTGGAGCTGATTGAGAAGTCACCATCAGCTCCACTTCACCATACGCATTGTAATGAGCATAAATTGTTTAGCAGCCATATTAAAGTAATCGAATCGCAACCCGTGAAACATTTGTCATTGAGTAGTGACATTTATGGTCTTCATCATCAGCTCCACTTTACCAAATCATAATTTCCGAGAGCAAATGCTCAAGTTACTTTGATAATAGACTTAGGCAAGATAAGGGCCAAGTTTATGTTACGCTTAGTCGTGTAAAGACGCTGACATTGTATTACGCGACTTGGAACCTACCAAATTGCTAAATAGACCACAACATGACGAAAAGGCATTGCGTGAAATGCAACGATTGAGGCTTTTATAAATCATCATCAGCCAATTGCAGTTCACTGCTGGACGTAGACCTCCCGAAGTTTGCGCCAACGTTCGCGATCCTCCGCTTCTCTCATCTAGCCACTACCGGCAACCTTTGTTAGGATAATTATACAGAAGAAAAACTGGCAAAAGTATTTCACTTTAAGAAGTATTTATTAGTTTTTAGACTAGATGCTGATAATCCTGGCTGCAGCATCAGGCCAGACTTATGTCAACATTGCATTGAACTTAAAATTTAGTCCTGTTTAAAATGAGCCCAAACACGACTACTGTGCTGTAATTTCAAGGTTTGTACTTTTTCTGATGCTCGACTGGCTTCAGCATCAGGTCTCTATGTACTTCGGTGTTCCTCATTAACAGTACGTTTATTTACACATCGAGCCCTTTTCAATGAGCCTAAACACGATATATCTGCTGTTAGTTGTCAAGGAGTTAGGTACTCTGCAGACTATCCTGACTGCAGCATCAGGTCATAACTTGATGATCATGAGACCAAATGTGGCAAATCTATCAAATATCATAAAAATTTACTAAAACAGTCCTTGCCTGTTCGAGTAACTTCTTACTGTTAAGGAGTTGAACCTTCCATCATCAGCCCAGCTACCTGAGATGGTGACAACCGTACGCAAATACACAAGATACTTCATAAAATATGCGAAAAACAATAAGTGAGCCTATAAAATTTGAGGGTTGCTCTCGATTTCTCTAAGATCCCATCATCAGATCCTAACTTGGTGACAATGGGACCACCTCAGAACTATCTACTTTCGAACAAAAAAAGAATTTTGAAAATCCGTCGACAATTGGCGGAGTAATCGATGAACAAACATACAAAAAAAAAAACATACAAACATCCGAACATAGTAACCTCCTCCTTTTTGTGAAGTCGGTAAAAATTACTTGTCACAAAATTAAAATTCAAAGTCCTGACTGACTGATATATCAACGCACAGCCTAAACTGCTGATCCTAGAGACATGAAATTCGGAGGGTGTGTTCTTTGTGAAGAGTAGGTATCCACTAAGAAAGGGTTTTTCGAAATTCCACCCCTAAGAGGGTGAATAGGAGAGGGTAAAATTTCACATGGACGAAGTTGCGGGCAGAAATTGGTCACACTAATATTATAAAGGCGAAAGTTTGTGAGTGTGTTTGTATGTTTGTTACTTATTCACACACAAACGGCTGGACCAATTTTGATAAAAGTTGGTATGAAGGTAGCTGACTCCCTGGATTAACACATAGGATACTCTTTATCCCGATATTCCCACGGAATCGAAACTTATGCGGGTGAAACCGCGGGGCGCTGCTTGTTATAGATATCTTTAAAAAAAATTGCCTTGTTCCTTCGAAGGTATAACCAAGGCACATTTCGTCAGTTCTGTAATAGGTCTCCAGTAAATAGGGGGTAAGCATATATCACCAACCAGGCACCATTCCAGACTCCGGGCCGCTACTAAGAAAAAAATACAAATGGGAAAGCCCAATAACACCGCAAAGAGATACGCAGGTGAACCAAGGTAACCGACATAGCCCGAAGAATTGCCAAACATAAGTGGCAGCGGGCAGGGCACATTGCTCGCAGAACAGATGGCCGATGGGGTCGATAGGTTCAGGAGTGGCGACCGCGTACCGAAAGACGTAGCGTTGGAAGGACTCCCACAAGGTGGACCAACGACCATTTTTTTTTTCCCCGTGGGTAATCATCAATTGACCCCTCCCGCTCTGGGTGGAGCGGAAGGGAGTTTCAGACTCTTACTGACTGAAGGCCGCAGGAACTCGTTGGATGCGGGAGGCTTTTGTCCAGCAGTGGACGTCTGTCGGCTGAAACGATGATGATGATGATGAAAAACGCTTTGTGCGACCTCGGAATCGGACACAGGAATGCTTTCTCATCATTACATTTTGAGTAAGTTGACTACCATAAGCAGCTAAAATAGCTATTCCGTAACTTCAAGACCAACTTCAAAACAAAGTAAACGTAAACAGTTCTCTCTTTAAACATAAATAAAACACTGCTGCACTGTAGGGCTACGGGGCTACGTTGAAAACAGTCTTCTGCACTATCAAAATAGTAGGAGCATAAAATATACTAGTTTTGAAAGTAGTCTGAAATTAAAGCAAGCACAGGAAGTGGGAGTAGCGCAATTTTCTACAACGGATCCTGGGCGGCGACCACAAAAAAGTGGAAGTCAGAAGAATTTTGGATATGGTGAAATGTGTTTGGAAACATTAAACCAAGAATGAACCCCTTAAATTGCCTTCGAAATACCCGCAATCAATGGCGCGATATCAGAAACAAAGAAAATAAAAAAGCTAAGAAAGAAAAGTTGTTTTTTCTGCATAATTATGACGCAGATTATCTGTGAGAGAGAGACAGAGGCAAAATAAAAATTATAATATATGAAACGTCTCAAATAATTTACAAGTAATTTTTTTCGGTTGGAATGGTAATAATTAGTCAGTTCTTTATAGATTGGTATGACAACGCGCGCACAAATGAAAATGTTTTACTTACAAGCTCGCTGTTCTTTATAGGGCTAATGAGTATGTAAGGATCTCATCATATAAGTATGATCCCTCAAACATGACGTGTTTTCATGGTCTTCGTAATATTTATGTTCTTAATTAATCCGGTTGGTATGTGTATTATTTGCTTGCGCGTCTAGCATTTATTAAATGTCTGAATACCAATCAGTTCATGGTTTAGACATGGCTCACACTATGCGACATACGACTTTGAGAGCTCGGCGACTAGACGATACGACAGGCTGCGGCCGACAATTGTCATCACTCGCCATCGAGTTGCAGAATCGCAACGACATGCTAGGGGAGAGGCACGCTCTCGATACTTCGCTGTCGCAGTGACTAGATGCACGGTGCACGCGCATACCCGACTTCAGCCTTGCTGTGAGCGCTAAGGAAGGTGCACTTGTTGAAAATTACAACATGGATACGTTCGATGTCGATATTTTCACATCGGACGTTGAAGGGCGTCCTGCTGTTTGGGACCTTCGTTCGGATAGGTGCAGTGGCCGAAAGAAAAATCTGATTCAGAAGGAAATTATGCCTGAGAGGCTCCACATTCACTCACAAGTTGGATAACATGACCGTCTCTTTCGAATCATCATTTCACATAAATCTGCATGCCACATAGAAAACGTCAGACGCTAGGTGCACGGTTCTAATTGGATGTTACATAAGGAGTAGAGCCGGTAAGAAACTCCACGGTTGTTATACATTTTTAAAAACAATTGGGTTTTATAATGTTTTCGAATAACACTGTTAATAGGTCTGGGATGACAATGTAGGTCTATCAATAAGTCATCATTTCAGCCGAAGGACGTCCACTGCTGGACATAGGCCTCCCCCAAGTTCCTCCACTTCGACCGGTTCTGTGCTTCTCGCATCCAACGGGTTCCTGCGGCCTTCACAAGGTCGTCGGACCACCTTGTGGAACGCCTTGCAACGCTACGTCTTCCGGTACGCCGTCACCACTCCAGAACCTTCCGGCCCCATCGGCCATCTGTTCAGCGAGCAATGTGCCCTGCCCACTGCCATAAGTTTGGCAATTCGCATACTTAATTAAAATGATCGCTACCTGCACAAAGCCTGTCGTAACGTCTAGACGACAAAAAGACAAACGACAACTCTGTGTCTTGTTGCCGTGACAAAATACCACATCCACAATAATTCCTAGCTAGCACCTCAAAGTGGCCATTACAGAGATCTCGCAGGGAAATTGCTTTCTTGCGCGCTCTTCATTTCTTGTGTAAATTTTATTTTTTAACCGTTCACGTTCGCCTGGTCCGTTTATGTAGCTATTTACTCTTTTAAAAGCCGTTACGTACTAATAATGCTTTGAATATGAAGAGGGAACTTAGTGTCTAACCTTCTGAAGTGATGGAATGTAGATAGTGATTATTTTTACACGTATATTTCGAGAAACTTGATTGACTGGCCTGTGATTTTCAAGGTTAGCTGCTTGGCCAAATGTTATTAAGGGCTGATTTTATCAATAGTCAAATAATTTTTATCTGAGGAATAATGATTGTCGTTTGACAGATTTTGTATAGAAAATATTTCAAACTATCATATAAATTCTTCAGATAAAATTTATCTGACTATTGAAATATCAGTCCAGTCATTAATAAAAATAGAAGAAAAAATACTTTCTTTTTTAAAACAATAAAATCAAGTCTAATGGACTGACGTCAAAATTGTTTTACATTTCAATAATCCGAACACACACGAACAATGTATTTTAATAAAGGCTTTTTACAGCACTTAAGTTTCAAAGCGATTCCATCCATTTTTATACCAATTGAAATTGGCAGTACCTACCTATATTTATAAAACGTGCCGCTGATCTTGCAATATTCTACAGTGCTTTTAGACGACGACTTCAAATAAAATACTTATTTCAAGTTTTTTGCAAAATGCGCTATGGGCAAGGTGAATGCCATTTCAATGAGGGCACGTACCACGCAATTGTGAACCTTAAAACAATGTTTTCGTTTCATTGGTTAGGTTAGGACAAGTACCTGATAACGTAGCCAACATTTCCCTTGGTTAATCGTGATAGGTACTTTATTTCTTTAAAAAATTTAAGGATTTTACAATTTATTGATGATATGAAGTAGCTTCAAGTGTTGTAATATTTCGCCTGCCTTTGGTGGGTCTTGCATAATGTTTTGTTGTCACGATATATCTCATATTTCTTTTGCACCTTCTATCCTGCCCTTTTCGCCCCAAAAAATGCAGCCATAGCGACCGCTGCGCTGCCACCGACGATGCTGTGAAAGTGGCGAAGTTTTGGGCTAACAAAATTTAGTCGTGTCATAAACACTAAGAAGAAGAAGATACTTCTTTGAAAGTGATGCGAAAGATCATTAAATCATTATTTCAGCCGAAAGACGTCTACTGCTGGACCGGTTCTGTGCCTCTCGCATCCAGCGAAATCATGCGGCCTTCACCAGGTCAGTGGTCCACCTTGTGAGAGACCTTCCAACGTTAAGTCTTCCGGTACTCCGTCGCCACTCCAGAACATTTGAAATATTTCAGGATATTTTCATTATCATAATATAAATACTATTTACTTTGATCGCAATTATCACAAACTCTTTGGGTTCCATAAATACGCTAAACAACTAATAATTATGACTTATTATTAGGTGAGAGTTAAAGTGATATATGTGTCAATAAGGACCATAAATCTTAATCATTGTTAACGCGCGAACGTAATGGTGCCACGGCAAACGAAAGCGCATCACCATACTCTCCAACAGCATGGCTGTTCTGCAAGCGCTGAACAGTTATACAGTTGATTCTGGACTAATATACGAGTGCCACCAGCGCCTTAACCAGGTGGGTAACCTCCATAAAATAACCATTCAATGGATCAAAGGCCACAATGTGTTCGCTAGGTAACGATGCAGTCGATAAACTTGTCAGAAGGGGGTTGAGCATGGGACCTGAGTGGGACCTGAGCCCATCGCGCCACTCCCCTTCGGGTATTTACGCACTCTGGTAAGGAAACGCACCAGAGACCAACATGAGAAACTTTGAACGGACCAAAGCGAGCCTTAGCCTGCGCTAAGGGATCACTTCCCACATTGGATGGCCGCCTCACGAAACAGGTTCTCCGTCTAACTAAACAAAAGCTGCGTACAGTTACTGCAGCTTTAACTGGCCACGGGTCATTTACTAAACACCTCTTTGTCATAGGAGTAACAGACAGTCCGCTGTGCAGGACCTGCATGGAGGACGACGAGACAGTGGCACTTATGCTTCGAAACTGCCCGGTGGTCACCACGTACAGGGCAAAGTACTTCGGTATCCCAAGTATCCTACGTGAGACGGTCAGTCATATCAAGGCGTTGCTGGACTTTTTTGAGGAGCTAGTGTGCATCGAATAATCGATCGACCCGTACGCAAAATACCCGCATTGACGTGGAGTTGCGGACGCCAGCCCGAATTACCTATTACAGTCCAATTCTTGTTAGTTTAATTGAAGTGCCAAACACACCATCCCAAACAATCATGCTTCAAAGATTACTGACAAAATACAAACCCTAGGCAGTCTGCCTTTTTGGGAAGTGATCCCAAAAAGGCACACTGCCTAGCCATCTAAAACGAGCGTCACATACACCATTCGTTCAGTACATTCATCACCCCTTTGACTAGCATCTATACCTACGGGTCACAGAGTAGTGAGGTAATAGAATAAAATGTTGAGATCATAATAATAAAATGTTGTATTTCATTTTATTTGAAATGTCTAACGGGCGTCTGCGAGTTGGTTTCGGTTCCCCTCGTACCTACGCCTTCCAATGGTCCGGGACCCCAGGGCTCCGAAAAATGTCAAGAGACGTAAAAATGTTGTAATAATAAAATTAATTACCTTGACTTTGCACACGAGGTTGCCTTCATGTGCGACGTGAACTTTGTAAATGGCCTTATAGCGGAGAGCCTCGACCAACACCTCAGGAGGCTTTCATTGCGCGGCTGGGTCAAGGGCATGATTTAGAAAGCAGTACTCCAGGACACAGCACGCATTGAGGAGGTTCCTTTCTCTAGAGCCCTGACCACCGGCAGCCTGGACCCTGTTTCTAATGCCGATGGGCCACTATAATTTTTTTATGTTTTTTTATAAAATTATTTAAATAATTTAAATTTAGTATGTAAATAATTTGTATTGAAAATTAAATAATGAAAATGGCGTGATATTTACATAGTATTTTTCAACAAAATTCACTTACACTCAACTTTTTAATTTCACTGATGATATTTCATACAATTATTCGCAACTGTCGTCAATTCATAATAATATTCATTCGGTAATTCGTAGTATTGAGAACTTAATACGGATTTACCCAACCGATTTTCCAGTCTTTACATAATTTGTTATTAATAGCTTTGGTGATAACACCAAAGCTATTACTGTCTGTGATAAGATTATTGTCCTAAGTAATAATACTTAGGACAATAATCTTATCACACACAGAAGCTGTTGGTGTACCCCAATTAACCGGTAAAACTCTGCGCGTGATCACGATGTTTCGTGATCACGCGTGGAGCTTTAAAAAATCAATAAAGAAAAAAAAAAATGAAGAAGTTCAGAAAATCAATTGAAAAAAAGAAAATGAAGAAGCTTAGGAAATCAATTGTGTCTCATTAGCGGTGCTTAAATAAATTAATGAATTCATCTGCTTTTATACACAGAAGAGGAATTCTGACAGCCACTCTAACCTAAAATCACTGCCAGCCACTCTAACATTGGAATTTCCCATCAAATGATTTGCAACGACTCTTGCAAATATTGTATATGTAAATTTAATGAAGGAATGCTCATATTCTTTCCCTTTTGTACAATGTGCTCTTTTCCCCTCCACCCCTCTCTAGCTCAAGAAACGTTTCCAGTTTCTTTGTGACTCCCATACGAAATTTTTAAGGTGATCAGATAACTTGAAGCTCAAAATGCCTATGCATTCCACAACTTTATTTGATACATCCTTTACTGTCCAGGCTGCTCGTTAGTGGAATGCATTGCCAGTTGAAATTAAACGCGCGCAGTCGTTACATGTGTTCAAAAGACTCGTGAAGGAACACTCCTTGTCTTTGTCCGCTTGTTGTCCTAACTGCAATCATCTACGGTGTTAAACTGAAAGCGGACTCTATAAGGGTAACAAACAACCAGTTTTTCAGTATCATAAGTAGTAACGATTCAGTAATCTATGTTATAACTCTTTACAATCATGGTGTCACTCCATTGCCTATATAGTCCGTGACACAGGTCCTATTCCTAACTGTCGGAACT
This sequence comes from Mesoligia furuncula, assembly GCA_916614155.1. Classification (NCBI taxonomy): domain Eukaryota; kingdom Metazoa; phylum Arthropoda; class Insecta; order Lepidoptera; family Noctuidae; genus Mesoligia; species Mesoligia furuncula. The sequence continues at coordinate 2,450,594 of OU744791.1, read as the reverse complement.
AACGTAGCGTGGAAATGTGGCTGTCAGTTTGTTTCAGCGCTGTTTCGTTAAAACAGTGTGCTATGGAGTATAAGACTTGTTTTACCGGAGATATTAGGTGTAAGTTTTGGCACAGTTTTGTTGGCATGCTATTAGATAAGATGACGTTCAGTTAATAAAAGTTATGAACGATAATGTTCGTTTTACTCAAGGATTTTGTTTAGAGGTCGAAATTCCTGCACATACCGGATCTGTTGGTTGGTTTAATGTGGGATGAGAACTCGTGATCAATGGGCCTTGCTGGATTGGGTTAGCAGTATATCGCTCAACTGAATGTGTCAACTGAGCCATCAGAATTATTAGTAACTAACTAATTGTTAATAATTAACCACATCATCAAACGACACCATTCTGCGCCATGGCTTGGCTATAATTAACATAATAAGATCAATGTTTGTACCTCTCCAATAATTATAATGTCAATGTCAATAAGGCATAATAATATTTCTGTAAACATAATACTTACATGCGTTTGGATACAATAAATCCTAAGTTGCAAACGTATTATAATAAACATTTCGTTCGTGTCCCTACGGGGTATTTTTGTACCCCTAATAGCTCTTTAACTATTTTGACCTTTAACTAAACCCAACTTTTACCTATTCCCTTCCCAGAACACCTGTTACACCAACACCGTGGCCCACTAAAAATTTATAAAATCGTTAACACTCTACTGTTTAGCGCGTAAATTACGCATTTTTACGCGAAACTTTTAATGGAATAACATAGTAGTGACCCTGGACGGTCACAAACTTTTATTACGCACTCCTACGCACTTCGCTGAACAAAATTGTTTGATTACAATCTGGGACTTGAATATAGTTTTGGTCTATAAGGGAAAGCGCGCACTGCGATGCGTGCTTTTTTTAAATCGCATGTTCATGCGGAATAAAATCGCGAACGCACATATAATTTTTGAAGCGATTATTTACCGCAGTGCGCAGAGTGTACTATATTGGTATTGTTGATAGAATGGCGATTAGTATCCGCAACAATTATAAACTTTGTGGTGCGCGCTCATCCTTAGGGTGATTTTCCTTAATAAAAATATAAACCTAGGGCTTGCTTTGCAAAGAGTCTGATGACAAGAAATCTGGCGCAGCGTGGAAATGAAAAGATAAATGCTGATGAGAATCCAAATTTAAGACGTATGTGCAGAGCAGCAGATAGCTAAAAAAAATTTAAGTTTGTAAAATAAACTATTAATCCTCAGTCAAAAGAATACTTGATTGATTAGAAGTGAGATGATTATGAACATGAGTGAAATAAAGTAACTTAAATCTATATATTTTATGAAAAAGGTACATATAAACCCCAATAAATTGTGTTCATCACAAATAGCCGCTTAAGACATCTCTAATCTCTAATAATAATAAAGCTGAAGAGTTTGTTTGAACGCGCTAATCTCTGGAACTACTAGTCAGATTTGAAAACATATTTTTGCATTTGATAGCCCAGTTCTTGAGGAGGCTTATAGGCTATTTAACATCACCCTACGACTCTTAGGAGCCGATCAAAAAGAAAACGAAACCAAAGCGAAACCAAAGTAATAGCGAAGGCGGGCGATGCGATGCGTGCAAAGATACAAACAAAGAAGCTATAAAAAAATATGTGAAAAGTCAAAACATGGAGAATCCACATTCCGCCAATCCCTTATGAACCAAGCCATAACTCCATATTAACTTATTTATAGGCCTGGGAATTAAAATGTCCTTAAACTCAACAACAAAGCCTAAACTTCCTTATTAACAACGAGAGTTTAAATGACATAAGCTGTAAAAGATATGTAAACAAAAATTTAGCAACCAACAGAAATTTCATCAAGGTGTGCCATGTAAATTGATGGGGGTTTTTTATAAGGATACAAATTTTTACTGGATATGACTGAAGTAGTGTGTTAAAATATGGATATACTTACTAGCTTTTATGTTCATGTTCATCCGTGGAAGTCAACTAATAAAACATATCCTATGGCACTCGGCAATAGAGTAGCTTTATATTAGTGATAAATGATAAATGATTTATTTTCTGTAAGTAGGTTTTTACAAACACTTTTACACGTCATCATATTTTTTAAACTAGATGTGGTCGGCGTTTCCTATCTGACTACTCTGAGAAGAAAGGCCGAAACAAACTCAGAGGTCACAGTCTCTTTTAAAGTCCAGACAAAATCTGGGTCAGATCGTGTGAAGACCATGTAGATTGATGTCTGAAATGGTCTTTTGAGGAAAGAACCACACAGATTGAGCGGACCTGTCCAATCAGTGCATGCATTTGTCAAAAATCGTGCAGCTCAAGTCAGAAATTGAGGAGCTCAACGATTCGACGAACAATACCAAAGAAAGGACATTTGGGTAGGCCGCATAAATTACTCAAACTGCCAGATCATGATTAAAACTAAGAAGGAGAATAGAAAAAAAATGACCCACATAGTCCTCACATTCACAATAATTAAATGAAAAATAAAAATAAATAAAATAGTTTTAAGAGCATCCGGCAAGCCGTGTGTTAGTGAAATAATTTTTGTCGCATCAGCAAGGTAATCAAAGGTCATAGAAATAAAACTAAAAGATTCGGATTTACTCCGTGACTGTACTAATGATGAAATTGGGCAGTGGGTCCAGTCGACGTATTCAAAATGTGATTACGTCAACTGGACCCGCGGGTCCAGTTCGAGTGGGTCCAGTTGACCAAAGACACACTATCAGTAGAAATGGCTTTCATTTTGACAGTTCATCAACATTCATAGCGTTATTTACGTTGTCGAGCAGACAAATTTTTCGAGCATACGAAGCAATGGATTAGCAATGTCCTTCATAATGATTCAGAGTGTGATTGATAGTGTGTTCTGTCGCAATTAGGGTGCTGTACTTCCAAAAATTACTTCTTACAAATAAATAAACAATTAGACTCTTTATAATATCACTCTAGGAAACAACGGTTTATCATCATCATTGAAAGCCTTGTTCCACCCCACTCCTGAATATTAACCTCCTCCGTTATGTGCCACGCTGCCCTGGTCTGTGCTAGTCTCAACCAGGTCTTATCCTAGAGCTACTAAATCCCATCCAGCCATCTTGATTTTGGTCCGCCAACACGCCCTCTACCATCGTCAAAACCATTCAGTAAGGGCTCTGCCCCACCCATCACCCAGCCACACAGTTCTATTAGATTATTTAACACATCCATTAAATCCGCGTCCATTCATTGATCACCCTAATGAACTTTTTAAATTAAAAAAAGGTCGTGGCTAATATATTATCCGGTGACACGCACCCACCTCAGAGAAAGTAATTTAATTCCAAGTCCCGTTTTATGAACCGTTTGCGGTTCATTTGGGCTACTTTTTGCGGTGGGCTAAACGCACCGCAAATTTTTTTTTGCGGTTTGTTTAGCTCTTCAGCATAATTAGTATTGAGTTTTGGACTTTTTTGACGATACATTATTGTTAACATGGAACAGTTATACAGGGTGAATTTTCCAAGTGGGCGTGGATGGCCAAATCCGAAACTATGGGGAATAGCGAAAAGTACTCAAAGGAGTCGCGGGCTCGATTTGATGAAAACTAAAACTGCATCATTGGATTTTTGAAAAATCATCTTTGCTAGCTAGGAATCGAACCCGTTGATTTTGATATATATGAGGCGATAATATTTATTTGCCTACCATAACAATTTAGCGCACATTGATAACGTCTATAAACTATCACAATGGTAGTTTGGCAGAGGGCGTTTCCGTATAATATGACCAAAGATCTAACTACTGATACAGTACGCACTGGTATGCAGTATTTGAGTAACCATGGCCTTGCTCACTTGTATGTTACTGCTACACCTCCTGAACTATACTCTGGCCGAAAACTGTGTTATTGACAATACGCCAGATTACATCACTTGGGAAGAGGAACTCTTGAAAGCTCTAAAATGCGGCTACAGCTCACACCACGCACCAAATGAGAGCACAATAGTTAAAATCACTTATTTAATGAAAGCCTTCAACTTCGATAGAGAAACGAAAGTGATGACAATGCAAATATTGATGAGCACCCTGTGGAAAGACGAAAGACTGAAATGGGATCCCGAAAAGCATAACGGCATCAAAGAGACTGATATATCGAAAAGGTTCAAAATATGGACTCCACATTTCGGACAATCCGACTCCGCGGATTTCATTAACGCTTACATGCACTTCTATCACTTTGCCTTAAAGAATACTGGAGAAGTCTACGGCAAACATTTGATTTCGCAAGAGGCTTGGTGTAGAAGTAAACTCACAAACTGGCCATACGACGTGCAAGAGTGCAGTTATGAAGTTGTAGCAAAGGAATCTTATTGGAAAACAGGAAATTTTACAATTAACTATAAGTTCATAGCTATTGAACGTAATAGCGCTGAATGGTACTTGTACGATTATAAGTACGTGGAGACCAACAGTACCAAGAGGCAGACGAAGTTTACTTTTTTTCTGTTGCGCGAAGGAGTGGGCTTGTCTGCGATTGTCATCTGTCCTGCCTTGGTTTTAACTGTTCTCAGTGTTTTATCGTTGTGTTTGGATGTGCGGCGTAAAGTACGGCTAGTAACCATCTGCTTCAGTTTACTGGGTCACTATTATTTCTTGACAGAGTTGTCTTACGATTTACCAAAGGAATCTCACTTCCCACCGACCTTATTATTGTACTATCGTGCTTCAGTTGTTTTGTCTGTTATCATTATTTTCTCGACATTAGTTTTGGCTGCAATGTGTAAGTTAAGATCAACGCCACACAATTATGTAAAACTAATCAATGATTTTGTGTATGAAAATAAGTATAGAACGTATTTAGTGTCTCCTCCGTGGGATTTTGATGATGCTTCAGTTGATATCAAACCAAGCAGTGAAGATTGGGTGAAATTTGCGAACATTGTGAATAGTGCTTTTATTTTCTGTGTTGTGTTTGCTTATATTGGTTTATATGCAACAAATATTCCCAAACGTCCACATTACGATGTAAATAATAATTATTAAAATATTTTCTTACTTAGTAAACTGTCCTTCTTGCCCTGCGTCTTGAGTTCTCTGAAATTAAGACTCAATAAAAACGCGTTTCCTTGTGAATCGACCCGTTGTCAAAAGCGGATACGCGGTTTTAGTAAGTTTATAAGTAAAAAACACGCACTTCAGCAGTGTGAAAGAAAAAATGTTTTATTGTCACAGAAACAGGTTCATAGAGAAAACATGCAACAATGTGCTAACTTTACAATAGACCGAATTTTAGTGTCTCAGTAAAGATCCTTTTTAATTTATTGTCTGTTTTTTATTTTTAACCGACTTCAAAAAGGAGGAGATATGTTACGAGATACGAAATATGTTACGTGACGAATACTTCGACGCCTAAAGGTGAACGCAGACTTGGCCGCACCGCAGTCTCCGCAGTCCCCGCAGACATCGCTTTTTGTTAATGGCCTCGCACATCTATCCGCACCGCAGTCACTGGAGTCGTTCCCGTCGCCGCACGAATCGAATTTGATTTCTTTCATTCAGGTTGCACCGTGAACGCGAATGACGTCATCCGCGCCGCGCTAGCGGCAGCGTCCGCTGCGTGCGCGCCGGCGTTGGTGACGTCATCAGCTGCGGCTTGGGGAGTTCGGTCGTTTCAGGGACTGCGGCGACTGCGACGCGGGTGGGTGTGCGAGGTTGCATAGAACTTCATATAAAGAATTCAAATGCGAAGACTGCGGCGCGTGCGGTGCGGCCAAGTCTGCGTTCACCTTTAGTGTCCTACGTTTTTGTATTTATTTGTATAGTAAGTTAGTTAGTCATTTAATTTAGTATCTAGTGTAAATAGTTTGTATTTGTTTAATATGTATGTATGCTATTGTTAATGTTGTGTTATCAAAAATTAAGCATGTACTATAGTATTAGTAAATTATAGCCACAAAAAATTGTAAAATAAAAACTTTTTAACAAAAAATTGAGCTGCCGAGAACACTGAAAAGCAAAAAATAAAAAACCTTTTTTATTTAACCTTATTATCTAATTATTATTACGTAAAGCGTGATGCGCGGCGGCGGCGCGGCGCGACACGCCCCTTCGTCGGAAAATGCCGAGCGTTCACGAAGTTAATGTCAGCGAACGCGAGCTTCCAGCGGTGTACGCTGGGCCTTAACCTTCGATAAGAGCCAGACTAGATGTTTATCAAAGCCTGAGGAAAGGTGATTTACATAATGACCCCTGCCTTCGCGAATATATATTCTTCTATCTATATGTATAAAAGGAGAAACTGACTGACATAACAGCGTGCAGCCGAAACTACTGGGACTAGGAACGTGAAATTTAGCACAAGACTTCCTTTTATAATGTTGTGGAGCACGAAGAAGGGGGTTTTTGAAAATTCAACCTATGAGGGGGTGAAAAGGGGGATTTTTTTGTATGTAATATCTGATTCCTTGAGCTAAAAAAACTTAAAACATGGTACGAATACTTGCATAAGTAAATAATAAAGTTCGTCATTATTCGTTTTTTTAAACTAACCCACAATGGGGCTTAAAGTTTATATGAAAAAATCTTAACGGGCGGCGCCGGTTCAGTTAACTCAAAACTCGGTATTCACACTTTTGACAGAAAAGAAAGAAAGAGTTTTAGGGTTTTCGAAAATTGACTTCTTATAGGAAAAAAGGGATTATATAGTTTTGAGGGATAAATTATACTACATGGCTTAATGAACTCAGAAATTATTTTTTTAAGTAAGATTTTCGAAGAATAGGTTGACATGGGACAAAATTGGTATTAAACCAATTTTGTCCCATGTCAACCTGTTCTTCGAAAATCTGCCTTTATGGGGGTGAAAAGTGGGGATACAGTTTATATAAGAAATCTTATTTCTTTGATGTACTCGAAACTTTGTTCGAATGATTATCTAAATAAAAGATAAGATAATTTTATCATGAATTTTCAAAAACTGCCTTTAAAGGGTGTGAAGGGGTTTAAAAACTGAAATGCTAGCGCATTATAAAAAGTGTCGACACTGAAAAAATGAAGCAACGTTGCTTTCTACCATTCGATTAATTAAACTACTTCCATTAATTGCTGCCAAAAATCATTGCAGAAAATAGTGCCCGTGCATGCTTTAGCTTTAGCCATTTATCTATCTTTATGTTGTAAATGAATGATTCTCTAATATACGAATTCATGTTTTGAACGGTACCTATTAATAGAAGATAAAATATAATTTTGCCAATATTGATTACATTGAGCTGCTCTATCGAAACATTCGCAGTGGGCGTTTCCGTATACATAATAAAACCACCTAATGACTGATACAGTATGCAGTATCGACGGCACCATGGCCTTGCTCACTTATATCCTACTGCTACACTTCCTGAACTATACTCTGGCCGAAAACTGTGTTATTGACAATACACCAGACTACGTCACCTGGGAAAAAGAACTCTTGGAAGATCTAGAATGCGGCTACAGCTCAAACCACGCACCAAACGCGAGCACAATAGTTAATGTCACATACTTCATACAGACCTTCAATTTCAATAGCGAAGAGGAAGTGATGACAATACAAATGTGGATGAGCGCCAAGTGGAAAGACGAAAGACTGAAATGGGACCCTGAAAAGCATCACGGCATCAAAAAGACTGATATATCGAAAGTTTTCAATTTATGGATTCCATTTTTTGGACTATCCGACTCCGAAGACTTCCTTAGCACTTACATAAGCTTCTACCACTATGCCTTAAAAAGTACTGGAGTCATCCACGCCAAACATTTCATGTTGCAAGAGGCTTGGTGTAGAGTTAAACTCACAAACTGGCCATACGACGTGCAAGAGTGCATTTATGAAGTCGTAGCAAAGGAATCGTCTGAAGAAACAGGAAATTTTACAGTTAACTATGATTTCACTGTCATGGAACCTAGTGGCGCTGAATGGTACATATACTCGTACGATTACAAGCGTGTGGAGGAAGACAGTACCAAAAGGCAAACGAAGTTTACCTTTATTCTAGTACGCGAAGCAGTGGGCTTGTCTGCGATTGTCATCTGTCCTGCCTTCGTTTTAACTGTTCTCAGTATTTTATCTTTGTGTTTGGATGTGCGGCGTAAAGTACGGCTAGCAATCATTTGCTTCAGTTTACTGGGTCACTATTATTTCTTGACGGAGTTGGCTCACGATATACCAAAGGAATCTCATTTCCCACCGACCTTATTGTTGTACTATCGTGGTTCAGTTATTTTGTCTGTTGTCATTATTTTCTCGACATTCATTTTGGCTGCAATGTGTAAGTTAAGATCAACGCCACACAATTATGTAAAACTAATCAATGATTTTGTGTATGAAAATAATTATAGAACGTATTTAGTGTTTCCTCGGTGGGATTTTGATGATGCTTCAGTTGATATGAAACCAAGCAGTGAAGATTGGGTGAAATTTGCGAACATTGTGAATAGTGCTCTTATTTTCTGTATTGTTTTTGCTTATATTGGTTTATATGCGACAAATATTCCCAAACGTACACATTACGATGTAAATAACGGTTATTAAAATAGTTTTTCACCTAATTAACCATCCTTCTTGCTCTGCGTCTTGAGTTCTCTGAAATTGAGACTCAATAAAAGCGCGTTTCTGTGTGAAAGCGACCAGTTGTCAAAAACGGATGCGCGGTTTTAGCAAGTTTATAAGTAAAGAGCACGCACTTCAGCAGTGTGAAAGAAAAAATGTTTTATTGTCACAGAAACAGGTTCATAAAGAAAACATGCAACAATGTGCCACCGAATTTTAGTGTATCAATAAAGATCCTATCTTTAAATTATTGTATGATTTTTATTTTTAACCGATTTTAAAAAGGAGGAGATATGTTACGCGATGTCTCCGGAAATTGTGGATCGATCTTTTTAATGGATTTGCTATGCCTCAGGCGTACCTCTATACCCTTATATACCTACATATATTAGCTTCAACAATATGTATTTAATCCACCTTGTGTATCTTGATGGTGATATTATTTTTCCAGTCACTGTTGTTTACATAGCAAGTAGTGGTATACGAATTGGAGAAGAGTAGGTAACATAACTAAAAGAAAAATACAAAAAATTGAAGCTCAGTCAATGTGTCGACGCACCGCAACACGGTACTTGTTATATATACGTCACGGTCACAAAATACAGAGCAACGCACACATAGACACCGCTCACGGACACGTTATCTGGGACGGGTTGGGAGTAGTGCGAGCGCGGGTGCCATCCGCTTAAAACACGCGTCTGTGAAATGAAAAAATGGAGCACCAAAAAATGCCTATCTAAGCTCGATTTATATAATAGTTTCCTATTTTGAATCAGTATAAACGAAGTAACTTTTTTGTAAGGCAAATTCACGCCACCAACTATTACGTAAATTGAAAACATGATGTTTTGTTTGTGTAGATATTGTGTTGTTTTTAGTGTCATTTAGCAAAATAAATTGTGTAAATAGGGTAATCCGTTTTAAATTTATTAGGGATTTTCGATAGTGAAAATTGACAAATGTAAAATTTTATGTTTTTGTTCTGTAAACTTTTTGTATTGTAATACCTACTATGTTTATTGTTTTGTTTTGTTTTGTAGAATAAGCTCAACAATAAATCAATGTTTTGTTTGAATATTGTAGAATAAGCTCAACAATAAATCAAACAACTAGATACGAGTGCCACTACCACGATAGTTTTTTGTGCATAAGCCAAAGTTGACAGCCCTAGCGCGACCGCCGAGCGTAGGTATGAAAAGTGAAGTACATGCATGTGATTGCCTTCTGTACTATCTGTATTTTGTGTAACGGTCCTACATACATACCTTCACAAAATATTAATAGTTAGGCTCACGAATATCTGGCGTGTTATGTTCCACTAATGTGCTAATTAATCAGAGCAAGTGAGAACGTCTTGTCTTATAATCGCTTATATCGTTACGCGCTTTGATTTTAACGATAATTGATGGCGCTGGTAATTAGCGGGAATTGCGCGAAATTCTTGCTGAACTTGGAATTTGTGGGTAGTTAGTAGTGGAGTAAATAATTTGGTTTATACAGGGTTACTTTTCAAAGATCATCCAAATTTTTACATGGTGTTCTACCCATGAATATAAACAACTTTCACTATGGGACCAACTCTGAAATCACGAAAAATAATCAGCTGTTTCATACAAAACTTCAATACCTACTTGACCAAAATGTATGAAACAGCTGATTTTTTTTTTCGTGATTTCAGAGTTGATCCCATAATGAAAGTTTTTTATATTCATGGGTAGAACACCATGTAAAAATTTGTATGGTCTTTGAAAAGTAACCCTGTTTAAATGGGTTATTAGTTAATGTTGAAGTGTATGATAGTCTTACTCATTGTGTAATGAGTTTAGGGTTAGGTCAAAAGTTGGAAACCGAAACTTGTCGGTCTTTTCAGAAACTTAAAGAAAAAAAAAATATCCTGCACCATAATTGCGTAACACACTATCAATCACAATCTCAATCATTTTGAAGGATATCGCTAATCCATTGCTTCATATGTTCGAAAAATTTGTCTGCTCAACAACATAAATGACGTTTGTTGAACTGTCAAAAAAAAAAAAAACTGCCATGGGGTCCGAGTGCCCACTTGGTTTTTCGAGATATCGCCAAGCGGTTAGTCGACTCTTAACGTGACCAGAGGGCTGACCTATTTCTTGGCCAAGAATTAGCATTGCCATTCAACGTGGCAATGCTGCTAGCCTTTTGGGCACTGTTCCTGTTGACAGCGATGCGGACGAATGTTTTGATGCCCTATGATTATTTTACTTATTTTTTCATATAAATGTACATATTATTATTATTATTTTAAATATTGGTATAGATTATGTAAATTTCTGTCAAAATGAAAGCATTTAGTCTTCTATGCAGTTCCCCTGCTGGTCCCAGTTGCTCTGATACCTTCCCCACAATGATAAACACATTTAAAATACTAAGGCTCTGTACCGGTTGAAAAATCTATTACCATCAAGTACGAAGACAATGCTTGTACAGTCCCTTATTTTCCCTATCATCGATTATGGTGATGTGTGCTACTATGACCTGAATGCAGATCTCCTCAACAAAGTTGACCGCCTTCTCAATAATTGCATTCGATTCGTTTTCAATCTGCGTAAATATGATCATGTCTCTGCGCATCGGTCGCTTCTAAAGTGGTTACCCATACGCCAGCGCAGAGAGCTTCGGGCGCTGACCACCTTGTTCTCATTTCTTAATTCTCCATCTTCCCCTAGTTATGTGTATTTTCAGTACATTTGCGCCAACCACAATAGAAATCTACGTTCATCACACAATCGTCTTCTCCTATGTCCCACTCACCGCACAGACTTCATTCACTCTTCCTTCTTCGTTCAGTCTATCTCTCTGTGGAATGCGCTCCCCCAGGAAATCAGGATGGCAACCAACCGATTATCTTTTAAAGTTAAGGCTCGCGAGCACATTCGCAAGAAGCTGGCAGTATCATCACAACGGTAATATTTTCTCATTGTTTGTCTTATTTCTTTTTAGTAACTATATTCATGTATTTATGTATATTTATTTGTTCTTATATTTATATGTAATTAGGTATATATTATATTCATAGTTTTAATAGGTATATGCGTATTTTTATATTTAAAATATTTATTCCTCAATGTTCTTGATTGCACCTACCACTCTTTGTCTCTGCATCACCCAAAGGTTGACTGGTAGAAAATGCCTATGGCATTAAGTCCGCCTCTGTACATTTATGTGCTTGAAGTATTAAATAAATAAATAAATAAATAAATAAATCTTAAAGAAATTAATACAATTTACCTAATTGGTTAATCAAAGCACTATAGTGTAGTGTAATAAAAAGGTCACATAGCTACACAAAAAGTTGTCCTTCATATAGATTACTTTTGACTACTAGTGGCATTCAACTTTTATGTTTCCCGTAGGAAGAGTCGAAGAGATAGTAGCCATTATCCTACCCTTTAGACCACACAAGGACAATGAAATTAACGTACCGTACTATAACAGTTCCACACATGTTTGATTGTAAATAAAGTTGAAGTAAAGTATATTATACTTACAGACAAAAATTTAAATATTATCTTTAAGTAGGTATGGGTATGATAACTAAAATCACGCCTATTATCACGGAAGGGTAAGGCAGATATGTAACTGTTTGTTAGCGCGGGGAGCAATGAAAGAGTGGACTACATAAATAGGTAATGGTTTACTGACGTTCTTATTAACAAAATAAAGGTAAGGTTACACTTAAAATAAATCAAAGTTTAAAAAAAAAGTAAACATCAAAAAGAAGGTAATAAAACCCTTGACGAGGTCTAACTTTAAACCTGGCCTAAACCTTCGAGCCAGTTACTGTATTTTGAACTGTATTCCGACTAACGTAAAGTTTTTAATGCAAAATTGACAACTTAGACTCGAGTTTAACGAAATTTTTTGTAATAAGAACTTTAACTTTGTCTGATTACAGTTCGAAATTTAAAAATGACTTGATGGTTTAAACCTGGGTTTAAAGATAAACATTGTTTTGTAATAAGGCCGTATAGGTTTAAACCTCAACATCTATTATATAATGCACCCATAGTTTGCCAGTTATCTTTAAGACCCATGTAATAAAGGGGCGAGCCTATTAGACATAATTTTAACACTAGAGATAAAGATAAAATACATCAACCATTTTTCAGATTAGCCAAAGTACATACATCTTTTATGGGGTACTGTGTTAAATGTTACAATAAAATACCTAATGATATATTGCAATTAAATGAAAGAAAATTTAAAACTCACATTAAACGTACACTTTGCAAACAAGCGTACTATAAATTAGAAGATTATATCCAAGATAAGAACGCTTGGAAACATGCTGGTCCTGCTCCATAGGACAATCTAGAGTCAAGACAAAATCAAACTGGTTGCTAATTTAATTGTAAAATTTATTCTTTGTTCTTCTTTTTTTTTACATTGATTTACATTCTGTAATTACTTTAACTCACACCCTGACTTATTACTATTTTTTATTTTTTTTAATGATAATCGTTTATTTTTACCATGCTTGTAAATATGTGAGCACCATGTATCTATCAGATAATTAATTTATATGTTATGGTTTCATTTTTAATTTTTTTACCTATTGTGGTACAGTAATTTTATTTTAGGTGCATCGTCTTCACATATATATTATATAATTAATGTACATGCAAAATATTGTAAAACATTTTAAAAGAGTACTTAACGGTGGAGTTTCTTGCCCATTCTTCTCCATACGAAATCTACCTTTTGGAATGGGCGACTAGAATCAATTCTATTTTAGTAATTTTTGACGTTCAAAAGTGCCTGTTAACACTTTCGCGGGCAGAACGAAATTGCACGTCATGATTTGAGATTTTGATACGGCACAACGTATGATGACGTTCAAAAACAGAATATTATTTACGGCAGAACGTTGATATCCGTTGAATTTTAAAGCAAAAATTCGTTAAATTGTACCTTGTGTCACAACATATCGAAAACTCAAAACTTTACTGTCACGTGAACTTTGATTTTCACCGTTTCAAAAATGTGCTGTTGATAATGTGCGGCGACACTAATCACATACGCACACCGTGATTATACGTCCCCCGGGCCTCTTGCGTCCCTACTACACTCAGAGCGGCAGTGTCACGGTAGCGAGGTGCGCGCGTTCCATCAGCGCGGGAGTGGCGAATCGTAATATTTGCAGACAAATAAACATCATAAGTATTTAGATTATGCTATTATCACTAGTACATTCAAACGATGACGTGATAGAACGTTTCTGTCATATTGACTTTTAAACATCTAATAACATACTACACAACGTATTTAAACGCCAAATATATTTGTATGGCAATTTATTGTGTCATTTTAGAACACAATTCAAACTGAGACCGTCCACGAACGTGTTAAGTAGTGCCTATTTGAAATAAATGCTTTGACTTTGACTTTGACTTTATTGGTATCAACCGAACACGAATCCTGACTCCGAGCTGCTCCGAACTCAGAAATTCCCGATGGAAAACCCATTTACACTTTACCCGACCTGATGCTGAGCAGGCAGTTACAGCAGCATTTATTTATTTATAGAGTAATTAATTTTGATTAGGTTACATGACCTAAAGCGCGGTCACTGTCGGATTGCATGGAAAAGAAAGAGATGCGCGATGACACAACGCTGGTAATTTCCTTGCAAAATATGAAGCAATTATTTAATTATAAAAAATCTATTGTTTAGACAAAAAAATTAAAACACTAGTGTTTTAGTATGTAGCTTGTGGAATAATCTGACAAAAAATCGGGATTATTGTATAGTATATTAGTCTTTATTGTAAAAAGAAAGTTTTTAGAGGTATCTTCTACATGTATTTCTATCGTATCAAATTAGTTGTATTCTGTTTTCTACACACTATCTACCTAGCATATATCCTGCAGAATATCATATATTTTTCTGATTGTGTTTACTGTAGTCAATCATATACTTTTATTGTGCGTTTAGGTCCTGTAATCCCCTTAAAGTCAGTTTTTTCAGTATCAAAGAATGTATTGAGTGTAAAATGTTTAGAGAGGGGGTGACTGCTAATAGAAGAAGCCATGATGAATCGAGCCCACATAAATTGGGTTAACTACAGTCTGTAGGGGGATGAACAATTTTGGAAGTTGTGTGGTTTGAGAGTTTGGCACTTTCAGAAAATATCACCTTTCAAATACATCATCCGACGTCTACTAAAAATACCAGATTTCAGGAAAGTACCTACCGACCCCACGAAAAATAAAATAAAAAGTAAATCCATTTTTTTTTTTTACCCTATTACTAAGGCTTCACTGTCCGTCTGTCCGTCTGTCGCCAGGCTGTATCCCATGAACCGTGGCAGCTAGAAAGTTGAAATTTTCACAGATGATGTATTTCTGTTGCCGCTATAACAACAAATACTAAAAACAGAATAAAATAAATATTTAAGGGGGCTCCCATACAACAAACGTGTTTTTTTTCGGCGTTTTTGCCTTGTGGTACGGAACCCTTCGTGTGCGAGTCCGACTCGCACTTGGCCAGTTTTTGAATTCAATGGAAAACAGCCCTTAACACGAACCAAAATACCGAAAAAACCTTCATAATTATTGTCATTATTTTTACAGCGCACTATTTATCTCTGCCGGTCCCAAAAGAGAACCGTGGCGCGAAATAAATTAGTAAACTCAGTGCCATCACACTGTATATTTTATTCATTATGTTTTTAATTTAAAAGTTAATTATCATACTCGCAGGGGACCGTGTGTGGTGAAAATTACGTAAAGGGAAGTATCATTTATTTATAGTTGTCAGAAACGATTAACTAGGGACATGCTTGTGGGTTGACGATGGCTTATCCGAGGTTCTGCTCGTAATAAAATCATAATTAGGTCACTTGACAGCAGAACATACTCGTAAATAAGTAGGTAGAGTCAGAGAAATTAATTGTTTGTCAAATTGAAACGTCATCTGCCTAGTCTTTTCACAATTAAGTTGAGGTCGGCTTCCAGTCTAACCAGGGGGTCTACTCCCTAAGCACGAAGTCCGTCGCTTCGGCCTTCGTTACGGGCGTTTCCTACCCCCTATGACCAACGGACGGATGATTCGCTCGGGGTCCGAGCGAAGAATGAATTTCAACGCGATTTGACAATTGTCCCTACTCCCGATGTGTTTTTGCCCGTCCGAACACTTGAACTTGACATTGGTTTCGACGGATAGTTATGTCAGTTGATACGACATCAAAATAGTTCTCGTGTTGTCGACGAAAGTTAAGAATTCGAACTATGGCTGCATTTTAATTATTGAAGAAGCTTTACAGAAAGAGCGGAGGCAACGTCGATATAATTTACGCCAAAACTTTAGGTTGGCGAGTATTCCCGACGTTGAGTTCATAGGGAACTATAGGCTCACTCGGGAATAATTCGAGGACTTATGTGCGGATTTAATTCCTCTTTTGAAGACATTCATACATAAGTACATAATATAGACTGATAAACATATTGCCCTCCTTTGCGCCGCGCAGTCGGGTAAAAAGAGACAATGTTTCGGGATTTTACCATTAGAGTTTAGTACATGCTAAGTTTTGCCAATATTGGATTTTTTTTGGAATAAAACAATGAATTAACTTTAATCGTTTATTTAATTTATTTTCATTATGCACCATCAAGAGTTGGTACATCTTAGGTTTTCCTCAGTGGATGTAGAGAGTTGCTCCTGGGAGAGTGGGTCGGCACGTGTAGGAGCATGAATGGGTGAGGTAGCTACTGGCTCTGGATCTCTTACAGGTGGAAGCTGTACAACAAAAACTGAATATCATTGACGGATACATCAAAACATATATAATTGTGTAGTTATCTGTAATTTATTATTATTTAATAAAAAAAAAGTCACGGGAAAGACTCATAATTATATGTAAATACAATACTTATTGCTTTTAGTTTTTTTACCATTGAACAGACTTAGGTACTATCATAAATTATAAATGTAATTCTTACCAATGGAAAAGCTGGCACTCTTGCTCCGGTTTCCAGCTCTCTAAAACCCTCTCCCATTATCGATAGTATCTTTAATTCCACTTGGGAGAGGGTTGTGCTACCGATGGGCCTCCACCTCTAGCACTTGCTGATTTCTGGCAGCTCCAGCAGCCTTTTTGGCAAGGCGTTTTTTGTCAGACCACACCTAAAATTTGAATTTTTGGTTAATTTTATGAAGCTATATAAAAACCACTATACTCGTAAGTACTCCTACAGATAAGTATTTGGAGGATGACTGATTATTATCATTATATTCACTTTACTGATGACAAGACCTTAAAATCATATTAATATTGACGAGTAATGTATAAAACACACCCTTTGCCACTGCTCGGCGGACTTAGTGCAACTTCCCATTGAGTTATGGGAGTTGCACAGGTTTTCCCACAGCCGTTTTGAGCGAACTCTCCCGTCGGCACCCCTCAATAACCCGCGAGTCAATTCATGGTTCTCACCCATAAAATCGAGAAGGGCCTCAATTTGCCCGTGTGTTGCTGCAGCGGTTGGGGCCATATAAACAAAATTAACTAGTAAGCTTAATAAAATGTTGGACATTTTAAAACTTCCCGGCCGACAATTTGACATTTCATTTGAAAGTGTCAAAAGTAGTCTGTGGAAAAAGTCCTTCAAAAAGTAAACAGGCAAAGGTATCAACAGGATGATGCCGGTTTCCGGACAAAAATGGCAAAAATAATTCAATTCTATATTTAAAGACATAATAAAAAGGATATTTTTTTAAACGTGTTAATTTTCTAACGACAAAAGTATTAATTTTTGTTTAATAAGCTAGAAAACTACAAAATAAGTAAACCGGTAATCGACCGGTAAAATAGGGCAACTCTATCGCCATGCGTCGTTCGTTCACGAATACTGTCTATGATTCCGTTTGAAACTGATGAATCCGAAATCGTTAGGGGGTAGGGTTAATTCCGACGTATCGGACTATTGTCGGACGGGCTTGTTACTTCGTTAACGGACTTAGGGAGTAGACCCCCAGAGCCTATGAAATTGCCAATTCCAAATTCAAATTAATTTTATAATATAGCATGACATTTTGTTTTTCAAAATCAGTTGTTCATTTGTTTTCCTGGCGTTCGATTTTTTTTAAACATCACTGTTTTTGTAATCATGGAAAATCCGAAATCTCGCGTACCAACGCAGCGCAGACAGCACGCTATATTAACGTCGTGTATGGACTTGATACCGCATGTGAACGCATGGTCCCTTTTTGATTCGATCGCTTACGTTCTGGAAATTTTGATCTCATCAGAGAGCCCCTTGGCCGACCGTGACGAAAGTCGGTAAAGACGAATTGAAAGCCACAGTGGAGGCAGAAACCACGTTAGAACTTACAGCAGCTTTCAACGTAAGTGATAAATTGATATTGACTTATGTACTTACGTCAAATTGGAAAGATGAAACAGCTCTGAAAGTGGAACGTATGAACTCACTGAACCTTATCAACAAAATTGCTTGAACACAGCACAATGCACCGTCTCAAAACTATAGGAGTTACGACTGGAAACTCTCCGTTACCCATACTCACTAGACCTTGCTCTCTTCTTACAGGGGAAAAAAAGCAAATCCAACGAGGCGGTGAATAACGCCTCTTAAAAGTTCATCGATTCCCATCCCCAGGATTTTTATAGCGAAGCCATCAACGAACTTCCACTATAATAGTAAAAGTGCATGTTCACTAATGGCCAATACCTACTTTGAATAATAAAATAAATTTTATGGTTAAAGAAATTTATTTCTCAATAAGTAATTACAAAGATTTCACTTACTTTAGAACATTTTTTTAAAACTTACTATATTATATGAACAACACACAAATTAAACAGCTTTTGTTTTTCTTTACAACAAAATAATTTACGCAATAAGTTAATAATATTTCACTTCGTAGGTTCGCAGGTAACATTAACGAATATAAAACTTAAAACTTTTCAATCCGGGTCCCGCAAAAGAAATAATTACCCTGGTCGCAAATATTCATAATAAATAAGGAATACCTTTTCATTTTTTTTTTCTTTTTCTTTGTGAAACGGCAATTACATAGGTAAGGGACCGTACATGGAGCGACTGCCTATTGATACGCGTGACTGTTCCTAAATTACCCTAGGCTGATAAAATTTTAGTTTTTCCTGAATTATGTTGACATTAGTGGTAAAATCGAGACCCTTGAGATTACTGGATATTGGAGGTGAGTCTCCACTACCCAGTAATTGGGTAACACGATTCTCTGTAGTAAGACTGATTGTCATACTTTCGGGCGCCGGGCGACTGAACATGTGTAACTACTGTCAAAGATCTACAAATGACACCTGGGATCAACAGTTTAACATAATTTTCGGAGCACGGGGGGGTTCTCGGTATGTAAGGGATGGTTAACCATCCACGGACTGACCTCGGCAGGCGTTGCTTAACCGCTGTTATTATTTTACCAAAGCTAAAAGTTGTTAAATTGACTGGCATCTTAAGTTGCCTCTATATTCACATAGGATTGTTAATCTTTGACAGTTTGATGTTGCGTGAAATGGCAAGCACAGCAAATTAATATAAAGTGTAAATTTAACGGAAAAACAAACCCTGACTACTGTCCGATCCTCTATCCTATCCTGACTGTTTCTACATTCAGTTCTTATTTACCACACTATGAAAGGTTTTGGAGGTGTTTTCCATAATCACCAACCTTGCTAGATAAATTGGTGATAGTGGATGTTGTTTTTAAATAGAATTGCCAAAGAAGTATAGAGGTATGAGAAACAGGGTGCAAAGTTCACTATATAGAAAAGGGAGGATCCTCCGACCGGACGGGTGTCGTGTCTGGCGGGCAAATGCCCAATGTGTCATGTCGGGTCGTTGTATATATATAGGTACCTATGCCAGTTGCGCGGTAAAGTCTGCTTTCGAGATGCAGGATTTTGCGTGAGGTTATTATGACGCGTAGTTTGCATGTGGCGTTGTAGATACCGCTACAGAAGTATGTAGTAAAATGTTGTAAGGCATCAAAATTAAAAATCTTTACGGGAAGACAGAGTCGGAGGGGTATACTTTGAAAATAAATACCGCAGTTAATAATTACAATAAAATAATTACGATATCACAAAAACATCAGAGTAAAATAATTAAAATAAAATATTCAGTACCACCTTCAAAGAAGCAACCCAAACATGAAAGGGTACAAAGATGTACACAGGGTACATTCCGACGAAAAATTCAAAATGGCCGCCATATTAGGCCCCATTAATATTCTTGTAAAAGTTGACGTGACGTCAAATATTCTATGATTAACGACCAAGTATTGTTTGGTGACCTTATTGTCCTTTTATTCCACAAAAGGTTTGAACTAAAATCGCGGACAAGAGAAATTTTTCGGTGCGTTTTTTTAATATCTCGGTTGAAACCTCGTCGCGTGTCACTTTTACGTTGGCAGCAAAATGGGAAAGATATAAGCAAATATTTGTGCTCATTTTTCAGTAAGTGGCCACTGGTGTGGCGGAGCGTGTTCTATGGTTATTAATTTTGTTATCTTCGCGAGCTTAGAATGTTGATATCTCGTTCGCAGAATTTTCCTGCATAGTGAGAGTGTTTTGAGATTTTTACAAATCTACATTCATTCCTCGTTTGCTTTGTCTGAGAACGCAAACAGTGATTCAGAGATTTATGATACAAATACTTACACCGTCAAATGTGGAATATCAGGAACTACCTACCATATAATTTCTCTCCCCCTACCAAATCCTAATCATCTATTCAGGTATTTTCACACCTCTTTAGGTACCCGGGTACCTAAGTGTAACATTCTATAAACCAGCACCCTAATTGAGTAGCACAGTATGAATCACAAGCTGAATCATTTTGAAGAATATTGCTAATCCAGTGCTTCACATGTTAAATTATTTTGTGTGCTCAACACCGTAGATAACGCATTGAATGTTGTTCAAGTGTCAATATGAAAGAGAAAGAAAGAAAGAAAGAAAAACTTTATTCTGCACAAACAAAACGCACATTGCAAATAAAAAAATATAAAAGAGACATAAAATATACACACACAGCGTAGTCAAAAGCGTATGAAAGCCATTCCTACTGTTAGTATGTTATGCAATAATAATAATAAAATTACCGGAGATTTATTGTGAAAGGCGGCACGGTTGACATCTGTCGGGCATGCCACCGGCCGGGGGAATCAATCAGGCATATTATCTCCGGGTGTTCTCGTCTAGCTAACGGAGAGTATTTGCATAGACACAACCTTGTAGCCAGGATAATCCATCAACAACTTGCTCTGAAATACAGCCTTGTTGAATCGGAGGTACCGTACTACAGGTATGTGCCCGACCCAGTTCTCCAAAATGGAAATATCACATTGTACTGGGATCGATCCATCATCACTGACAGGACTATTGTTCCCAATAAGCCTGACATAGTGGTGGTGGATCGATCAGAGCGTCGCGCAATGATTGTTGACATAACCGTCCCGCATGATGAGAACCTCGTGAAAGCCGAGAAAGATAAACAAATTAAGTATCTTGACTTGGCTCGCGAGGTTGTCGACATGTGGGATGTGGACTCAGCAATCATTGTGCTGATAGTCGTGACAGCCAATGGATTAATAGCCAAGAGCCTCGACCAACACCTGAAGAGGCTCTCGTTGGGCAGCTGGATCAAGGGCTTGATTCAGAGAGCAGTACTTCTGGACACGGCGCGCATTGTCAGGAGTTTCCTCTCTCTGGAGCCCTGACCGCCGGTAGCTTGGACCCTGATCCCGATACCGGTGGGCAACTATTTTTTATATTTTTAAATGTTTTTATATTTTTTTATACTAATATTTAAAAATATAATTTATATGTATTTAGTGGAATAAAGGGAATAATAAAATACTTTATTTCAGAGCAAGGTGCCCATTTTGTTAGTAACAATGTTCTTAAAGACCTAGTGTTAGTAATACTTAAAAACTACCCACAGCAAAACAAAAAAAGTTATTTAAAAAAATCAAAAAACCCGACTGCGGTAAAAAGCTTAGGTAAGTCAAAAGAAACTGAAAAGCTAAAAACAAGCCCATTTTAAATTAAATAAAAGTTGGAAGCAGGCGGGACCCATCATTTTCATTGTATTTTCAAATTTAAATGGGTCCCGCCTGCTTCCAACTTTTATTTAATTTAAAATGGGCTTGTTTTTAGCTTTTCAGTTTCTTTTGACTTACCTAAGTTTTTTACCGCAGTCGGGTTTTTTGATTTTTTTAAATAACTTTTTTTATTTCCAGCTTTTTAGTTTACAAATTTGAAAGATTTCGCAGACGATTTAGTTCTTGGTAGGTGTTTTTTTGCGTTTTTTTGCGATTGATTGTCAATTCGAATGAGAGGTTTTTCTTTTCAGTATTAAAAAAAAAAATAGTTCCCAAGAACCCTGAAGATGGCGTTGAACTGACTACGTTACTAGATGCCAAAGTCAAAACGCTTGGAAAAAAAACATTGCGTCACGTCATATACGCTCGTTGAGTGACAATTTCGTTTGTTTTCGTTTTACTATCTCAAAATTACATCCAAGTGAATTAATAAAAAAATTATGTGACTTCCGTTCCTTGCAGTAACTTACCAAGTTCAGCGCCATCTATCCAGCGACTAGGGAAGCGTTCAAAAAAAAAAGAAAAAGAAAATCCCTCATTGCTTTTAAGTATATATGTTGTATATATTTTTGTAATCACCTTTTAAAACCCTTTATTTTGATACCCCACTCGATAGGTTTTGAAAAAAAAATTTTTTTTTTAATTTAATATGGCGTCCAGTAGTCGTCATATTGAATTTTCACTAACGTCATGTCTTTAGTGACACTCGCCGGACTAAGAGGAATCGATTAACGTGTGAATCATAAAAATCGGCCCAGGCGTTTGGTCTGTATAGTGCTTCAAAGGAACATATAAACATACATACATACATAGGCTGATGAACACATTACCACTCCTTTGCGTCGCGCAGTCGGGTAAAAAAAAAAACTGAAATAAACCCAAACTAAAAATCACTACTGCACCATTCCATGACAAATGGCGCAGCAATGACTGATGTAGCTACAGTCCAGCCGACTAGCTATCATGCTAAGGATGCTGTTAGCGCTGCCACGTACTCTACGCACCAGGGATGCGCATCTTTTACGCATCGTAGCGTAAAAGCAGTCTACGCGATGCTCAGCAAACATCCCTGACGCACTACAGAATCGCCGCGGCCCCAACAGCACCCTGAACGCATTATTAAACTGGACTCGGAGGGCACTGTAAGATTTTTGAGTATAGTCGGCCCACAGGCTGCACGTGTAGAATGATGTACAATAAGACCTAAAAAGTGTAATTTGCTATGTTATACAAGTAAATCATTTTATTAGAAATATGATATATCCATCGATCAATCCATCTTCGCAATTTGTAAGGCCGTACGCGGTCTTGCCGATGATAAAAGCTATTTTGATGCCACAAACACCCTCCAATCCTAATACAACATCGCCCTTATTATCCTAAATTATCTCGCTCCTCAAAATTTATGAGACGTATAAAGACTTTATGGCAAATCCTGTCCTACTAATATTATAAATGTGAAAGTTTGTGAAGATGTTTGGATGTTTGTTACTCAATCACGCGTAAACCGTTGTACAGATTTAGATGAAATTTGGTATAGAGATAGTTTGAGTCCCGGGAAAGGACATAAGCTAGTTTTTATCCTGATATTCCCACGGGATCGAAACTTACTCGGGTGTAACCGCGGGGCACGGCTAGTTGAAAATAAAATTCGGTTTTGTTGTTATTGTGCAATGAGGTTTTACATCTTACACGAAGAGGAAATCCAACAACAGTATTTTTGAGTGGGTCAGGGCCAGATATAACCTTCTTGGTTAAAGAGACTGAGCGCCATATTGCATAGATAAGCCATCATTGGCTAGCTTTCACGTGTATGGGCTTAACATCAAGAGCGTGTGCGTTTTTTCTTTGTGATAAGTAGTTCCCATAGGGGGCCCGTGACTAAATAATAACAGCCGCACAGATCGATCGATCAGGTTAAGCTACGCTTGCCGCGGTTGGTCTGTGGATGGGTGACCATCTTTACATACCGTGACCCCTCCGTGCCTCGGAAAGTTCGTTAACCCGTTGGTCCCGGCTGTCATTCCTGGATCTTTGACAGCCGTTACGGGTAGTCAGAAGCCCGAAAGTCTGACAGCCATTCTTTCCAAGGGGTGTCGTATTATCCAGTAACTGGGTTGTGGAGGTCAGATAGGCAGTCGCTCCTTACTGGTATTCAGCTGCATCCGGTTAGACTACAAGCTGACCCCAACATACTCGTAGTTGGGAAAAGACTGGGCAGATGATGAAATAGTTCTCATAGTTTTAGTTTTTTCTTTGAATTTATTTATGGCCCTGAATATATTTCAGATTTTCCCAACATGTAACCGAGCTTGACAAGATAAACTATCCAATTCCCTACGGCAACCAATAAACTAACTTTGGCAACATCCTAAAACATCAAATAGTCAACACTTCTAAGGATCAACGTGCAACTTAATACAGCTCAAACTATCTAAGATACATTTCGCGGCACTTCGCTTGGTTTCAAAGGGCGCAAGACAAACATGTAGAAATTATTCGCCCAAACAAGTTTGGAACTGAACTAGCAACTCGTAACATTCACGTAAAATATGAGAGTGACGCCGAACGACGAGGATCTAGGGATGAAAGAAGGGGTAAGAAAGCTGGAGAGAAGTCGAAAGAGTGAGAAGAATAGGTTAGATTTATTTTCTTACCACAAATTACAGCTTTTTTTTTAATTTGGTTTGCTCTTGACTCTAGTCTAGGTCAGAGGTGACAGAAACAAAGTCGACGATGGAGCGAGCTTACCCAGAAGAAGCCTGTTCACTATTACTTTGAAGAGTAAAATTAAAGTTAAGCTTAAGGTTAAATTAGTCTACAGATACAATTTTGTACTTAATTTGTGGAAGACGCGCTGTCAGAGGATTACGTTGAAAAATGGACGAAGGACGTAATGGAGTTGTATCCTAGGAATGGAAAAGACAAAAGGGACGTCTAATGAGATGAGAAGATGACTAACTAAAACGATAGAGAAAATTAGTTTGTGAGAGAGATGAGTGGAAGAAACTAGGGGAGGCCTGTGTCGAAGGACAACCTGACCAATAAACTAGTTACTGAAGAATCATACGTACCTATTACTTACCTAATCGAATTAAGTTATTTTATTTGTCAGCGAATAAAGGCTTTTTATTATTATAAGATAAGATAGTTTTTGTATACCTACTTAAATATACCTAAGAGATGATCACGAAACACAATAACGTCCAAAATTATATTTCATAATGTAACGTCATCCATTTTGTTATAGTCCTCAAAGTCCTCCTAGCTAAAATTAAAGACGATGTATTTAAAAATAAATCATGAACGTATATGAAGCAAAAGAATTATGGATGGATCGTTATAGATGGGGTTCTGTAGTTTCTGCTAACCCCACGGGAAAAGGTGTGAATATATGTTGGTATAAATCAAGGGATCCAGCACAGTAACGCATTCTTTCAGATGAAAATCATGTCGTTGTGGCAGTCGCTTTGTTTTATGAAGTGAACACTTGTTTAGGCGCGTCGGGAGTTTTTCGAGATGGGAAAAAACCATTGAACTCGCGACACTGTTACCGTAACCGACACCTCTGTTTTAAGTTTTGGCCATCACAAAGATATCAACGCGCGGTACATTTTCTTTGGGAAAGATGACCTTCAAACATATTTATAAAATTTCTATGCTTTTTCAAGTTTTCAATTCTGTCGACACTCCTGGGCCTCAAGACTGCTATTACAATAGTGTCAGAATAGTCTATCATTGATTTCATAATTGTTGATTTTCACAAGTTTGGTAATCTACTAAAATATAATGGCGTTCACTAACACTCCATTGAAAGAAATGACATAGAATGGTAATCTCGTACATAATGATAAATGATGACGGTAATCTGCTAAAATTTTGGCAGTTCCTTTGATCAGTGACCTACCATTATAACGTCATTGTGCAGTCCTTGTTTTTAATTCATTACGAGTATCGTTTATGTTCTGTGCCATTGACCGACCAATGATGGACCATTATGAATTTAGCAGATTACGAACTTTTAGCAAAATGACAATGGGATCGTGTTGGAATGACGAATTTATAAAAATAGCAGACTTAGGCCCCTGGAGTCCCACTGTTTTCTGTGGTAATCGAACCTCAAAATCTTGAAAATCTAAGCATCATCTAGTCACATTACATCTGTGTAACTCCAAACAAGTTTGCATACTTAGCTTGCAGATTTCACGCTCAACCGGCGAAACGAACGGTAACCGCTGTACTTAGCCGCTGTACCGGTCGTCCTGCAAGTTGTACTACAACTTGCACAAGCTTGCCGTACTTGCAACGTTTTAGGTAATTAAGATGTGAGGTCGAGGTAATTAAATTGTTTTCCGTTTTAACTCTTGCTAGCGTTGCGACTTTGTGGTTCGTTAAATCTGATTTATCTTGTTTTCCGGTTTTGTTTTTGGCCATTACGTAATTGGAGATGGTCTTTTGATGGTTTCTGCCTGTTTTTTATTTCAACTTTTTCAGAAGGGGGACAAAAACATGGGGTTTTATAAGGGAAATCGGAATAACAGTAATATAATTGATCAAATTCTGTCCAAAAAAGGAAAGCGACGGCACTAAGTGATATCATAATAATTTACACGAAGATTTATATCACGAGAAACGGTCCTCCAGCAAATATAATGACCGCAGTAATCACCCAAAAATCCATCAAAACACTTTTATTAGGAGACATCAATTATGTTTTTACAACGAACCACGATGTCTTTTACAAATAAGACTAATTTATAATCGTCTTTCTACAGAATTGGTTCAAACTTGAGAGAAATGCTGGCCATTTGATTGAGACAGCAAACGTTGAATTCAAGATGGCGCTTGACAAATTGAACCATTAAATTATGTTCCATTATGATCTTTGGACGTTACCGGGTTGAATTCTGGTTTAGGAATTAATTGGACGGAGTAACAGTTTGGAATTGAATGGTTTATTTGATGTTAGAAGATTATCTAAACTTCTCTCACTGATAAATTTCTTTGAGAAGTATTTCTGGGAATCAGTTTCCCGAGGTATGAATTTGCAAAAAAAAATCATTTTTGAGTGGATTCAAGGGTGTTTACAGACTTATTCATTTTGAAGGTACGTTGATTTTGAAAGAAGACAATTGAGGGGCACTTCTTGTAATTTTAATAACGTTCACATTCTGAACGATCATAGTCTCAATCTGTCAAAAATACCTCTAATCACACTAATATTATAAAGGCGAAAGTTTGTGAGTTTGTGTGTGAGTGCGTGTGTATGTGTGTTTATATGTTTGTTACTTCTTCACGCTCAAACGGCTGGACCAATTTTGATAAAATTTGGTATGGAGGTAGCTGAGACCCTGGATTAAAATATAGACTACTTTTTATCCCGATATTCTCACGGGATCAAAACTTATGCGGGTGAAACCGCGGGGCGCAGCTAGTTTCCCTATATTTTTGACCAGTTTTTGACATTGATTGTCGCTGAGATGAGATTGCGACTAGATTTTGAACGTTTTTTGTTACCTTGGCCTTGGCTATTGGCCTTTAGGGGCCCTAAAAAGGCCACTTTGGTAGAATCATAAAAGGATAACACAGTCCGTGTTTTTCTTTTTTCGGTGCACTTCGTAGGTATAATCAAAGAGATTGGGATCTCATTTTAAATTAAATAAAAGTTGGAAGCAGGTGGGACCCGTACCATTTTTATTATATTTTCAAATTCAAAAGGCCGGCTGCTTCCAACTTTTATTTAATTTAAAATGAGGCTTGTTTTTAGCTTTTCAGTTTCTTTTAACTTAAGTTTTTTACCGCAGTCAGGTTTTTTATTTTTTTAAATAACTTTTTTTTATTTCCAGCTTTTTAGTTTACAAATGTGAAGGATTTCGCAGACGATTTAGTTCTTGGTAGGTGTTTTTTGCGATTTGTCACTTCGAATTGCTTTTAACCATCTAATAGCTATGAAATACTTGTACGAAAGTTGAATAACTAAAGGAAGAACTAGAAAAAGGATATAATGAAACAAAAAAATCTGTTTAGTCTTAAAAATTATTCTTCAACTATACCTACATTAATAATTATTTTTTAACGGATAAAAAACCTGATTAAACACCAAATTACCTGAATCTTAAAACGCAAGAAAATAAAAGAAATGAAATACAAAAATTAAGGAGGCCCTACAAAAAGCATGAAATAAAAAATTAAATTAAAAATTTAAAAACCCCCGACACAAAAAAATACCTAATGAAATTCAGCAGTCGGGGGACCTCTTAGAATAGAAGGTGTTCCACAGAGCGGTCCCCCGACTTCCATATGAATTTATCTGTTTTAGTCTCGTTACCGTTCGTTCTTTTAGTTGGGGGTTTTTAAATTATTTGATCCTTTTCCAATTACTTACATTTAATTTCATTAGGTATTTTTTTGTGTCGGGGTTTTTTAAATTTTTAATTCAATATTAAAATTATTGTGATACTTATAATGTGAAATTATAAGAATAGTATGATATGATATAAAATGTTTGAATAATGATAATTAATATTAAATATTAAAAACTGTATTTAACTGTAATATTGAGTATTACATACTTTTTTAAATATTTATAATGATTTAAATTGCAATGCTTTAACAGGCAACTAAGTTCTAAGAACCTACCTATTGTTAACATCTTCAAAATTCTTTACACTTAGTTCGCAATAAAGAATTTGAGTTTGAGTTTGAAGAGATTGGAATTGGATTTGGATTAAATTGATTGGTATTTTAGCACAGACAAAAAAAAATTACTGACAAATCCTTCACCAATGAAATGTGATGCGATTAACTTAATAGTTAACTGTCCATTATGATTCATAAAGTTACCCTATTATGATTCTGCCAAAGTGGCCTTTTTAGGCCCCCTGTGGTCGATAAAATATAGCTATCAACGTCACATACCTACCTAGCTAATATCAGTCTTGGATTCAGATGGCCTTAAGATGGACGTATTTTAAGAAGATTATCTTCTAGTTTTACACAACTACTTGAAGCAAGAGAAAAACATTATATAAAGAACTCCGTACCAAAGAAAAACGCGCCTTGGTCGTTAACGAGCGCCCCGTGTAAACTAACAACGCTCATTGTTATATAAAGGAGTTTTGCATTTTTAAAATTTCTCAGAAGAAAGCATAAAATTAGCTCGACTATTTAAAATGCCGCGCGACAACGGGAGGCGACATAAAGAGACTGAAAATGGGGAAAAAAACGTTATTACTGCTCTCGAGGGGCGGTAATAAGGCATACTGGAAGGTGCAAGGAGTTTTTTGGAGCATTAATGCTTTTGGGCCTTTTGCGGGTTGCAGACCAAGAGCTAATAATAATAATAATAATAATATGTGTCAAATTTGTATTATTAGCACAATACAAATTTGACACATATTAAATACACATAGTAGTCAATGAGGACAAAGAAATTAATACAGAAATAGTGTACAAGAGATGGGTAAAGTACAGTCAACACAGAATTAGAGCCCTGACTCCTAAACAAGGAAGATCCTGTATCTTAGGACGCAGTGTCTTCGCATAAATAGTGGACGAACAAATTATGAGCGTACTAGCAGACTCGGATAGTCACAAACATGATATAGAATTATAAGCTAAGGAATATATCGACGGCGAAGTGCCAATACCTCCTAACTGACATTCCATGAGAAATTCACTTTTTTTGTTTTGAATTTAAAAGCGTTATTCGCGTTTTATTGAAGTCGCCTAAGTGTATTTTTAGTTGCAACAGCATTCAATTAAAATGTTGAAATACGTACCTCCCGACTAAACCAACGCAAAGTGTCTATTTTTGAACGTTTTTTTTAGGTTGTGTAAATTTTTGACTATGTCAGTTAGGAGGTATTGGCACTTCGCCGTCGATATCTATATACATATTATATATGTTTAATTTGTATTTTTAGCCATGCGAGCTAAGCTAGACTAACTAAGCTTAGCTCTTGGTCTGCAACCCGCATTTGAATCGGATCTGTATATGTCGCAGCTTAGCCGTTTAGTTAATCGCCTAGCCATTTAACTAAACGGCGGCCGTTCAACTAAGGGCCTGAATGATATTCAATTATAGTTTAGGTTGGAAGTCTGTAACTAATCACGCGCGAGCCGAATTGGTCGCAGTAACTAAGCCACACCCCGACCAGATGGGTTAGGTTAGGTTAGAACTGTGATCAACCGCGTGCGAGCCGAGTGAGTGAAGCGAGGGAGCAATTCTTCCAAAAGCCAGGCGGTTAACTAAACGGCTAATTTAACCAGTTGGCTGCGACATCACTACACAATCTACACATCAATCAACTCAGCCTATCGCAGTCCACTGCTGGACATAGGCCTCTCCCAGGCTGCGCCACAACACCCTGAGCTCCGCCTTCCGCATCCAGTCAGTTCCAGCCACCTTCTTAAGGGCGTCGGTTCATTTATTTATTTATTCAAATCTCCCTTACAACTGTCGTTACAGGTGTATGTACGCAATGCGACAGTGCAGTCATTTTACAAATCTATACTAACTTATTATTTACAATTTAAATATAATGTATAGAACTAAAACTAATAATCTAAAAAGTAGTACACTTCTACACAATACCTTGCTCAACACAATAATATACTACCTACACTTATCTACATAATAAAACATCAATTTTGACATGAAGTTCGAATTGCCCTGGTCACAGATGTTTTCATCTAGCTGGGGGGTGTCCCACATCACCAAAATCGCGAATAAATCAAAGAGAAGCTTGTCAATATTTCGAGGTTCCATATTACTTTTTAAAATAAGGTAAATAGGTATAACACGCATACACTCACATACATACATTTGTATCTGTAACTTTTATGGTGCACCTACATAATAAACAGTATTTTATTTATATATACCTAAGAGGAATTCTCAATTGAGCTAAAATTTACTACAGTAATTGCACAAACACTGCTGGAAACCAAACGAAAATAAATTCAGCGTTTACAGAGAAATTCACTCGGAGAACTATGAAATGAAAATATTTTTTCACGAAACTTTACTTCACATAAACTCTGTTCGAGCGAAATCATTTAAAATTATTTTGGTACCGCGCTCTAGCTCCATCCAGCAATTCTATACCAAAGTTAGTTACAGCAGTTAAAGTTTTCCGAGAGGCTTTTTAAGCATTCTTCTCCATCCCCGCGAGAGTGGATGCAGAAAGTTAACACTTGCAATTTTAGACTCGCTTCAGTCGCTTCCCAACTTTTTGGTAACTACAATTCACTTCTTCAAAGTTTTTCGGTGACATCTTGTTACCTTTCCAAGAGTTGCTAGTATTTTTGGCGACATGGTGACCTAATTTAATTGTTTTTGGAAATGCTTTTGCGCCGTTGAACTTTGTGTCGTATCTAGGACTGCTGCTTGAGAGGAACTGGATTTGATTCTGAGGTTGTCTACATTTAATTTTGTACATTCTAAGCTGGCGAAATGAAATAGTGATCCTAATTATATTTATTTCTTTAAGTAGATCTTACATAAGACATTTTTAGACGTACAGAAGCCAGCTCATCAAGCTACCCAAAACTGTCAAATTTTCCCAATCAACTTTGAACGTTATGCTTTAGCGATAAAGTTGAAAATGTAATAAATAAATTTGACAGATTGTAGTAGGTTGATGTGCTGGCGTCTGTACATTGTTTGGTCAATATTTTATTCTTATACATAGTATAAAACAAAGTCGCCGAAATGTCTGTACGCGCATAACTTCCGAATGACTGCACCAAATTAGATAATTCTTTTTTTGTTGTATTCGGTATTGCCAGGACAAGGTTTGTATGAAAGAAAATTTCAAAAAATCGAGAAAAAAAAATTGTACCCGTGCGAAGCTGGGGTGGGCCGCAAGTATAAGGCTGCCTTTCCACCAGAGATGAGCGAGGATGCGTGGCGAGGGATGTGTGTGAAACCAGCCAACAACATCGCTTCATTTTTATAGCTTGAACTAAGTTCGCGTTCGTATTGGTTAGTTTTACACACGCATCCCTCGCTACACATCCTCGCTCATCTCTGGTGGAAAGGCAGCCTTATACAAAACTAGATGGCACCGGCACTTCCTAGCTGACTGATCTCTGAGAAGAAATGCCGAAACAAACTCAGAACTCTCTTTTAAAGTCCTAACAGTAGCACCTGGATTAGAGTGGCCGACTCAGAAAGTGTGCAATTAAAGAAGCCAGGATATAATAATTTACCCTAGAAGGACATACCTTACCGTCCTTGGACCTTATTGATGACGTTCTGCAGGAAGGTCATAGCATAGTACTCGCAACCAGCGTGCTTGTATGAACGTAAAGTGTCACTGACTCTCGCAGGACCACCATCAGGGATTTTAATTTTGATAACACAAAAAATGTGTCGCTAATTAGTTGAAATTTGTCGCCAAATATCAGAATTTGTCGGTCACTGGTTCAAAAGGTATAAGGGTTTATAGGTAGCCGATCTGGAGAGAGTCTCCCCAGCAGGGCCACATTTATATCTCAAAAACTAGGGCACCTAGCGAAGATCTGTTTTCTCCCATATTTTGTCGCTAATTAGTCGGAATCCGTCGCCAACTATCAGAATTTGTCGGTCACTGGTTCAAAAGATATAAGGATTTATAGGTAGCCTATCCTATACCTACCTACCTATCCTATATATCCAGCTATACCTATAAACCCTTAACTTAACAGTTAACTTAATAAGATTCATAATGTTATCCTTTTATGATTCTGCCGAAGTGGCATAAACATAGGATATCGCCACAAATACTTATCAGCAAACTGTTTGCGCGAGGTCATGTATAAGTATTTATTTTTCTATTAGCATACACAAAAACGTGATCAAATTCTAGTTAGAAGAAAATATTTATGAAAATGTTATTCATGATGAAATATTTTAATGAAGAAAAATTGGTAGGCCTGATTCGGTTAATATCAACAAATTGGATTTATTATCATAATTTTCATCGTAAATAGTGAGTTGGGAAGACGTTACGGAGTATTTCTACACAAACTTATAATTTTATACTAAAACCGTTAAAAAACTGTTAGAAAATACTAGCAGATATTATATCACGAAATGGCAACAGTTTATAGGCTACGACAAAGGATTCAAGGTAATGAAAAGTCAATAATATTATCTAATAATACACAAATAAAATAATTCACTTTGATTAAAAGACGCAGTTCGAAATTAAAGAAATAGCGGACATCTTTTATATTTACACAAATCAATTTGGTTACTTTTTTGTCCATTAAAGTATTGAGGTTTGGGTTCTACCCACACTTACAACGCTACAAGATTACTGTGGCGCGTGGCCAAAATAGGAACTAACATCGCCATGTTGTTTTGTCAATTCAATTTCTGTGACACAATGCCACAAAAGTTTACCAGCCCCAATGTCAATGTCATCCAGGCGCCATGATGTATCCTAGAAACGATCTCAGAAGGTTCTGTACTAATATTATAAAGACGTAAAATTTATTTGTTTGAAAGTAGGGGTAATCTCTGGTCATTTATTATATTTATTTGGTTTGGTTATGGTATGGTTATATATTTAAAAACGTAAAGAAACGTTTTTGTGACTTGGCAGTATGAAGTCCAGACGCCAGCACATCAAGCTACTACAATCTGTCTTTCTTTAATAGATTTTCAACTTTATCGCTAAAGCATAAGGTTCGAAGCTGATGGGGAAAATTTGATAGTTTCGGGTAGGTTGATGTGCGTCTGTACCTAAGTAGAATGACACATATTGAAAATTAAAAAAAAAAAACTTTTAAAAAGTTCGTGGCGGGAGTTAGCTATTCTCTTCTTCAATTTTTAAAAAACTCTTTTTGCATTTGATAGCCCAATTCTCGAGGAAGGCTATAAGGCTATTTAACTTCACGTATGACCCTTAGGAACGAGCAAAAAGAAAAGAAGTCGGAAAGAACACTAAACGAGAACGAAGTGCTACCGCGGACTGGTGATGCGATGCAACGGGCTGGGTTGGGTCAGGGGAATAAGAAATTTTTCGCGGACCAAGTCGCGCGCAGAAGCTAGTTTATAATGTACTTTTCACTTCTGATACTCTGAAAGTTCGTCTTTATGTTGTGAATAGGCGACATAAAGTCGCTTTTTATTTTCTAGTGCATAAAGTTTTTTTTTTTTTTAAGACAAAGATAATCAGGCCTTACAGCCACACACACACAATAAAACGTCGCAGATTATAGTCGTTATTTTATTTAATATGCTTTAATTTATTTTCTATCGTTAATTTAATAAAACCAGATAAAATAGTTGTCATATAATAATTATTAAAAACGTAAAGAAACGTTTTTATGACTTGGCAATATGAAGTACCTACCCAAAGTCGAATGACACATGTTGAAAATTAAAAAAAAACGTTTAAAAAGTTCGTGGCGGGAATTAGCTCTCTTCTTTTGCAACTTTTTGAACAGTGAAAATACTGTATACTTTATGCATGTTTCATTTTCTCTCAATCGAAGAGAAAAGCAGAGTGTATAACTCTGAGTGTATATTAACGAGCCGTTTTACCCCTCAACTAAACTATCCACCCTCGCCTGCGTCTCGGGGTAAAATGGCTTCTTTTATGCCCTAGTTGTACGATCTACTATTATTGTACACCACAAAATTAGATAACAAAAAATAAATCAAACACTACCAAATATACAATGAGCGGCCTTATCGCTTTTATTTAGTTGTAGGAGCGGTCAGTTTATAAAGACAAAGGTTGGGTTAGACGGTGGTTTTTATTTTTAACCGACTTCTAAAAAGGAGGAGGTTTTTTGTTCGAATGAAATTTATTCCGAAATGGTCCCATTTAAATTTCGTATAAATCTGATGATGACTTTCGGATACAGACAACGGAACTCTTCAATAAATGCCAGCAAATCAACCGCGATTGCTGCTATAGCATGTGTATGCATTGTTTATGCAACCACACAACATAACATCACGCCTGTACCCTTTATAGGGGTAGGCAGATGTGTTCAATAGCTTTCTGTCACTGATGTTCGCGTAGCAAGTAGTGATATATGAATTTGTTTGGGATAAGTAGGTACTTAAAACTCACTTTTTTACAAAAATAAAACAACCGACTTCGTATCGTTGGTTCTGTATGTTCGTTTTTTGACACCGACTTTCGAAATTAAAGTTATTTTTCACATTGTAGTGTTTTTTTTTGGAAGTCGGTTGTTTTTTTTTTGAAAAAAATTTTGTATTTTATATTGTAATGGTCTTTACTTTACTATACTTTATACAAGAATACTTGTTAAGGGGCTCGTGGCTAAATAATAACAGCCGCACAGGTCGATCGACGCTTGCCGCGGTTGGTCTGTGGATGGGTGACCATCTTTACATACCGTGACCCCTCCGTGCCTCGGAAAGCACGTTAAGCCGTTGGTCCCGGCTGTCATTCGTGAATCTTTGACAGTTGTTACGGGTAGTCAGAAGCCCGAAAGTCTGACAACCAGTCTTACCAAGGGGTATCGTATTACCCAGTAACTGGGTTGTGGAGGTCAGATAGGCAGTCGCCCAAGTAAAATACTGGTATTCAGCTGCATCCGGTTAGACGAAGCCGACCCCAACATGGTTGGGAAAAGGCTAGGCAGATGATGATACAAGAATACTTGTTGCTGTTTTGAAGAATTAGTTCCCTTCTTAAGTAGCAAGACAATCACAGTAATAAAACAAATCTAAATTCTCATACGCATAATAATTTAATCACCAACAAGGCACGCGGCTATAACCCAGCAATTTAACGTCAATCTCGACTCGACACTCAAATTACTGACAATTAACGTTTATCTGAACAATTAGCGTCCATTTGAAAGGAGGCTACATGCTTCCACATTTCAGTACCCGGGTGTAAATATGATAGATTAAGGTTTAGAAAGAGACACAGGCATGAGTGACAGAGACGACGCTCTACAAA
This sequence comes from Mesoligia furuncula, assembly GCA_916614155.1. NCBI lineage: Eukaryota > Metazoa > Arthropoda > Insecta > Lepidoptera > Noctuidae > Mesoligia > Mesoligia furuncula. The sequence continues at coordinate 2,414,923 of OU744791.1, read as the reverse complement.
TATTTTATTGTCATGTCAGAAATGCTCAACAGATCTAGAATAACTTCGGTTTGGATGCACGTTTAAGCCTGCACTGCTGCTCGCGAAGTCGCTTCGACGAAGTACTGGTCGAAATCACACATGCAAAGAACGCTTCGAGTCCTTTGACTGAGGCGCAAAAACCGATCGGAAGTCGCCCGAAGCGAGCCGAGGATGCACGAAGCGAAACGAAGAGCCCTTCTACACTCTCATATTCGCTTGATTTCGATCAACTTCTCGAATAGTGTAGTGCAGGCTTTAGGTGAAATTGTGTATGAGCTTAAACGAAGCAAAATGAGTGTGTAAGGATCGTAGCAGATGGTGTTCTGTAATTTCTACCTACCTCCTTGGGAAGATGGCATGAGAAGTATGTATATTATATTTTAGAAATTGTATTGAAAATAGAAGATGGTGGCATTAGTCTGATTTTAACTACGCGTCAAAGATCCATTTACACTTAGACAAAGAAAAGTATAGACGGCGGATAGCTCCATTTCATTTCCACAAGAAAGGGATACAGTATTGACTTATTATAAGTAACAGAAAAGGACAAAGCTATACTATTTCCGTCTCTCAGTGCGTGCCAGTTTTTTCAAGGCAGCTACTTATGTAGCTCATGTTAGTTAGGTTAGTTTTTTGTCTCATGTGTGGCCACGCTACCCGATGCTCTATAGCTTTCTTACTCGAAGCTTTTACAGCTAGGTATACACTGTCTATGCGAGCAACCTACAGTACGTTCACAATTATTTTATCTCTGACAGCAGCCACCAATTAGCAACCCTATTATGACGAGAATAAAGATCACAATGATTTTGACAGACTCGTCAACGGCAGCAACGCAACAGCAACCTTATGAGAATGAGAATAAAGATCCCAATGATGCAACATAACTATGAACTGACGGTATATACGAGTATATGACTTACTAGCTTTTTTTTTTTTTTTTTGTGGATGGGAAATCATCAAATGACTCCTCCCGCTCTGGGTGGAGCGGAAGGGAGTGTCAGACTCTTACTGACTAAAACCCACCCGTGTTCCTTCCTTAGCCCTTTATGTTCCGGGCCAGCGGTAACCCTTTCGGACAATCCCGCTGACCATGACTTACTAGCTGCGCCCCGCGGTTTCACCCGCGTAAATGTCGATCCCGTGGGAATATCGGGATAAATGGTAGCCTATATGTTAATCCAGAGTGTCAGCTACCTCCATACTAAATTTCATCAAAATTGGTCTAGTCGTTTGAGCGTGAAGAAACACACACACACCCCCCTCACACACTCACAAACTGTCGCCTTTATAATATTAGTGTGATGAGAAAATTAAAGTGTTTGTGGTATGTAATCTGTGACTTAGGTACCAGTTCACCCCAAAAGTTTATGCATTAAGGTTTACAGCCAACTTTATAGCAAACCTGTGATACCTTGGCTCTTGAGTGACAGACTAAGTTACTTAAGTAACATAAAGTAACTTAGTCTAGCATTCGTGATTTAAAACTATTTCTCTATTTAAATGTCGATTGAAAGAGAATTACCTTTCCTCTATACTGTGAGTATATATATTTTATATATTTTAGCATTATGTATTTATTTAACTATACTTATGTTATTTTTTTGCGTTATATGTGTAGGTATATTTAATATTCTAGTTTTAGACTTCACACATACATATTTGTCTCTTCTTGTTCTCAAACACTATTGTCTACATTTCTTTTTTTTTTACTTCTCCTTTCGCAGGTCTGCTGGAAGTAATTTCTTAAAAAATAAGCAGTACCTTTATACTCAATTATGTCATATCCCTATGTATTTTACTGTGTGTACATAAATTATAAAATAAATAAGTGTATATTTTGGTTTCAATTTGGTCTAAGGCCCACGACGCTACTCATAGGTTCGGGCTACACTATCAAATCACCAATGACTAGCTCGAATTTCACTGTACTAGTATTAATGGGCCGTAATTCACCACGCGGGCCTATTGCGGGTTGGTAATTGTCACATGTCTTCGAATTTTTGGTTCTAGGACATGCCGGTTTCCTCACGATGTTTTCCATTACCGTTTTTGAGAGCAGTGGTGATGAAATAAATTAACACAAAGTAAAGCGCCTGTCTGGGTCCGAACCCACGACCTGCAACTCGTAAGTCGGGCAGCAACCTTATTGATACGAGAATAAAGATCACAATGGTTTTGACACACTTGTCAGTGGCAACAACCCAACAGCCATCTTATTAGAATGAGAAAAAAAACGTGTGGGGTCGGAGGATCTCCGGCAGGAACGAAGTTCAAAATGAAAATCCAAGATGGCGGCTGGCAAAATTTTAAATGGCGAAAATTTTGAAAATTTTCGCAGCATCTTAGATTTTGATTTTGACCTCACTATTGGCTTCAGCACCTTTGAAAACCATGAAGACTATACCTCTCTCTCTCTGTCTCTTTCTATGATATATAAAAAACTTTTTGTTACGTGACGATTTCATCGATGCAAACTTAGAGGTTTAAAAACCGTGAACGGACTTGTAGTTAATAACGCGTTAGTTAGTCGCTTTGTGTACGAACCGCCTTGAAATACTAGTTCTTGTGACTTTCTAGCCACTCATTGGTGATTTGAGTTTGTAACACGTTACCTTTGAATCGAGTTGTGGACTGTGGGCCTTAAATTACACTCAGGAGTCACAGGTAGGTTTACAGGAAGGGCCCGTGGCTAAATAATGACAGCCGTACAGGTCGATCGGTCAGGTTAAGCTACGCTTGCCGCGGTTAGTCTGTGGATGGGTGACCATCTTTAAATAACGAGACCCCTCCGTGCCTCGGAAAGCACGTTAAGCCATTGGTCCCGGCTGTCATTCGTAGATCTTTGACAGTTGTTACGGGTAGTCAGAAGCCCGAAAGTCTGACAACCAGTCTTACCAAGGGGTATCGTATTACCCAGTAACTGAGTTGTGGAGGTCAGATAGGCAGCCGCTCCATGTAAATTCAGCTGCATCCGGTTAGACTGGAAGCCCACCCCAACATAGTTGGGAAAAGGCTAGGCAGATGATGAGTCACAGGTAGGTTTACAAACAGATCTTACTATCCATAAAACCCATTACCTACCACGGAAACAGTCACGAAGTTTTTCAAAAACTTTTCCTTTAAAAGCATGATAAATTAATCTTGTTTATTGTGATCCTTCAAGTGAAAATATAACAAAGTTTTCTCTTTGCAATTAATTCCCGACTTTGTAACTGGTAGCTCTGGTCGTTTTTACGAAGATTGATGTACTGTCAACTGTTACGTTTTATTCTGGGACTTATAGAAGAGCGGGCTGGAGAGATGGGCCGCGTTTTATGTTTTGGTTTGGGGACTTTGTTATCTCGATTTTTGGAAAGGTACGTTATTAGAGGCTGGATTAAATTCAATTGTAACCCAACAAAACCAAATAAATGTAAGAAAATAAGTGCTTTTTAAGAGCTTATATTGTCTCGGCTCAAATTCAATTTTTTACCCACTTTACATTGTCTATCCCGCTCGTACTGTCAAACTGCGGGGTGATTGCGTAACATATTATCAGTAGCAATAGGTTTCATTTTGATAGTTCAACAACATTCATTGCATTATTTACGTTGTTCAGCAGGCAAATTTTTTGAACATAGGAAGCAATGGGTTAGACATATCCTTCAAAATGACAGATCATGATTGATAGTATAATAATAAATTTATTTCAGATTAAAATCCATAATGACAATAATATGTTGTTAGTAAATACATCTTAACCTAATGTTAGTAAAAACACAAAATTGAAAATTGACACAACTGACACCTACGTGTGCAGTCGTATCCAGTGAGCCAGCATGGGTCTGTCCCACCTATCACACAACACACTCAGAATGCTGTGGGAGCTAGCACGCAATCTACCGAGAGTAGAAGCGCACCGTTTCCGTATAATCCTATCATAAAAGAATAACATTATGAATCGTAGTATGGCGAAGACAGTCCATGTTTTTCTTTTTTTCGCTGCATTACGTAGGTATAATCAAAAAGAGATTGGGATTGGATTTGGATCGGATTGATTGGTATTTTAGCACAGAAAAAATAACTGAAAAATGCTTCACTAATGGGATTTGATACGATTAACTTAACGGTTAACTGTCCATTATGTTATATGTATCCTTTCATGATATATGTATGTTCTGCGATTTCGGCGGTCTCTCCAGTTCTGGAGCTATAGCACTTGATGGTGCACTTCTCCCAGTCTGTTCCGACTTTCGGTATCTCGGTTCACTCGTGCAAAGCGATGGCGAAGTAGATCGGACGGTTAAGCATAGAATTAACACTGGATGGATGAAATGGCGGCAGGTCACGGGAACAATCTGCGACTCCCGCATTCCCCTTAAAGTTAAGGGGAAGATATATAAAACCATTATTAGACCTGCTGTCTTGTATGGATCAGAATGTTGGGCCACAAAAGGGATGAATGAAAGGCAATTGCATGCAGCAGAGATGAGAATGCTAAGAGGGATGTGTGGTGTTACACGAATGGATAGAATAAGAAATGAGTACATCAGAGGAATTTTGAATGTGGCACAGGTAACTGAAAAATGCGTGGGAATCGTTTGTCATGGTATGGGCATGTGTTACGTAGAAATGAGGAAAATGTCGTGAGGAGAGTTTTGAGTATGGATGTCGATGGCTATAAGAGTAGGGGAAGACCAAAGAAACGATGGATGGAATGTGTGAATGATGTTATGGTTAGAAAGGGGGTGACTACCGAGATGACGACTAATAGAGAAGTATGGAAGAAAAAGACATGTTGCGCCAACCACAAATAAATTGGGATAAGGGCAGGAGAATGATGATATGTTATCCTTTTATGATTCTGCCAAAGTGGCTTTTTTAGGCTCCCTGAAATAGTGTTGAGTAGGTATTTGGCTTGTGGGTGTTTAAGTTATTTTATGAAATAAAACGGCTATCTATTATTATAAATGAAGTAGTCATCGATCCGTCAACTTCGTCATTAGATAGTATTCAAAAGGAGCTCGTGGCTAAGCAATAACAGCCACACTGGTTGATCGATCAGGTTCAGCTACATTTGCCGCGGTCTATCCGTGGATGGGTGACCATCTTCACATACCGAGACCCCCGTGCTTCGGAAAGCACGTCATAGACCAAGATTTAAATTGGAAAATACATGTAGATAATTTGTGCAACAAGTCTAATAAATTCGTTTATGCTCTCAGGCAAGTCAAAAATGTGACTAATAAAAAAACCGCCATTATAACCTACCATGCATACATAGAATCGATTTTACGATATGGACTTATTTTTTGGGGTAACAGTACAGATAAAAACAGAGCGTTTATCGCGCAAAAGAAATGCATCAGAGCCATTTGTGGGATCCGTACTGACGAGTCCTGTAAACCGCATTTTAAAAGGCTTGGTTTATTACCACTTCCTTCACTGTACATCTACGAGACATGTAAATTTGTATATAATAATAAGGAATTATTCAAGAAAGTCGATCAAATATACTCTCGTAAGAGGGATCCATGTAGACTTGTATTACAGGATACTCCGAAATCAGCCAAGTACTCTAAAAGTTTTCTGGTGATGTGTGTACGCATTTATAATAAAATTCCAAAAGAAATGAAATTGCTATTTAATATTAATTATTTTAAAAACAGACTCTATAAATGGCTGAATGAACATAATTTTTATGACATCAAGGATTTTTTTGACATTAAATTATAATTCACAAATAATGACATACTCGATCGTCGATAATGTTTATAATTTTGACATTTGAATTTTATAATTATTGATTTTATTGATTTCCTTTTTTTACTTATGTAGTGTTATAGAACTGTTGCGAATAATGTTTACAATTATGACTTTTTAATTTTGTTCGTGGAGATTAATTTCTGACATTAAATAATATTATGTTATGCTTATGATGATTGTATTGTGGAAAATGTTTTTATAGCTTTGACATTTTTACTAATTGATTCTGAATATTTTGCATGCAATTGATACACGATGTTGTATAGCTAAACATGTGGACGATATTATATTACCAAACTGTAACACCTTTATACCATGTTTAAGGCAAATAAAGACTTAACTTAACTTAACTTAACTTAACACGTAAAGCCGTTGGTCCCGGCTATCGTTCTTGGATCTTTGTCGTCAGTGGTTACGGCTCTTCAGAAGCCCGAGAGTCTGACAACCTTTTGTAAGACTGCCGCAGCGGGAGAGTCCGAAAGGGTTACCGCTGCCCCGGAACATAAAGGGCTAAGGAAGAAACACGGGTGGGTTTTAGTCAATAAGAGTCTGACACTCCCTTCCGCTCCACCCAGAGTGGGAAAGTCATTTGAAAAAAACCGGCCAAGTGCGTGTCGGGCCACGCACAGTGTAGGGTTCCGTAGTAGCCCGTTATCACAATGTAGTACGATTCTGTTATTCTTTATTCTGAATAGGTAAAAAAAAAAAACATATTTTGGTTTTCAATGCAAGTCCTTACCCATTATAAACAAGCAACTACTTCATATTTGTATTTGGTACAAAATTATCCAACACCCAAGTTCAACGACTATTACTGCTAAACTGATAAAGTTATCTTAACCGCTATACTTTTGCTTTAAAGTTCATGAAATGCACTATCATCGAGAATTTTTCCAGACTTTTCAAGCCAGTAGTTTAGCTTTTAGAGGGGGGGGGACGCCCTACTGGAACAAAAATTTTCACTTTAAACTTTAATATTTCGTAAATGGAGCATTAAATCGAAAAATAATTTTAGCAACCCCTAAGCCATTTTAGAAGACCTATTCAACGATACCCCACACGATGGGGTAGATGATGAAAAAAATATTCATCCCCACTTCACAGGTAGGGGAGCTACCCTAAAAAAAAATATTTTCCAAAATTTTATTTTACCACTTTGTCGGCGTAACTGATATACGTACTCCTACAAAATTTCAGCTTTCTAGTGCTAACGGTCACAGAGATTAAGCGAGGACGGACAGACAGACGGACGGACAGACAGACATGGCGAAACTATAAGGGTTCCTAGTTGACTACGGAACCCTAAAAAAAGGCTGGTTTGCCTTTTTCTCCGTTCAAAGTATAAATTAATTTAAAACTCAAAGAAAACTTCCTTTAATTACTATTCCTGAATTCGTTACACCAAGGATATCTTCCTACGTAACAATTTCAATTTAATTCTGCACTAACTTGTTAATTCTATCGAAACATGGACGGCTGAAGTTTTCAGTTTCACTCGTTTCGTATTGAATAAGTTTCGGATTAGTTTCAAGTTTCCTCTTCGTAATGTACTTACTAGCATATAATTTGGTTGTACATATCTAGCCGTATCTAGGAAGTTTGCTAGGTTCTTGTTCCCGATTAAGAGAACATGTTTATAGTGGTAAGTCCTGTCGAATTAATAAGAGAAACTGTGGCTAGGTATCTGATCTGCCTAGCCTTTTCCCAACTATGTTGGGGTCGGCTCCCAGTCTAACCAAATACAGCTGAATACCAGCATTTTACATGAAGCGACTGCCTATCTGACCTCCACAACCCAGTTACTGGGTAATACGATACTCCTTGGTAAGACTGGTTGTCAAATTTTTTGGGCTTCTGACGACCCGTAACGACTGTTAACGTGCTTTCCGAGGCACGGAGAGGTCACGGTATGTAAAGATGGTCACCCATCCACAGACCAACTGCGGCAAGCGTAGCTTAACCTGATCTATTGACTTGTGCGGCTGTTATTATTTAGCCACGGGCCCCAATCTAAGCTGACAATAAATGTAAAAAATGGCAGAAGATCAAGCTCAGTGGTGTTCCATTGGAAAGCCTTTAGTCGAACAGTGAACTATAATTATGTTCTAACATTATGGAATTACACAACTATACCTCAACCAGCCTCAGCTAAGTAATAATATTATTATAACCCTTTTACACCCCACACACTCGATCAATATCCCGACACATGTCATGTGTCAGAGATACTCATCGTCTTGTCGACAAGCGTGTAATACAGGGCGAAGGAGACAGGTGCTGGTACCTGTTGCCTGTTGATATTCAACCAATCACCCTGGGTTTTATGAGAGATGATATTTGTTAGAGGATGGATTTACTGGAGGCTAGGTCGAGGATGAAATCTTTCAGCATACATGTACAGTTTTTTATTATAGAAGATCATTATTTAATTGGGAGATTGACCTAGCAAGTAGCGGTCATGTCTCTCAAAGCATTGGAACAGACGACTCCTCGTGGAAGGTGGAGGCTCGTATATGGTTTACCGTAGCTAGAGTCGCCTCCCAACTAGATGGCCCGATGACTTTAAAACCTGCTGTTACTGAGTGGATGCAGAAGGTGGAGCCAACTGGCTGTTTTGGCGTAATTGAGGAGAAAATTGTGTTCAGCTGTAAGTATTAATAATAGACTCCCCGACCGTTTTCGGTCACGGTGGCCAATCTCAATGGAGTTTAGCCAGGTACGCAGGAGATATGTGCACAAGTGTGTGCGCGAACACAGGTGCACTCTCGGACGGCAAATCAACACAACCAGGGAGAGTTTAGGCGCAGGACCAACGGCTTTACGTGCTTTCCGAGGCATAGGGGTATTAAACCGCCAACTTCCAAACTCCGGACTGTTACTAAGAAATTGCTAATGGAAAACCCAATAACACTTTGTCCGACCAGGGAATCGAACCCAGGACCCCACGCTCAGCAGTCGCGCTTGCAACCACGAGACCAACGGGGCAATAGTCTTTTAGACAATTTCGTCCATAGCGGCCAATCTCAGCGGAGACTAGCCATCGACGCGGGAGATATTAACACAGGTGTGTGCACAGATACAGATGCACTCACTCTTCTTCCTGAATCTCATAGTTCGATAGGTTTGGGAAGGCGCAGGGCCAACGGCTTAACGTGCTTTCCAAGGCACGGAGGTATCACACCGCCAACTTCCAAACTACGGGCTGCGACTTAGAAATTCCTAATAGAAAACAAATCAAACTCAGGACCTGCTCAGCGTCCAGCAGTAGACTGGTTTTGGGTAAGTTGATATTTTTTATCCAATTCATCATGGAGGTTCCTATCGATATTCATATCCCAGGTAAAGTGTCAGAGATACTCGTCGTATCTTCGACGAGCGCCTGATACAAGGCGAAGGAGACAGGTGACGGTCCCTGATGCCTGTTGATATTCGATTAACACGATTTTTGTAAGTGAAGATATTCAGGGATGTTTCCTTTTAAGGCTGGTTTCATCCTTTTGGTTCCTAATGAAATTCATTTCCCAGGTAAGTGTCCGAGATACTCATCGTATCTTCGACGAGCGTCTGATACAAGACGAAGGAGACAGGTGACGGTCCCTGATGCCTGTTGATATTCGATTAAACACGATTTTTGTAAGTGAAGATATTCAGGGATGTTTCCTTTTAAGGCTAGTTGGATGAAGAATCTTTCAAAAGGTCGTATCTTTGGCAAAGGTTTCTAGAGCATGAAGTTTTTGTTATAAAACAAAAAAGAAAGAAAATTTTGCAGAGACAAAAAGGCACTCACCATATTCTTCAAAGAAAACTCAAATAGACAGTACAAAGTGTGTTGAATCTGCCTTTTTTATTTATTTTACTATTTATGTACACACATAATATAAACAGACAAAAAAAAAAGAACTGAAAAATAGGTTTTTAGGGTTTTAATAGGGTTTTAGGTGATTTCCAAACTGCCTCTCTGGAGGTAAAAATGCAGCGTTCTGGTATTTGTATGGATACCAGTTTCTTATTACTGTTGGCAAATAAACCAATAGCCAATTTTTTAAACTCTTTAAGGCTTCATTATCGGAACAACTGCAACCATGATGGCAACCTAAACGACAAGGTCTCACTTACACACCTGCCGGTCGATTCTGTAAAAATCTCACCGTGAAAACTTAGGTGATGTGAGTTTGTTTTTGCTAGGAATTGACACTATTGACAGCTCACTCCATCCTCACTTCACCTAAGTTTTCACGGTGAGATGGTTACAGAATCGCACTGCGGATATTTCACCTTTTTTAATGTAATGTAAATACATAATATTTTTAATTTCAATGTTATATTATTTTGTTGAAACATCTAACAAGTACTTAGATTTCCTGCTGGATTACATTCGAATGCAATGTGAAACGTTACTGAATAAATAAATTGAATTGAATTTCAAACATTCAATAAATATTACATATTTTTTCAGGATCATATTTTTTCCAATTAAATATTGAAATCCAAGAGGCATAATGACCCAAAATTACGGATTAACTCGATGAAAATAATAATTCCAATGCCATATTATGTAATCAGTGAATCAGTGCCATTCATATACTGCTCACCTATGATCGCGTGACGGGACGCAATTTCCGTACTTTATAGCCCGGGTATTTCACTCGGGCAATATTTACGAGTTTAATGTCCTGCTTCGTTTTAAATGGAAATCGTCCGTTCGTTATTATAATAAGGGGTGATTGTATACACGTTTTAAATAGGTCGGTGAATGCGTGATTTTTATTTCATTTTGTATTAACTGTTATGGAATAATGATTTTAATAATGTCAAAAAGGTTTAATGTTTATTTTATGGTATGGCTTTGACATAAATACAAGGAGAAAAACTTTAGGTGCACAGTGAATAAATGTGTGTTTGTTTATTTACAGAATTTTGATATGAAAGAATACAGCTACAATTATTTTTAGTTTATGCGAAACCTAAATATAGTTCGTTCAGAATAAGTAACTGAATCGATTCCAATAATTTTTACCCCACATTATATTTTGTCACAAAATATTTAAAAAAACTGGCCAAGTGCGAGTCGGACTCGCACACGAAGGGTTCCGTACCACAAGCCAAAAACGCCGAAAAAAATATGTTTGTTGTATGGGAGCCCCCCTTAAATATTTATTTTATTTTAATTTTATTATTTATTATTAAAGTTAAAATACAACTGAGTATTTTATGAATATTTCAAGTGCCTACCTGTTGCCATTTTTGATATCGAGCAAAAAAGGGCAAAAAAATCGCGTTTGTTGTATTTGAGCCCCCCTTAAATATTTTTTTTTTTTTTTAGTATTTGTTGTTATAGCGGCAACAGAAATACATCATCTGTGAAAATTTCAACTGTCTAGCTATCGCGGTTCTTGAGATACAGCCTGGTGACAGACAGACAGACAGACGGACAGACGGACAGACAGCGAAGTCTTAGTAATAGGGTCCCGTTTTTACCCTTTGGGTACGGAACCCTAAAAAGGTTAAAAGTTGGACACCGAGCGACACTAAGTAGGTTATCCAATCTCCGTACCTAGTACCTAGGTACTATTATCAATGAGCGCAAGACCGCGCGGCGCGGGTGAGCATGTTTTTGTACGGACAAACAGGTAACTTAAAAAGCTTACATCTTTAGAACATAGATTCTTTATATAAAAATTCTACACACGTGTTTCGGGTTTCGCATATAAGTACTAAAAATAATGTTGTATATAGCGCTGACTAAGTATGATATAATATCGTATATTATATTGTATGTGTGTATATCGTCGATGGTAGTTTGTATCATTTGTGTTATTATTAACCAACTATCTTCTGCCCGCGACTTCATCCGCGTGAAATTTCTCCTTTTCCCGACCCACCCCGCCGCATCGCATCGCCAGTCTGCGTTTTCGCTTAGCGTTCTTTCCGACTTTTTTTCTTTTTGCTTGGCTCCTAAGAATCCTAGCGTGGTGTTAAATAGCCTATAGCCTTCCTAAAGAACTGGGCTATCAAATGCAATTTTTTTAAAATCTGACTGGTTGTTCCAGAGATTAGCTCGTTCAAACAATTAAACAAAAATAAAACAAACTCTTCAGCTTTATAATAATAAAGCTGAACGGGTTTGTTTGTTTTTCACAAAGTCAAAGTCAAATATTTATTTGCAGATAAATATGGTTACAAAAGTTCTTACAATAGTAGTATAATAGTAGCTTAATATATTCAATCATAACATAATGACATGCAAATTTTTGGTACAGGTACAATAAGATCAAATAAATTTAAACTGAAGGAATTCTTTTATAGTATAGAAGGGATTCTCAATTAACCACCTGTGTAATGCCCTTCTGAAGCGGACCATTGGAAGTTCTTTAATTTGGTTAGGAATCTTGTTATAAATCTGAGCACACATAGGATAGCAACTTCGCCTATATAGCTCTGTTTTCGTTACAGGAATAATTAATCTATTGGGGTATCTAGTTTTGAAATAACATTTTCAACACACTTGCTCGTAAAGTGGCTCTTATTGAACCGCTTTTAGGTCCATAATGCAGTGTATTAAAAACGCGTGCTTTTTCTTTACTTTAATCCACATGTGCTTTATTTCCACAGATAACTATTTACTAGTCGGAGATGCGCGCTTTTTTAATCTCATTAATTCACTTTTTTTTTTAAATAGTCAGTATGGAATTATGATGAAATAGAGTTCTGTGTGTGTGTATTTTATGGTCTTTGCGATATCGTTTACAAAAAATCTATAATTTATTTATATGTTGAGGTCGGTCAAACTGCAAATATGCAAAAGGAAAAAATAAAGATATTGTCATTCTGTCTGCATTCTTACTTTTACCATTTTTCATACATAAACTACTTACATAAAAAAAACGATCAAACCTTGATATAAATTACTAAAAATTGTGTTGCGACGTGACACTTTTTAGTGCTGACTATAGATACGTATATAAGAAGGTGTTGACCGTCCACCCAATTTCTTTATTTCGATCAAAACTTGCATACAGCCTAATCGATATTCGCGATAAATGAAATAAAAAAAATTAGAAACTGAGTAACAACTCTTATAACTAACAAAAAGTATTGAAAGTGTTTGCAGAATACCCAATTTATGGAATTAATTTATCATCATTCTTAAACAAAATTTTACTAAGCCTACCTAATAAATATATACTGGTAATTCTGTAGGAAACTATTAGAAATTATCAAAAATAAAATCCACAATAAATAATAGTTGTTCAATAAATTAAAATAATTCTAAACAGCGAGCGCATTCCGAGTAAATTCAAATATAGAAACATTTCGGCGCGAAATTCAATAAATGAGGTACCTATGGCCTGGCTGTTATTGACTCTGTTTAAGTGAAATGTCCAAAAAACGATTGAAATGACAATAGAAAAGCATAAATCATTATTATAAACAATGCTTATTGTATTTACTGCTTAAAATACTTAATTTTATTTTATTTCCAAGTATCGATTACATTCGTCATATTATCAATCGAAATTAAAAAAAAAATCGTTTGGAATAATCGCTTTCGTACATCATTGCAATAAAAAAAACAATAATGGTCGGCGATTTTGAACACAAATTGAGTACCTAGTGGTAATGATTAATACGTGTTATTGGACCTGTGTTTGAATATTACGTTAAGACCTGGGCATTTTCGTGTTGTTCACAATATTTTCAATAATATTTGTCACATTTTAAATCTTACATTTAACTGTGTGTGTGAAATTTGTGAAAAGTAAAATGTAAACACGCACGATTGGCGCGAAACTTCGACATTAGATATCCAAAAACTTCATTACCACTAAGTACTTATTTACCTTAAACTATGGATAAATTCGTCAAATAATTAAATGATGTTGATTGAGACGATGATTCACAGCCCCTGTGTGGAAGTTAGGGTGTTCGAAATCTCCAATTTTTATGTTTTTTAGCCTCGACCACCACTGTCATCAAAATGGCGAGTATCGTATGACTTGAATTTATACAAGGAAAATTAATAATAGTAAACTTGTGCGCTAAATATGAACATATTATGAGGTGTTTATCCAACACTCCTAATTAACGCACATTCATTAAGATTTGATGTGTAGCATAATTCATTCTCAAACAGGTTCGTGTGATCGGGGCGGATCGGTTTTGTTAGTACCATAGACCAATATATTTAAAATGAGAGTCGGTGCTTTTATTTACAACTGCGCGCGCATCGCTAGTGCTGCTTAGCACGGCGCGCGGAAAAACAAAACTAGCGCGCCATTTTCTAAAGAAGTTAATATTTAACAATACAAGTCTGTTTTTTCCCTCGCAAGTGTGTTGAAAAACGTCGTATGAAACGCGTGTGCATTGATCATTAGACTCTCGGCTTTCTTTTCGCACTCGCCTGCGGCTCGCGCGAATAATACCGCCTCGAGCATAATGATCAACATAGCACACATGTATCATAATGTACTATTATCTCCCAGTTTTTCAAACATCTCAGGATGAGATTTGGTAAACTTACATATTTCCTCAATATACATACCAGTTAATGTAAGTATTCGAAGTTTTTTAAATAGAGGTTTACAGGATGTAAGTGGGTCTACATTACAAATCGCACGTAAACATTTTTTTTGTGCGACGAAAGCTCTTCCGAGATGCACCGATTTTCCCTATACCAGTATAACATAGCGCAGTATAACATAAAGACAACACATAACATATCTTCTCTATATCTATAATAATCAGTGATCGGAATAGGCTGAGTATATTTACCTAAAGTTTAAAGAACAGAGACGGAAATCGGAGACTTCCTTATGACAATTTTTTTTTTGTCGTAAATTTGCTGGAACCTTAACTATGTAAATTTTTACATCAAATTATTTGGTTTGTATTCTTTTGTTAGTACATAATGTGTAACTTTAAAATAAATATTTTTTTAATTGGTTATTTTATTTATCAAAACATTGATTACGATTTATTAAAGCTTTTATAATGTTAATGATAAAATTAGATATTGAAAGTTAGATAGATTAAAGTTCCGGTACCGGTAAAAAAAACTTAGTCATAAGGAAGTCTCCGATTTCCGTCTCTGTTCTTTAAACTTTAGGTAAATATACTCAGCCTATTCCGATCACTGATAATAATAAGTATAGATTTATAGATACTAGCTTCCGCCCGCGGCTTCGCCCGCGAGGTACGTCGATGAAAACTATCCTATGTCCTTCCCCGGGATGCAATCTATCTCTCTGCCAAATTTTGTCGAAATCCGTTCAGTGGTTTTGACGTGAAAAGGTGACATACACACAGACAGAGTTACTTTCGAATTTATAATATTAGTAACGATAATATGACAAGAAACAACTGTTTAATAAGTATCGTCTTATCTCTCATCCATCTCCCAAGAAAGGTACTTCAAAGGCAACAGGCAAAAAACAAATTCACTAAGTAGATAACAATTTGGTACATTCCGCAGAACACTGAACAAAACATCTAATGTGGTAAGAAAGCTAAATGAGAAAGCCACAGTGTGTCGAGCAAACGAGAAAAGTATAGTTTCAATATTTATTTGTAGTTATTATTGTTTGTGGTGCCAAGTATTTCTATCCAAGTGAACAAGACAAATCGCAACCGATTGCTGAAGACGCACTGCGTGGAACGGACGCTCCGGAAACGATAAATAAAAAAAAAATGCGTTTCCGGAGTCCGTGTGGCGTCACGTATTGTGCATTTTTGTGAATGCACCTTAGAATACGTGGCGTTGCCTGTATTGTTTTAGATAAGTATGTCGGAAATACGTCATCCGTTTGACTATTCGGAACGTCAGCGCCATCTGGTGGCGCTGGACAGAGTCTAGCCTGAGTCCGTGGGGGGGTCGAAGAGAGCAGACTTCGAGGTGAAGCGGAGGACTTGACCATTGGACATCGTACGGACAACATGTGCTCAGAAACTGTCACGCGTTCCGTATCGTTGAGTGTGTACCTACAGTGTGTGATTCGCTAGTGTGATAAAATTAAACTGTTCGTGAAATTATAATCTGATTTGAACTGCAAACTGTTTTTCTATTGCGCAATAACCAGCACTACCCATAGTTCGCCCACAATAATTAAACTATGCCTGATGATAACGAGACGCACTATACCTTCTCCGATAAGTATTTAAAAGTCAGTCAGGAACGAACCCCTGTTAAGTAGTAAAACGAATCTACGATCCATGGCGCTAACCATAGCGTTCCTAATGTAGCGACTCTCTCTTGCTTGCCAACCGACACGGGACACGGACTAGATTAGTTTATTTTGTTCCTACTAGTTTTAATTAGTTATATTATGTGCCAAATTTATAGTGTATTTTAACTGTGAACTATAATACGTGTGGCAATTTTGTAATTGCCACAAGCGTAGCGTAGGGTTTTGTAAGCGGAAGTGAAACTCCAACTTGCAGTTAATATTGTTATTAACTGCAATTAACTGTTGGAGTTTCACTCCGCTCTACAACCACAATTTCGCCTCCAATACGCGTAAGAGGAGACAGGTAGACCACCTTCCACCTATGTCTCTAAAAGTATTTTTCATCTCTCATACTCGGAAAGTAGTGTTTGTTTGATCCGAATAGCGGGTGGAAAACGCTGCTTCCCACCCTAGGGCGGGAAAGTCTCATAGTAATTGCTTCCCTCCCTAGGGCGGGAATGAAATTTAAAAATAGAACTAAATGTAGTTAGGTAGTCAGCTTAGTCAGACATACGACACCCTTAATTGATTGTGTAAATATTTATTATGCTACCCATCAAATCTTATGAATGTGCGTTAATTAGGAGAGTTGGATAATAATAATTTAATAATAATTTATTTCAAATATTCAGACAACAAAGATCCGTAGTGTTAGTAAAGTACCTTATACCTAGTGTTAGTATAATACAATAAATTTTGTTAATTTGGGTATGTCACTTTGTAAAGAAGACGAAACCAGTTTCTCAACCGGTCATCTTCTCCACAAAATGCCGCATAAAAGGGGAAAACACATTCTCAGTCACTGTTTTTAGAATGCTGTTGCCCCCGGCCCGGGTTCTAGCTGCCACAGACGCTATTTTCTTCCGCACAATTGCGTGGAAGCCATCAGTACGGTTCTGCGTAAACATTTCTGACGCACTACAGAACCGGGGCAGTCTCAAGAGCATTCTAAAAACATTGTTATACTGGACGCGCAGGACATCTAGCGATCTTTTGGTGTAGTTGATCCACAGACCACCCGTGTACAGACCCTGACAATATGCTTTGAAAAGCGTTATTTTTACCTGGTCCGTGCAGCGGGCGAATCTACGGGCCAACATATTCCCGCGGACCGCCAAAGCCCTGCGCTCCCTCTCAATATCCACATTGTCTTTCAGGTCGTCGGTAAGCATATGTCCCAGATATTTGAATTGTTTTACTCTTCTTATGCTCAAGCCATTTAGGGTAAAGTTAGGTGAATAATCTGTACACTTACCGGCGACCCCAAAGACCATGTACTCACATTTTTTCACGTTATACACGAGCCCATGCCTAGCCGCGTAGTCCTCGCAAACTTTCAACATCTCTCCAATAGAACCTGCAGTCGGGCCCAGCAGCACCATGTCGTCTGCATAGCTGATGCTGTTAATATTAACACCACCCACCCGACAGCCCACACGCATACTGCTGAGCTCGACTATGAGGTCATTTACATATAGGTTGAAGAGCCTGGGTGAGGTCAACCCTCCCTGCCTCACCCCGCACTCCAACCCATAAGCCTCAGAGAGAATGTTGGACCACTTCACCTGATTCGTTTGGTTAGCATACCAAAATTGCAGAACCTTAAGAACTTCCGCCGGTACATTCCTGTCCCCCAACTTCCTCCAGAGCACATCATATGACACAAGGTCAAAAGCCCTGGAAAAATCCAGGAAACAGGCATACACCGGCGTTTTACGATCTGTATAATATTGGACAGTATTCTTGAGACTTAGGATTGCACTTTCAGTGGACAGCCCAGGTTGAAACCCAAACTGTGAATCGTGCAGGTCCAGATGTTTTTCCAAGCACGAATCAAGCATACTGTCCAATATTTTAGCAATGGTAGTTGCAAGAGAGATTGGCCGGTAGTTTCCCTTGTCCGAGATATCTCCTGTCCTGCTTTTGATGATCGGTACCACAATCGTTCTCATCAGCTCTGCCGGTAGGTACGAGTGACTAATGCACATTGAATAAAACAGAGACAGGACCCTCGGCAAGTGAATACCAGCATACTTAAAATGCTCGATGCTGAGTCCATCGTGTCCGGGTGATTTACCTCTACTCATGTTTTTAACTACAGTCCTGACCTGTTTCGTCGAGAAATACATTACCGGTTCCACTCCCTCACGGAAGGACTCAGCACCGGTTATCGTACCTGAGGGGCCAAGGGGTGATCGCATTTTGAAATGTTCCATGAACATATTCGCAATTTGCTTTGGATCATTCATTCCACCGACGCTCACCGGCAGCCCAGGCTTGGTATCCAGCTTACCTGTGGCTTTCCAGAACTTACTAAAGTGGTTTGCGGCTCTTTGCTCGGCTAAAAAATCCATTTTTAGTTGTTCACTATTTTTTTGGCACCATTTATGACGACCCTTAAATATTTTCCGAGTCTCCCACATTTTTTCGTATAATACTCCAGAGGTCGGTCTATTATGTAATACCCATTCTTTGAAATTAAGCCTGGCCTCTCGGTAAGCGTCTCGAACATGCTTGTTCCATCCACACAGCACTCTGCCTCTCCTTGGCTTGGACCTAACCTTGTCACTCGTCATTATAGCCGCGTCACTTAAAATATCTACAATAGTTTTATATAAATTATCCAGGATACTTTTATGCTCGACCACATTGCAAGACCCATAACTACACTTTTGAAATTCTTGAGGAAAATCGATGTTACGCAGCCTGTCATTACATAAATTGGATAAAAAGCTCATAAATGTTAACGCCATTAAATCTCTCAGATTTAGCGCACAAGTTAATAATTTACCTTGAAGAAATTCAACATACATAGGTACGATAATCACCATTTTGATGTCAGTTGTGGTCGAGGCTAAAAAACATAAATATTGAGGATTTCGAACATCCTGACTTTACCATAATGGGGCTGTGAATATACATCATTTAATTATTTGACGAATTTATCCATAGTTTAAAGTAAATAAGTAGTGGTAATGAACTTTTTTTGATATCTAATGTCGAAGTTTCGCGCCAATCGTATGTGTTTACATTTTTACTTTTCACAAATTTCACACACACAGATGTAGATAAGATTTAAAATGTGACAAATGTTATTGATAATATTATAAACAACACGAAAATGCCCAGGTTTTAACGTAATATTCAAACACAGGTTCAATAATACGTATTAATCATTACCACTACTCAATTTGTGTTCAAAATCGCCGACCATTATTGTTTTTTTATTGCAGTGATGTGTGAAAGCGATTATACCAAACAATTTTTTTTTTTATTTCGATTGACTCGAGTAATTAATATGACGAACGTAAATCGATACTTGAAAATAAAATAAAATTATTTTAAGCAATAATATAATAAGCATTGTTTATAATAATGATTTATGCTTTCCTAATATCATTTCAATCTCTTCTAATATCATGTCAATAACAGACAGGCCAATAGGTACATACCTCATTTACTGAATTTCGCGCCGAAATGCTTCTATAATTGAATTTATATTCGGAATGCGATCGCTGTTTAAAATTATTTTAATTTATTGGACAATTATTTATTGTGGATTTTTTTTTGATACTTTCTAATAGTTTACTACAGAATTCCCAGTAAACATTTTTTAGGTAGGCTTACCAGAAGTTTTTTTGAGAATGATGATAATTAATGAATTCTATAGATTGGTTATTCTGCAAACACATTCATTTCAATACATTTATAGTTAGTTTAAAGAGTTTTTATTCAGTTTCTAAATTTTTTTTTACGAGTATCGATTAGGCTGTATGCAAGTTTTGAATCGAAATAAGAAAGTTGGGTCAGCACTAAAAAGTGTCACGTCGCAACACAATTTTTAGTAATTTTTATCAAGATTATCGTGTTTTCTAAGTAATTTATGAAAAATGGTAAAAGTAAGAATGCAGACAGAATGATAATAATACGGGCCCTAGTAAGCGGAACGGCCTGCGGTGGTGACACAGAATCTACTCATGTGGCGGAGACGTGGTGTGTTCCATACTTCAAATTTAAAAAAGACTAACGAATAGGTACCTATTATTCATGTAATTATTATCAATAAATATTTAAAAAAAACTACTATTTTTTACCTTTCTCAAATTCGAAATGAAAAGTAGAGTGTTTAACGCGGGTGAAGTCATCAATTCCCACTCGGACTATAGCCGCCCTCGCTGCGCTCGGGCGTCTAAATGCCTCGTATGGGAATTGATTCCTTCCGACCCTTGTATAACAATCTACTATTGTTTACATGAATGCTGCTTCAAAATTTTTCTGTCAACGAAAAAAAAGGTAGATAAAAAATGTCCAATTAGGGGAACCAAGAAATGAAGTTATCCGGAAAAGAACCAGAGTTAGTTTGCAGTGTAAGCAAGCTGAAGTGGCAGTGCGCTGACTCTGTTTGTCGAACGACCGATGGCCGGTGGAGGAGTCCAGCCCCAGTGGAGAGTTGTTTAGGCCGACGACGACGTTGTTGGCTGGGACTGAGGTGGGAGACTGGGTGGAGGACAGGGAGTCAAACTCAAACACAAAGCATTTATTTCAATTAAACCTTGTACAGGCACTTTTGAATTGTCAAAATTAAATAGTCTGTCAGTTAGTCAGAAAGTTGAAGCTAGTTGCCTATTCCAAAACGTAGATCTCTATTGAGAAGAACATTGAGAAGAACGGGCAAGAAACTCCATGGACACTCTTTTAAATCAAGATATTACAACATTATTCTTGTTGCTTCTACGAGTATACATATGTGAGAAAAATGTAAAAAAAACACAAGTGTTGCGGCGCGTTCTGGGACTGTGTGGACTGTGTTAGGCCTTATTTACGGAGACGCGGGGCGAGCACGTCGCGTGCGGCGTGGCGTCTCGCGGCACGTCGTACGATTTTTCTGTTTACGGAGCGGCGGCACGTCAAGCGGCACTTTTCATCGCACGTGTAAATACAAACGTATGCCAATATAAGACGTTGTTCATATAGATGCGGGGCGGGAAGCGTGGCGGTGCCCGCCGTTGCGACCGCGCTGAATCCTCAAGCGTGAAGCAAAGCACGCGGCGGGCAACGCTGCGGCGCACGCGGGATACTGAATGATATCGACCAGTTTTAGTTTAGCGGAAGATGGGAGCGCACGTGTCTCACTTCTTATATTAAATAATTTAGTTTTTAACATAGAATTTTCTTCCAATAATAAATCGATCATATCGTACTCCATTGTGACGGTGACTACGTCTGCGTTCTGCAATTCCAAATATCCTGGCAGAAGATTCCGCCGCGGGCATCGCTTCATCAAGAATTGCCGCGCCGCGTGAGACGGCGGTGCCAGCCGCGGGCTCGGCCGAAAAAAACGATCCATTTCAAGCAAACGCGTCTAAAATCGCTTCTCCATAAACGCACTCATACAACGCCATAATAATATGTTTGAATTCAGTTCGGCCGCGTCGCGCACCCCGACGCGCGACGCTCCGCGTCTCCGTAAATGAGGCCTTTTTTTTTTCTGGATGGGAAATCATCAAATGACTCCACCCGCTCTGGGTGGAGCGGAAGGGAGTGTCAGACTCTTACTGACTAGAACCCACCCGTGTTCCTTCCTTAGCCCTTTATGTTCCGGGGCAGCGGTAACCCTTTCGGACAATCCCGCTGGCCCGGCAAGCTTCGGCCCTAAAGGGGGGCCTCCTCGATGCTGAAATCTCTTTGAGGCGCGCGTGGAACACGTACGCGCCGTCCGGCACGGGCCTGGTCCTGATCGGGCGGTGAGCTACCCATTACTCTCCGCCCGCAGGCCCGCGCCTACGGTGGCCGGGAGTCGTCACGCGGCTCCCGACGCCTGGGGCGTCCCCCGCGGCTGCTGAGACGGGAGGCTCTCTCCCTGAACCGTCCCGCCACCTCCTTTGCTAGCAGGACTGCTTCGCAGAAGGCGGTGACTGCCTCCCACTCCCTCTCGCCCCGGACCATGGCTTGCACCAGGGCCGGACGCGAGAGGTTGCCGACGATGCCGATCGCCTCTACGAGGACGTAAATGAGGCCTTAGGCTGAATTAATTGAAATATCCAAGCCCTTTAAAACTTTGGCTTGAAACACAAGAACGCGACAGCGTGCGTCGATTGTTTTAATGATAAAAAGTCACGCGACTAGTTTGCGACCTGCATACAAGTTAGTTGACACAATCGTCGCGAGCGAATTTCGTCCCGCATCCCGCGCGGGTTACACCTCAGTTTGGCCAGTGCTTACAGCAAACATCTCAGAAGTTTCTGTCTCTTGTGAACGATAGTGTAAGTCTAAATATTTAGAATATTTTTTCACATACAGCTATACGCTGCTCTCAAACCGGTGAAGGAAAACATCGTGAGAAAACCGGCATGTCCTAGAACCAAAAGTCCGAAGACATCATGTGATATCTGTCAGCCCACACTGGACCCCCGCGGTCCCAGCAGTGAGAATATTATAGACTAATTATGTTGATACGCGGCTATAACAACATAAAGTTATTCCTAATAGTTAATTTATTCAAAACAGTATTTCAAATCTGATTAAAACCACAATAATTTACTTATAAACCGTACTTGTATTTCAGACCTAATACGAGTAATTAGTAGGTACACAATCACACTAATACGAGTATTATAAAGGCGAAAGTTTGTGCGTGTGTATATGTTTGTTACTTCTTCACGCTCAAACTGCTGGACCAATTTTGATAAAATTTTGTATGGAGGTAACTGACACCCTGGATTAACAAATAGGCTACTTTTTATCCCGATATTCCCACGGGATCGAAACTTATGCGGGTGAAACCGCGGGGCGCTGCTACTCACAAATATAAACAACTGCATTTAGTTTTGCATTTCCCGAATCAAACTAAACTAAAACACAAATCTATCTGCTCCATAACAATTTGTCATTGGCCCATTTTAGTTTCAAACAAAACATTGTCGAATCGTTTGATTTCAAAGCATTAATCTAAAAAAAACGCATTGCAGATGTACATAAAAATAGAGTACAATTTGCCAAGATAATATGTTATTGTTGGCAGCAGAACAAATAATGCTTAAACAGTAATTTATAGAGCTGACAATAAACTAAACATATATTGTCTGTAAACTGCGTGAGCCTCTTTTATCTTTTTTTGTGTAAATATTCTTATTTCGATACTCTGGCTCGCAGAACAGATGGCCGATGGGGCCGAAAGGTTCTGGAGTGGCGACCGCGTACTGGAAGACGTAGCGTTGGAAGGCCTCCCACAAGGTGGACCGACGACCTTGTGAAGACCGCAGGAACCCGTTGGATACGGGAAGCACAGGACCGGTCGAAGTGGAGGTGCTTGGGGGAGGCCTATGTCCAGCAGTGGACGTCTTTCGGCTGAAATGATGATGATGATGATACTCTGACTCACAAAATCACATGGCATTAAAGACATACACAAAAAGGTTACACAAAGAGAGAGGGGCTTGTGGCTAACTAATAACAGCCGCGCGAACATATCTTTACATATCAAGACCCCTTCGTGCCTCGGAAAGCACCTTAAGCCGTTGGTCCCGGTTGTCAATCGTGGATCTTTGGCAGTCGTTACGGGTCGTCAGAAGCCCGAAAGTCTGTCTGACAACCAGTCCTACCAAGAGGAATAGTATTACCCAGCAACTGGGTTGTGGAGGTCAGATAGGCAGTCACTTCATGTAAAATTCTGGTGTTCAGCTACATCTGGTTAGACTGGAAGCCGACCCCAACTATGTTGGGAAAAGGCTAGGCTATGTTCTATGTTTTATGTTATGGGTTTGGTTTCCGCACTTAGTCCTTCAGTGGACCATTGTGCGTGGGCCATGGCGGCCGTCGGTGGTTATTCCAACCAGCCGACCTCCCTCCAGAAGCTGATTAAATCTCCTGGTCTGTTAAGAACATCTGTGTACGATCTGGGTGTCCCGAGGGTTTCTGACCTTATCTGGGTGACGCCTGTGCACTCAAAGAGCACATGCGCAATGGATGCAAGCCCTGCACAGGGGACTGTCTGTTATGCCTAATGTGTAAAAGTGTTTATTTAGTGAGCAGTGTCCCGTGATGGTCCCCGTCACCAGGCGCAGGCCTTTCCTGTCCAGTCGTAGTAAGCGCCTGGTTAGCCTGCCATCCAATAACGGCATGCAAAAGGCTAGGCAGAAGATGATGAAAAACGCTACACAAAATGAAGGTTGGAATGTTTAAGATAAAGTCTATTCTTTGTTCCGAATTGCTCTTGTAATATTATTGACTCGCAGCTTCGCCCGCATGGATGTCGGAAAATATCCCAAGGGAACGTACTACCGGGATTAAAAGTACCCTATAATAGTAGTGGGTAGGATGTGCTCATCTAGATCATAAACTATCTGTGTGGCAAATTTTGACCCAAATCCGTTCAGCCGTTTTTGCGCCAATCCGTAACATACATCCCGACAATAGGACAAACGGACAAGAATTCTACATACTATACAATCGACAACAGACTCGTTCCCACACCTCATAGCAATTACGTTGTTTTGAAAATATACAATGTACAGTTTTGACTGCGTTACTATTTTATTATATACATATGTAAAGCCGAAGTGCGGCTACACCTAGTTTTAGTGGGGTACAACTAGGTGCATCCTATGTCGACGGAGCCCCGCTTCGTGGGGCTCCTATTTCTGTGTAATGGGTTTAAAGTAACCTAACTAAACCTAACCTCGGGGTTCCCTTCGCTCGCTCTTACATCCTACGTCGCCTATCGACCGACCGCAACCATGCAACCGATGTCACCCAAAGTACACATGAACCGCATGTGGCCGGCTGCACCTAGCTGTGCCCGGCTAAAACTAGGTGTAGCCGCACTTCGGCTATTAGCCGTGACTTATACTCGTACACATAGATTTTATTGTGATGCCGCTCTGATATATTTCTTTATTATTTATTTCTTCAGGATCTTCAGTAGTTTAAAGCACCCAGAGACATCAGGGACATTTAATTAGGCTACACTGTCCCACTAGTGAGCAAAGGCCTCAGCAGTGGGCTGAAACATAAAGGACGTTGAACCGTGGGCACTAACAGTAGTAATATGTCACCGAATCACAGCTCCTCTTTTAAGAATGAATAGTCAATTAATCAAAATACAGTATGCCATATCGTGACTGTTCAAAAAAAACAGTGGCACTCCATGAGTGCCGACAAAAGTGAAACCAAAACACAAACAGAATACTTTGCCATCACACACTGACATATCGGATATACATTAAAACCGAGTACGTCCCGAGGACAGCCGTACACATCCGAAGAGGGTATTTTTTTTATCCTCGTAGAAACAAAACACGCTCGGTGTCGCTTATGGTAACAGTGGCGCGAGTTTTTCTTATCTCAAAAAAAGCCCAACGCCCCTAAAAAAGTTTTCACTTCAAAAAACCTTGTGGTCTTCATAGTACAGACCGAACTGCCCTAAGGCACGTGTCCCACCACCGACGAGAAACGACGACTATGATCTAGAAATAGAATAGTACAATAGATGTGGGTCACGTTTCAGTAAAAGAGATACATTTTATATCACAGACTCGACGAGAACTTTCTTTCCACCAGTTCGTCGCAGCGAAAAGAGCTGACAAAGAAAATACTCGCTCAGCGACGCTCGCTTGGCGGGCCGAGCAATTGCTAAGAGACTCTCGCTTAGTACAGACGCCAGCACATCAAGCTACTACAATCTGTCAAATTTCTTTAATAGATTTTCAACTTTATCGCTAAAGCCTTAGGTTCAAAGTTGATTGGGAAAATTTGACAGCTTCGGGTAGCTTGATGTGCTGGCGTCTGTACATACGCATACCAGCAAATGACTGGGGGCAGTCATTCTACTTTTCGCACTCACACACTCGCTCCTAGCCCAGTGACAGAACTATCAGAAATACACACTCGCTGCACATAGGAGTATTCGTTTGTTAAAACCGGTTAAAAGTGAAAAGTAACAAGTTACTCAAAAATTCGTTCAAACCATTTTTTGTTTAAGTTTGATAACCAGTCTGTCAATCGGCCGCCATAAAACTTCTACCCCCACTTGCCTCTTGTCGTAAAGTCAGTCGGAACCCAGTCAATGTTGGAATCGCACGTCTTTGTTCGCGACGCTTTTGTTTGTGGTATTTAGTTCTCTCGCTATTGTATTTTCGTGTGATTGACTTCAGAAAAAATATTAATTGAATATGGAAGTGGAAGGTACGTACCGTAATTTAAAATGAAATTTTATTATTTTCTATTTGTATTGTACGTTTAGGAACTATGTTTAACGGGTCCTTTAAGGGCATTTATTTTTACTTTTAATTTTGTTATAACAGTTTTTTTGTTTAAGTGTCTGGTCTTGTCCAGCTACATTTCTTTTATAGAGACGAAATTTAGGCTTATGCCAATCATATATTACAATAAAATTGTCCGCCTTAATCCGCCATTTTGTTTTATATCCATTCGAACTTAATGCATGTAAAAGTTGAATTATTTCAACATTGTAATTTTTTGTTTTTTTCTCTCGTAGATTCTTCTAAAACCGTCAAATTTACCAGAAGAGCTTTATATGACATCCTGAAAGAGTTCAAGGGAAAAAAAATGGACGAAAAGTTTTCATTAATGGAAAAAGACTTGTGGAAATGACTAAATGTCCAACTGATCAAAAAACTGTTTTAAGTCGGGCCTTAAGGTGTTTCAAGAGTGATTTCAAGAAGAAATGTACAGCCGGTAGTTACAAGGATGAACGTTTCTTGAAAAATAATGAAGAATGGCTCACGTCTTCGATCGAATTGCCCTACTGGTCTGCAGAACCTACACAAAAACCAGGACGTCCACCTAAAACATTCGAAGAGTTAAGTGACCGCAGTAAGCGTCGAAAAACAAAAGTACTAAGGGAGCAGGTACCTGTCGAGGAACTGACGTATGCCGCTGGCGTAAGTCAGCGCACTTCAGGAAATAGTGATGCGTCAAAATTAATAAAAGAAATGACTTCCACGCCAACCAGAGCTACAAAATTTCGCAAAGTTATTACTTCTGCTCAAAGGCAAATAGTTGTTAAGAAACATACACCCGAAGGGGCTCTGGCAATCTTTGTAGAAGGCGACTTCAGTCGAAGACAGTGGGAAGTTATACACGGGGCTAACAAGAGCATCTACCCCTGTTATTCAATCATAAAAAAGGCCAAAAAAGAATGTTACCCCAATGAGCAATCGATTCGAGTGACTGAAACTTGCTCTGAGATTGAACTACAAGCTTTACTTGACCACACTGCATTACGTCTGTATAAATACGTAGCAGAGGTTGTAGATACTTGTTCACAGGAAGAGCAGCAAAACATGGTTTTAATTTCAAAATGGGGCTGTGATGGAGCGCAGCAGTTGCAATATAAACAAAAGTTTGAAAACAATACCGACAGTGACGCAAATATTTTTCAAAGCTCATTCGCGCCTTTAAGATTAGTTGTAATGGTTGATGGAGAACAAAAAAAAATCATATGGCAAAACCCAGTCCCTTCCTCTGTCAGATTTTGCAGACCCATACGAATACGCTTTATCAATGAAACAAAAGATGTTACTAAAAATGAAATAGCGTACATCAAAAGTCAAGCTGCAAATTTAAAAAAAACAGAATTGCCCACATCTACTGGATTAGGTACAATAAAGCATACCATGATACTTACCATGATCTTACCATGAGGAAAGTTCAAAACCCTCATCAAACGTGTCCTAATCAAAAAAGCATATTATAAGATTAAAGACTACGTTGAAGACAAGGTAGTCTGGCAATAATTCCTTCTGCACATGTGGCTTCCCTGGCTTCTCATTAACGGCATAACTATGTAAATGTCTATTAACTGCTCTCAAATTACGATGTTAAATTTTTATTTTTTTATTTTTCTTTTACATACTCTTTGACATAATATCTTTATTATTCTTTATTATTTGACATTATATACTTTTTGACATAATTTCTTTACTATTTGACATTATATACAGACAATTCAAATTTTCACCTCTTTATTAGTGGTTTTAATGGGAATCATAACACTTGGTTTAAGTAGGTTTTTATTAATATTTTTTTTTATTTATCCTTTTGATAGATTCTTATTTTGTAAATGTAAGGACTTTGTAGGCCTTATACACTTTAGATCTGTAGACCATTTTTTATTCTATCAAGTACTTGGTACTTGTTGACAGGCCTGCGCTGTCCTCCCATACCTACTGTAATCTGGAAACATTGTAAAAGCCAATTATTTTTAAAAAGAGTAACCGTGGAGTTTCTTGCCGGTTCTTCTCCATAGGAAACGACCAATTGGAACCGTGCACCTAGCTTCTGACGTTTCATAAGTGCCCATGTTGGTTTATGTGAAATAAAACATTTTGATTTTGATTGATTTTGATTTTGATCGACGGAAAAGTATGCAATGCTGCAACTGATACTTCATCCACTATGAAATCTGGGGGCACGGGAGTGCCCCCGCCAAGACCAGCCAAGCGAAGCGCAAGGGCACTACCTACCTTTTCTAGAAGCACTTCGTCGTATTTTTGAACCCTCTTAACTTGGGTTTGGATTATACCAGATAAACAAAATTTTCGGAATATGATGCCAGTGGTTGACTTATTAAACCTATAAAGTTTCAATTGCATAGCTCTTATACTTTAGATTTTATTGATATCTAAAATACCCCGATTTCGTCACTGACTCACTGACTGATGATCATCAAAATTCTTAAGGTACTTCCTGAAGCCCTAGAAAGCTGAAATTTGGTATGTAAGCTAGTAATAGTACACAAACAACAAAAAAAATATTAAAACTTGAAACTTTTACCCCCCCAAAAAAAAAAAAAAAATCCGTATATTTTGATGCTAGAGGTCTGAAAATTTATATAGGGGGTCCTTGTTATAAATAAACCCCAAAAAAAGAAAGAAAAAATGAACAACAGCAAAAATACTCGTATAAATATCATAAGCAACTTACAAAAAGAAATGAAATCCCACAAAAACATTTCATGTTAAATGTTGCCAAGACGAGACCATGTAGCTCGCACTGTCAAAAAGTAATCAGATCTCATGTAGAGCCAAGCTTCTAACTCTACACGCCCTAACTCTACAAGGCCTGACTTCGCAAACTCTACACCTTAGTCAAAATAATATGGCTTGGCCATTTCGCTACATTCACATGAGCGTAAGGTGAAAAACTCTCATACTGTTAATGGTTCTTGTAGTAACGAAACGGCCAAACCAGATATTTTGACTAAGGTGTAGAGTTTGCGAAGTCAGGCCTTGTAGAGTTAGGGCGTGTAGAGTTAGAAGCTTGGCTCTACATGAGATCTGATTACTTTTTGACAGTGCGAGCTACATGGTCTCGTCTTGGCAACATTTAACATGAAATGTTTTTGTGGGATGTTATATTTGCGGACAGACTTCCAAAGATTTCAACAAATTAATTGTAGCAGAGGAAGTCAATGAGGAAGCACTGAAGTTTGGATTATCGATTCTTGACGCTAGAATTCGTTTCTTCGAGTCGCTATTGCACTTATCTTATAAATTACCATTAAAAAAGTGGCAAGCGCGAACAGCCGAAGACAAAAAGATTGTTAAAGAAACAAAAGAAAAGATTCAAACTACCTTCAAAGAAGAAATGGGTCTACTCGTAGACATTCCCAAGCCAGGATTTGGGAATACTAATGACGGCAATACGTCCAGAAGATTTTTTGCTGATCCGGAATGCTCTTCTCGAATTACAGGCATCAATATTGGTCTAATAAAACGATTTAAAGTAATCTTAGAAGTGATTTCAAGTGGCAACAGCATTGATGTTGGTAAATTTGGAGCCTATGCACATGAAACAGCTGAAATGTACACATATTTGTATGGTTGGCATCCTATGTCACCAACTATATACAAAATTCTAATGCATGGTGCCAAAGTCATATCTACTGCAATCCTACCTATCGGTCAATTATCGGAAGAGGCAGCAGAGGCCCGCAACAAGCACATACGGTATTATAGGCTAAATTTTGCTCGAAAATTTTCACGAGTCGATTGTAACAGAGATATATTAAACAGGCTGTTACTAAGTTCAGACCCGTATTTAAGTTGTAGCAGACCAAAGCTACACATGAAAAGTAAGCCATTTTCGATGGAAGCAATCAGTCTTATGGTCGCAAGTTCACCGTTTTTACCTCCAAATGAAAATGATGCCGAAGAAAGTATAGAAGAAGACGAAGATGACGAAGAACATGAAGACGAACAGTTTGAGTCTGACTAATAATATTTTTTGATCGCAAATTTGTAGAGTTTTTTAAAAATAAATATCTAATATCATTGAACTTTGTCTTTCATTCGATGAAATTGCAAAAAAACGCGAAAAATAATTTTGACCAGTTTTATAATGTGAATACTCCTATGTGCGCTGTTCAGAATAGTCAGCCTATAATGTTCCCACTGTTGGGACACTGGCCTCCTCTCGGTGAGAGGGAGTGGGCCGTAATCCAACATGAGGACCCAGTGCATGTTGGTAGATGTCACATGTCTTCGAATGAATGGTTCTAGGACATGCCGGTTTCCTCACGATGTTTTCCTTCGCCGTTTTGAAAGCAGTGGTGATTTAATAATTTACACAAAGTAAAACGCCTGTCTGGGTTCGAACCTACAACTAGTAAGTCGCGGCTGTTACCACCGGGCCACCACTACTCGCTGCTCGTTGCTCGCCAACTCGTTTCTAGTTACTAGCTCACTCGCTTTCCGCTAATCGTCGGCGGAGGGACATGTGCCTAATATTTACAATGTACCAAAATTCAACCGCAGAACTGATTACTGCATTGAAAGCTGATTAGTCAATTGTCACCGTTCGAATGTGATCGAAATACGCCAGTATCGTCGCAATCAGCGCTACGTAAATAACAATACTAGTAAAGCATTCATACACTGCAACAAGGATCTTTTGGTGCACGAATGACGTTGATATAGGGGCGCAGGGTTGATTGGTAAACATTTGTGCAATTATTTTGTGAAATGTATTGATAAAAGCGGCCAAGTGCGAGTCGGACTCGCACACGAAGGGATACGTACCACCGTACAATGTTTAACAAAACATATTTTTTTAAACGCCGAAAAAAGTACGTTTATTGTATGGGGAATTGGGGACGACACCCTTTTTATTTTTGGGTGGGAAATCATCAAATGACCCCTTCCGCTCTGGGCGCAGCGGAAAGGAGTGTCAGCAGACTCTTACTGATTAAAATCCATCCGTGTTCCTTCAGTTGCCTGTGCCAGGGGCCACGGTATCTCTTTCGAACAACCCGCGACCCTAGCGGGCATCGGCCCTAGCGGACCCCGTCAGTTAGTGCTGACATCTCCTTGAGGCGCGCGTGGAATCTTCCACCTAGAGTCCTAGAGTCCTTACCGGACGGCGAGCTGCCCATTGCTCGCCGTCCGCAAGCCCGCGCCTACGGTGGCCGGGAATCAGCTATTGATTCCCGACGCCCGGGGCGTCTCCTGCGGCGGCTAGGGGCGTGAGGGCGCAAGGATTGCCTCTCCCTCACGCGCTCCGCCTCCTCCTTCGCGAGCATCACTGCTTCGCAGAAGGAGGCGACAGCCTCCCATGCACTCTTGCTCCGTACCATGCCCTGGACTAGGACCTGACGCCGCCGATCGCCGCCGTAAGGACACGGCGGTGCTCTGTCCAAGCTGGGCAGATCTCCACCGTATGCTCCACCGTGTCCTCCGGGGGACGACACCCTTTAATTTTTAATTTTATTTAATTTTCATTATTTGTTGTTACACACTCTATGAAATTTTTAAGTATCTGCCTATGCGGACCGACAGGGTCAGGGACCAGGGTCTCGTTGGCAACCTTTAAGTAGGAAATCCTAAAAATAAGATGGCGGCGTTAGTTAGTTCCGTCTTTGGCCACGCGCCAAACGATCCTTGTGCTAGCTATATTTGAGTTGAAACTCCAACTCTGAATGAAAAAAATAGTTTTAAGGTATAGTTTTGGTATTGTAGCATGTCGATGGCACAATTTTTTTTTTTTTCTTAAATTAGATTGGCCCAAAATTCAGCAACGCGGATAGCATTAGCCGACGCAGCCATAAGGTCCTCTCGTGTGCAGGTGAGAGGGCATGCGGTGCAAGATGGGAGGTGAGCCTTTGTCTGTGGAGAGACACCCCCAGTTGTGGAGGTTGTCCCTGTTGCGGCCTACTTGGGTACGAAGTCTAGGTTTTCCAAGTAGGCTACGGTAACTTGTGCCCGTTTTGGTAGTGAGAAAGTAAAACGTAAAGTACCTACCTACTACCTAACAAGCCTCTTAAAAAGGGCTTTCGCAGAAATAAAGGCTATTGCTAACACGGTAATTAATTCTTTGCTAAAATTTCTTTGACGCATGAAAGAACCAAGAAGAAAAACTATTATATTTTCAAAAGCAAGACAAAATGTTATAAAACATTTTGTCTTGCACAAAATGTTTTATAACATTTTGTCTTGCTTTTGAAAAGATAATATTTTTGTCTTTTCAAAAATGGTTCTTTCAAAAACAAGACAAACTGTTATAAAACATTTTGTGCAAGACAAAATGTTTTATAACATTTTGTCTTGCTTTTGAAAATATAATATTTTTGTCTTTTCAAACTTAAGGCACGTTTAGGCTGTACGTTGATATATCAGTCAGTCAGGACTTTGAATTTTATATATCTATCTATATCTATAAATATAAAAGATAGTCGTGTTAGTTACACTATTTACAACTCAAGAACGGCTCAACTGATTTGGCTGAAAATTGGTGGGGAGGTACTCGTAGCTTAGAACCAGGAGATGGACATAGAATACTTTTATCTTTTTTTTTGTAGTGTAGGAGTAGGGTAGGAATAGGTTAGGAGTAGGGTAGAAGCAGGGTAGGAGTAGGGTAGGAGTAGGGTAGGAGTAGTGTAGGAGTAGGGTAGGAGGGTAGGAGTAGTGTAGGGTAGGGTAAGGGGTAGGACACCACGCGAACGAAGTAGCGCCGGGCAGCTACAAATAATTTATGTGGCAACACAACGTTTGCCGGGTCAGCTAGTGTATAGGTACATCATCATTTCAGCCGAAAGACGTCTACTGCTGGAGATAGGCCTCCCCCAAGCACATCCACTTCGACCGGTTCTGTGCTTACTTCCCTACTCCTACACTACTCCTACCCTACTCCTGTAAGAAAAAAATATATCTTATGTCCGTCTCCTGGTTCTAAGCTACCTCTCCACCAATTTTCAGCCAAATCGGTTTAGCCATTCTTGAGTTAGAAATAGTGTAACTAACACGACTTTCTTATTCTTTCTTCTTTCTGCAATATCTTCTCGTCCCACATACCGCAGTGTCTCAAGACGAAAGTCTTTGACCAGTGCGTGTAGCCAGTAATGACTTATGGCACTGAAACGTGGTCGCTCACAATGGGCCTTATATGAAGGCTAAAAGTCACCCAAAGGGCAATGGAGAGGGCTGCGTGATCGAATCAGGAATGAGGAGATCTCGTAGCTTAGAACCAAGTAGTCAAGGTAACCGACATAGCCCGAAGAATTGCCAAACTTAAGTGGCAGTGGGCAGGGCACTTTACTCGCAGAACAGATGGCCGATGGGGCCGAAAGGTTCTGGAGTGGCGACCGCGTACCGTTGGAAGTCCTCCCACAAGGTGGAACCCGTTGGATGCGAGAAGCACAGTGTATAGATAAATAGTCTTCAGAAATTTTGCTTTGTACTAAATTATTGATGAGAGCTAATCCAAATATCTTCACCGTGTTACTAAGCAAAAGCTGCTTAAATGACCTCTCAATTTCGAAGTTTTTGACGGCATTTATCAAATTCACACTAGTGTCCTAAGTCCTATTACAGTTATTTTACCTCTGATTTTGCATCACTGTTAAAATCACATTGATCTTTATCCTCGTTACAATAAGGTTGCTGTTGGTTTGTTGCCACTGACAAATCTTTCAAGCTCACAGTGATCTTTATCCTCGTTACAATAAGATTACCATTGGGTTGCCTACGTCAATTTATAGACATTTCATACGACTGTCAAAGTTTGACAGTTGTTATTTGATTATACAACCAATTTAA
Source organism: Mesoligia furuncula (assembly GCA_916614155.1). Classification (NCBI taxonomy): domain Eukaryota; kingdom Metazoa; phylum Arthropoda; class Insecta; order Lepidoptera; family Noctuidae; genus Mesoligia; species Mesoligia furuncula. The sequence continues at coordinate 2,380,878 of OU744791.1, read as the reverse complement.
TTTAACTACACCAAAGTAATATATAAGTCAATGAATTACACAACAATTAATTTCCTTAACTTTACGAACAATATCTACAGATTATCAACAGTTTTTCCATCGCGTGTAACCGCTGCGTTTTTCCTGCCCAGTGCGGTCTCCCCGCTAATCTAAGACGTTTTACACAAACACCATCAATCAGCCGCATGACAGAGCAATCGGAAACGGATTGTGAGCAACAAATTGAACGACGGCGACGTCCCTCACGCGGCCTGCTGTTATCAGTGCGTGAGGGATTGATATGAGAGGTTTTTTGTTGACGAAGTTAGTGGGTTAACTTAGACTTCAGTCTTAAGGCACTCCTTTGAAAATAAATCGTAGCGACTGAGCTACTAAGCGAGCGAAACTGATGCAATTACTTTTGAAACGCAAAAGAAGATACATGGCTATAATGTGCGTGCGCTCGGAATAAAACGACGTATGTGCCAGAACGAATTTACTCCTATTTAGGGTTCCGTAACCAAAGGGTGAAAATGGGACCCTATTACTAAGACTTCGCTATCTGTCCGTCCGTCGGTCTGTCTGTCACCAGGCTGTATCTCAAGAACCGCGATAGCTAGACAGTTGAATTTTTTACAAATTATGTATTTCTGTTGCCGCTATAACAATAAATACTAAAAACAAAATAAAATGAATATTTAAGGGGGGCTCCCATACAACAAACGTGTTTTTTTCGGCGTTTTTGCCTTGTGGTCGTGTGCGAGTCCGGCTCGCACTTGGCCAGTTTTTTAACAAGATAAATGAATTAAATTTAAAACTACTTTGAGTAATCCTTGATTTGATAATTCTCTGTTTTAAAGTAGATACTTTAAATTCCATTGAACAACTCTTAAGCATTACGCCGTGATATCGAAAAAAGTAAAAAAAATAGATATAACTTGGCATTTTTTTTGTATCGAGAAAAATTCATTGAGTCGTGTGTTCCTTTAACATGATACTAGACCAAAGAGTCAAAAAACACAAACCAAAATGTTAAATCCCTATTCCACATTCTTAACAAGTTACACGAAATAAAAAAAAACACATTTTTTTCGATATGTCACCTTAAACGGCTTATCTGGCTTAGTAAGTAACCTGCGGCTTGATGCGCAAATAATCTTTCTGTTATCAGTTGTCCCAAGGGACTTGTGGGACATATTATCCCAATTGTCCCATCATGGGACTGGGTCAATGGGTCTAGTGGGACGGACAGTAATCATCGCTCTAGCCTCCCATCTACTTTGAGGTCAGCTTCTAGTCTAACCTGATGTAGCTTAATTACAAGTATATAACATGGACTGACTGCCTAACTAGGCTACACAAGTTAGGAAACAAAATACCCCTTAGTGAGACTTGTTGTCAAACTTTCGGGCTTTTGACTACCCTTTTACAGAAATGCTACGGAACAACCATTTACAGGAGGAGTATACCTAAGTTTAGTAAAACAAGTACCCAACAGTTTCCCAGCATGTTGTAGTATTTACAATTGAATACGGTTGGATTCAATTGTAAATACTACAACATGCTGGGACATGCTGGAACATGTTTTGGCATATGGTTATATGTAAGCACAAACCTGCATACTCCCAGTCGGTACACAGTTTCCACATAACAATCAGACAGTACATTCACAAATCTTGGATAGCATTTAATAATATCTCCGAGCGAAGCAAACTCGCGCTAACTACATCTCCAGTTTACCTGCACGTTTAATATCTCCAGTAGTGTTGTGCGCGAGGTGGGATTATCACGGGATGTTCATGGTTGTGTTGTGATAGAAATTGATATGCCATGAAAAACATAACTTGTAAAAAAAAGCCAAGTCTCGCAACTCAGTTCTTCTACCGTAAAAAGTTGTGAGATCCATGTAATACCAAGTCGGTTAATTTATTCAGTCCCTACTTAAGGGACCTTCTGTCATAAGTTATTACGTAATTAGCTAACCTAACCATCTTATAGTGACCATATCAATATTAAAAATCTTTTATGTTTTAAATAAATAGATAAATGAATAGAGGTTGATGTTACTGTTATTCAATTAGAACAAACCTTCTCGATACATTGGAAACAAATTAAAGGGTGTAGAATTATTCACCTGTCACAGGTCGTGGGTCCATTTGTATTTTTATTCTTTCACCTTTTAAACGATATCCGGACTCCTATAATCATGAAATTATCGAACTATTCTAATAATAAATAGGGCTATAATTAAAGTTGAATTTAATGCTCAGTTAAAATTGAAGTTTTATGATTATAACACAGTCTCTTCTTAAATTTTTCCCGGTATCCAAGGACGAAGTATTTTATCCCATAACAAAACTCTGTTCACAGCAAGCTAAAACATGATCCAAAAATGCACAAGCCAACACACCACTATCTCGACTATGTCCCATCACTACCGTTCCGCAAGATAGTGTTGCGCCAGCATATTTCTCCAGAATGTGTAAACTTGTCCCGTGCTCGAATAGTTACGCACTTTACACAATGAAGGTGATTCTGGTCTGAGATTAATTAATTCAGAGCTCTGCTCGAGATAAATAGACGACGGTTGGGCCGTATGTGTAGGCGGGACATGTTTGTTCTTTGAGTAACTACCCTACATCATTACATATTATAATAAGACCAGACGCGGCGGAGGGCGCCGCGTCTGGTCTGTCTGAACGCGATAAACTCAAAAACTTCTGAACGGATTTTCATTCGGTTTTCACCAATGGATGGAGTGATTCAAGAGGAAGGTTTAGGTGTATAGTTAATTAGGGTTTTGTGTAAATTGGCTGAAATATAACGATGATTGTTGAAGATGTCGGAAAAATCATGCCGACTGAGACCTTAACTGGGGTGCGCCGCGTAAACCAATAGAGTTATATGAAAACTACGGTAAAAAATCCGGTAGACCCGGTACTACGTTCCCGTGGGTGAAACCGCGAACAAAAGCTAGTAATAAATAAAAGACTGCGTGGTGTATGCAGCGTTGCTAAGTGGAAACTATATTCTCGGAAAGTGGTACTTGCAATTTCTAAAAACAAAAAAAGAATTCTGTATGTGGCAAAAGCACATAGGGGAATTCTGAGAACTCAAAGAACTGAAGAATACAAAGAAGTGTTTAATGTGCCTTTTTCATAAAAAAACACATACTTATATCTTTAACAGTGAACTAATCAAACTTGGTGATATTCTAGAGAAAGTTATAACAGCCATAATTTTGATGGGGCGTATAAAATTGCTAGTACTTTACATAACAAATGCCGACATATATTATGTTGTCACCCCATAAAGGGCTTTTTATGACTTGACACCATGCCGTGGTTGCGTGTTAATGAGAAGGCCCATATTTTTAAACGACCTAAAATGGAGTGTATCCTATCTTGTAAGTACTCGACCCAACCGAGACCCATGCTGTTCTTAGAAAATACGTTTATTTGCGGGTGCGTTTTTTGTTTTTTTTTACTTCATGTTTAACATGAGATGATGGTAACTGATGGATATTTAGGCGTATGAGGGGTGTAAAGTTCACTCATCCTCCATAGAAAGAAGAGGATCAGACGAGTGTTGTGTCTCGTGGGCAACTGCCCAACGATTGATGTCGGGACGTAGAACAATGTTAGTTGCGCGGTAAACTCTGCTTGCGCGATGCAGGATTTTGCGTGACGTCAGTGTGGTGAAGCGTGGTTATCAATGAAATTTATTGTTTACTAATTTTATTTTATTTCGACTTCAGCCGAGAGACGTTCACTGCCCGACAAAGACCACCACGAATTGCCACAGCGATCGCTTCAGCGCTACCTAGATTACGTATGAAAAGAACACATAAAATAACAAGTTAGGGGAAAATATGCGTCGAATCCACGCAAAACGGCCGTCGCTTAGCATAATGCTACGACCGCAAAAGCGAATTTTATTCTAAGGTGTAAAAACTGGACTATGAATAAGGCCCCAAGATGCGTTCGTATAAACGAGCTTAAGTAAATTTTCAGTAGTACAGGCCCATCGGCTTAGCGGGAGGTGAAACGGCCTGCGAATATAGCAGTTTTGGGTTCCGTTTTATATATATTCACGCTACTTATCAGTTGGGGTGCGCAGAATATAGTGGATTTCTGAACTTGTTACCTACCAAGTTAACTATGGACTAAACTTTATACCTTGACCGTCTTATTACAAAACGAGTTCTAACTTTAGACCTAGCCTAAATATATTTTGAACTTTATTCCGACAAGCGTAAAGTTCTTAATGCAAAATTGACGACTTAGACTCGGGTGTACCATCAGTTTTTGTAATATGAACTATTATAACTTTGTCGGATTATAGTTCGAAATTTAAAAATGGCTCAATGGTTTAAACTCGGGTCTAAAGATAAACCTTGTTTTGTAATAAGGCCGATAAAGTTTAGTCCATAGTTAAATAGGATTACTTTAGCATACATATTTTTTACCTGTAATATTTCGACGTGCATTTACTGTTCTACATAATTGTATAGGAAAACGATTCACGTTATTGTACGTATCGACAGTAAAAAGGAAGTAGGGACATATATAAGCAACGTAACGACTAGTCAGACAGACAGTCTGACTAGTCGTTAGACAGTCCTACATAAAATTTTCCGCTCTTTCGAATGCGCTTACTCCCATGACTCTACGATGACTTTTTTGGAGTTTATGCAAAAATAATTTTCACGTCAATTTTTCTAAAATTTAAAACTTTGAACGTCTCTCCTGAACATTTTATTTTTTGTCGCTTTTACCCTATTTCCTCTTAACCGTCGATATTGTCTTGCATTTCATATACATACATCATCATTCTCCTGTGCTTAACTGTCCTTATCGGGGTCGGCACAGCTTATATTCTTTTTCCGTACCTATAAGTTTAATTAGTCATAATCTTAGTAGTCACCCCCTTTCTAGCCATATCATCTTTGGCTGCCTTTCCACTAGAGCTGAGCGAGGATGCGTAGCGAGGGATGTCTGAAACGAACCAATAACATCGCTTCATTTTTAGGGTTCCGTTGCCAAATGGCAAAAAACGGAACCCTTATAGATTCGTCATGTCTGTCTGTCTGTCTGTCTGTCTGTCCATCTGTCTGTCTGTCTGTCTGTCCGTCCGTATGTCACAGCCACTTTTCTCCGAAACTATAAGAACTACACTGTTGAAACTTGGTAAGTAGATGTATTTTGTGAACCGCATTAAGATTTTCACACAAAAATAGAAAAAAAAACAATAAATTTTGGGGTTCCCCATACTTAGAACTGAAACTAAAAAATTTGTTTTTCGTCAAACCCATACGTGTGAGGTATCTATGGATAGGTCTTCAAAAATGATATTGAGGTTTCTTATATCATTTTTTTCTAAACTGAATAGTTTGCGCGAGAGACACTTCCAAAATGGTAAAATGTGTGTACCCCCCCCCTCCCCCCCCCCCCCTGTAACTTCTAAAATAAGAGAACGATAAAACTAAAAAAATATATGATGTACAATACCATGTAGGGGAGGTAAGCCTAAAACGGGTAGCCCGCCTAAAACGGGTATGCTTTTTAAATTGCGCACCGTTATTGCTAATTAGAATGTGTGCGTGCAGTGCGCGGACCCTGCCGCTCGCCAATCACAGGGAGTCGGCGCGCTTCTCTGGCGGACACGAGTTCACGGTAAGATAAGAAAGAAGTTTTTTGCTATTTCCACTAAAAAAAATCGAGTTACATTACTTTTGAATACTCGAAAATGGTTTACAATATGTTCTTACTAGTTTTGTGTTATTATTTTGCAATAAATAGACGTTTTATTTGTGTAATAGGTTGGCGTTTATTATTTAGGTTTTAAGGATATGAGTCGATTGAAAAAAATACATGTTTGTGGGCAAAAAGGGTAGGGGTAAAGCGGGTGCCCGTTTTGCCCATACCCGATTTGCCTTGTATAATTTCATTGACTGCTTATTAGTTCTTTTATTTTTGCAGATGGTTAATAAATGCAAAAGAAATACTGCAAATGCATCGTGGTATGAGGGAGATATGAAGCTTGCGATAGAAGAAGCTCTCAAAACTTCCGTCAATGGTGCAGCAAAAAAATATTGCATCAACTTTTCGACTTTACAGATACATGTAAAGAAAGGATGTCAAAAAAAATCTAGGAAGATTCACAACAGTTTTTACAGCAGCTCAAGAATTAGAGCTAGTTGAGTATCTATTTCATGTGGATTATCTGTTTACGTTGCCAACTCATTACGTTGTCTACAAAGTGCCGTAACCATTTCAAGAATACTGGTCCATTGATCCAACCATTATCACTGCAAGTAGCTGATGATCCTGGTGGAGCTCCATCTGAGTTATGATTGTTAAGAAACAGTTTTAGTCATTGATTGACGTTGACCTAATGTAATTCAGCCCCTACCCGCTTTGCCCAAAAGCCCTACCTGCTTTAGGCCCCCCCTACGGGCAAAACGGGTAATTCGAATGGTAAAGATTTTTGTTATTTTTTTATTCTTAATGTACAAAACTACTAAATATGTCATTTATTTTATAGTCCTTGATAACTAAACATTTCAAAATGTACAAATAAATGTTCAATTTGTATCTATAAACTGTTTTTATTTATCATCAACCTTAGCTTACCCGTTTTGGGCTACTCTCCCCTAAACTTCCGCCGAAAATTGGTTTGAACGAGATCTAGTAAGTAGTTTTTTTTAATACGTCATAAATCGTAAACCGCAATTTACCTTTTATTCAACCAATTCAAATATAAAAAAAAAATAAAAAGACATTTAATTTCATAAACATAAACATGCATAAACCCGGATGTTACGGAACCCTCGGTGAGCGAGTCCGACTCGCTCTTGCCCGGTTTTTTATAGCTTGAACTAAGCTAGCGTTGGTATTGGTTAGTTTTACACACATTCCTCGCTACGCATCCTCGCTCATCGCTGGTGGAAAACCAGCCTTACACACAATCCATCCGTTTTTGGTATTCCGCAACATTCAGCCTGAATTATTTCCTAGAAGTAACTCTATCATTATATAAAAGAGTCTCGGTGAAGTTTCTTGCCCGTTCTCTAAAATTGGCAACTATTTTGCTTCATCTTTTAGACTCCTCTAGTCCTTGACACTTCAATAGTGCTTGTAATTAATTTAATTTAAATAAATGCTCTGAGTTATAACTCAGATTTTCAGAATACTTGCCTGTACCTACTTGCGTCTTTTATCGACAGGTATCCAGGAACTATAGAATAGAATATTCTTTATTATGTAAACCATAAGAATTACAGAAAAATGTAGGAATTTTACTAATGATGACACAATGGGCGGCCTTATCACAAGCGATCTTTACACACCACCTTTGGACGATTTACCTTTAATTCATCCAAAGGTGGTGTGTAAAAGATCGCTTTCTTCTGTAATTCTTATGGTGCACACACATATCTGCAGTATTGTACCTCGTTCTGCCTTGAGAAGGAGGTACAATACTGCAGCTGAGAAGGTGGTGTACCATGCACATTATCTGCCTAGCCTTTTCGCTACTAAGGGTCGGCTTCCAATCTAACCGAATGCAGCTGAATACCAGTATTTTACATGGAGCGACTGCCTATCTGACCTCCACAACCCAGTTACTGGGTAATACGATACCCCTTGGTAAGACTGGTTATCAGACTTCCGGGCTTAACGACTGTCAAAGATCCACGAATGACAGCCGAAACCAACGACTTAACGGCTCCGAGGCACGGAGGGGTCTTGGTATGTGAAGATGGTCATCCATCCACGGACCAACCACGGCAAGCGTAGCTTAACCTGATCGATCGACCCATGTGACTAACTTAACCACAAGCCCCTCTAGCCCCCACAAGCTATATGTAAGTGGTATACCATTTACATATACACAAACTACACAATTAATCCTCCTCACCCCTATTCTATCCATCCTTCATAGTACTTAAAGCCGTATGCACAAATAAAGTACGCGTGCATTTCAGCAATAAAGGCATAGAGTACACAGTTAACGCGACTGTTTGAACTTTGAAATTGAGCCGGGTATTCACTGTTTGCGCGGTGACGGCGGCATAGTGTGTACTCTGCTTTGTCACGGTGAAAAAGATGTAGATTTTTCCTAGAAATACTTTTTGTGACGTGTGAAGCGGAATGGAACTTGTAACTTGTTTTATGGTTATAAAACGGGTGAGAGCATGAGTACGAGTTACGAGTCTGCAGGTTCTAACCCAGGCATGCGCTTTACTTTGTGTAAATTATTTCATCACAACTGCTACCAAAATAGTGAAGGTTTTCCTTTACCGTTTCGTGACAAAACATCGTGAAGAAACCGGCATGTCCTAGAACCAAAAATTCGAAGACATGTAGCAACTACCAGCCCTCACTGGGCCCGCGTGGGGAATTACTCTCACCGTGAGGCCTGCGTCCCAGCAGTGGGAATATTATAGGCTCATTATGAAAGAGGGTAATCGAAAATTTTAACCAATAGCCCTTCGAGAATCTAATCTGGTCGGCCATCACATACTTGAATGACCCGAATTGCTTGAAAATAATCATTTTTGTTTACTGTGAATACGGGTTTTGTTTTGGTAAATGAGACGGATCTGAAAGTACTGATCATGTATGGTGGCCTTTACCTGAAGAGTTGTGTCGTCGAGACTCCAATCGCGATAGGCAAGTACAGCCGGTCGATTCTGTAAAAATCTCACCGTGAAAACTTAGGTGATGTGAGTTTGTTTTTCGCGTTTTCCACGCTCACTTCACCTAAGTTTTCACGGTGAGATTTTTACAGAATAGAACCGCTGTGAGAGCTTTACGAGCTCTTAGTACCGGGACGGGTAAATGAAACCACAGTTTGTCATATTACTTCAATAAATTCTTAGAAGAGGGTCCTACGCTTCTACATTTTTATCCTTGTCATTTGGGTTGTCAGCCCAATCTGACGCCTACTGTTTTTTCTCATACTCTTTTTATAAATCAATCTTGGTCTCGTATTTCTGACATCTACTTTTCAAAGTATTCATAAAGGTTGCACCTAAGCACCGGATAGGCTATAATCTGTACAGTACGATACATCACACTAATATTATAAAGGCGAAAGTTTAAAAGTGTGTGTGTGAGGGGGTGTGGGAGTGTGTGTGTGTGTGGGGGTGTGTGTGTGTGGGGGTGTCTGTGTGTTTATATGTTTGTTACTTCTTCACGCTTAAACGGCTAGGCCAATTTAGATAAAATTTGGTATGGATGTAGTTGACACTCTGAATTAACACATAGGTCTTTTTATCCCGATATTCCCACGGGATCAAAACTTTGCTGGTGAAACCGCGGGGCGCAGCTAGTTCTTTTTATAAATCAAGATTGGTCTCGTATTTCTGACATCTCAAAATCAAAATGAAATATATTTTATTTCACATAAACCTACATGGGCACTTATGAAACGTCAGAAGCTAGGTGCACGGTTTCAATTGGTCGTTTCCTATGGAGAAGAACCGGCGAGAAACTCCACGACGGTTACTCTTTTTAGAAATAATTAGCTTTTACAATGTTTCCAAATTACATTATTACAGTAGGTATGAGAGAACAGCGGCCTGTCAACAAGTACCAGGTACTTGATAAAATAAAAAATGGTCTACAGATCTAAAGTCTATAAGGCCTACAAAGTCCTCACATTTACAAAATAACAATCTATCAAAAGGATAAATAAAATATAAAATCTACTTTTCAGAGTATTCTTATAGGTTGCATCTAAGCACCGAATAGGCTATAATCGGTACAGTACGATATAATACAAGATGTCCGCGAACTACGTGGCTTGGACGTAGAGTTGCGGATACCAGCCGACATCCTAATTCCGTAAGTAACATACTTTCAATCAAAATCCGAACAATTTGAAGGAAATAATTGCATACTTACAAATTGCTGCTTCATATGCTTATCAACGTTAATTTAATAATGGATCGTTGTTGAACTGTCAAAATGAAAACCATTGCCATTGATTAATAAATGACAAATGATTTCTTTTCTGTAAGTAGGTTTGTACAAACAGTTTTACACGTCAATCATATTTTTTTAAACTAGATGAGGTCGGCGATTGTAAGTGTGTTATGCAATTTCCCCGCTGCTATACAATACGATACGACACAACATTCAACAGTAACCACTCTAACATTAGCTGATTTATCTCTGTCAATTTTATCACCCAATTAGCTGACCTGACGAACTTCATACCTATCACTTCAGAATTAATAATTAGGTAATGTTCAAATGAATTATCTTCATTTTTTTTTCGTGAATTTTGCCATTTTGGGAGGACACAAATTCAATATATCAAACATCATGAAAATCGGTCCAGCCGTTCTTGAGTTAAAGGTAAATGGTGTAACTGACTTTGTTTTATTTTTTTATACTTACATTATTTTAAAAAAAACATAAGACATAAAATCTTTCCTCGGTTCTATAAATAACGGCGCAAATCAGATAAAACTTTCATTTACAAGTGCACCGCCCTCTTTTAAAATTACTTCGTTCGCACAGAAACTAGTTACAAGTACATACTAACAAGTTTTTGAATTTAACTTTGTCGCTCTTTATGTTAGTGATAACCTCGGCGATAACGACAGAACTAACTAAACTGAAATCTATGTTGTTAATTTTGGGAGAAGCCAACGACCCGAGGCAAATAGACAACAAAGACGTTTTAGAAATAATTTATTAGAAAGGATTTGTTGTATTTATTTGTATATTTAGTTAGTTAGTCATTTAATATGTATTGACGGCACAGTTGGCGCAGTGGTTAAGCGATTGACTGCTGCGCCGCGTGTCGCGGGTTCGATTCCTGCACGGAACAAATATTTGTATGACCTACAAGTAGTTTTTCCGGGTCTGGCTGTTTGTGTATGTGAGTTTAAATGTTTATAAACGCACCCACGATACAGGAGAAATTCCTAGAGTGGGGCAACGTTTAAAAAAAAAAAATTAGGCATATACGTTGTGTAAATAGTTAGTTGCGTTATATATTGTAGGTAAGTAAATAATTTTAATTGTTATGAAATAAAGTAATAATTATATAGATTTATTGAACCACATGTAGGTAGTTAGAGTACTGCGGTCCAATGAAAATTATTATTTTCAATAGTACGTACTTGCATACTACATCCATAGTAGAATTCTGTGTATAAAACCTAGTACAGGGACATCACAGATTTTTGCATCGATGTCCAAATCACAGTGATTTTGATTCTCATTCTAAGGTTGCTGCCACTGACAAGTCTGTCAAAATCATTGTGATCTTTATTCTCGTTACGTTAAGGTTGTTGTTAGGCTTTTGCGGTCAGAGGTAAAATAACTGTGAATGGTACCTACTACAAGGTATGAGTTCCAGTGTAATGTCAGGCACATGAGAAAGTTTACCTTTGTTACAGTTTTGCACTTGTGACGAGCAATTCCTAATGTAATAATGACAAATAACCATAGACGATGGTGACTATTTACCATTCGGTGGGTCGTCATGGCCGAACCCACTGAGCACTTATAATAGCCGAACCCATTTTGTTAATGATTGTACCTATCGAAACTATAAAAAAATGTGTGTGTGCCGGGACCGCCAGGACCACCTCACACACACACACACACACACACTCGTATAATTATAATAGAAAGAGACCTATCTCTGTGAGAGAGAAAGTAAGAATTTAATACCCGTGTTTAATACAGAGTCATCTAGTAAACGTTTTAAAAACCTCTTATAAAGTTGTCGCCATCTTGGATTTTCATTTTCGGAAAGCACGTTAGGCCATTGGTCACGTCTGGCATTCGTGGATCTTTGACAGTCGTTACGGGTAGTCAGAAGCCCCGAAAGTCTGACAACCAGTCTCACCAAGGGGTATCGTATTACCCAGTAACAACTGGGTTGTGGAGGTCAAATAGGCAGTCGCTCCATGTAAAATACTGGTATCCAGCTGCATCCGGTTAGACTGGAAGCCGACCCCAACATAGTTGGGAAAAGGCTAGGCAGATGATGATAATGATGTAATAATCTTGGATTTTCATTTTGGCGTCACTATCGGCTTCAACACCCTCGAAAACGATCTCTTTCTCTGTCTGTCTGAGAAAGTCGTTTTGGTGGGGGCTTGACGCTTTTTCGTTTCGTGACGATTTCTACCAGTTTACTCCTATCGCAAGCTCCGTTAAAGACCTTCGATGCAAAAGCTATTATGCGGTGCGAACAGCAAGACGAAGGTATACCTACGCTGGACAAGCACCCAGTGCGAAGACATTCTAATAATACCGAGCCTATCCAGTACCTTTACGTCCACGTTCACCGTCACTTACCGTTAATTATATCCGCAAGACTCGTCTGGCTAAACAAATTTTCGAAATAATCCAGTGCATTCACCTCGACGTTAGTTAAACGAAACGCTTTGTGTTGTATAATATGCATAAGTTAAAGTGGAAAACTCGAAGGGTTGTTTTATGTAAGTTACTTTAATCATACAGTAGTTTTATTGGAGTATCAATTTAAACGAGGTATAATTATACCGGCTGGCTTTTTTTACCTTTTGGATAAAAGCAGGGTATAAAAGGTGAACGGAGTAGAAACATATGGCACACGAATCTGTTTTTTTTTTCCAAAAAAAAAACGGAATAAATCGACAATTAATATAAAAAATCAACCACTTCTTTACGCACGGAAATTATCAATGAATTCGTACCGACATTCAATCCGTTGATTGAAACAAAAAAGAGATTTTTTATTTTATTTTTTGGGAAAGAAACATCGTTTATACTTTGTTTTTGTGCAACCTTACGATAAAAATACCTTTTACGATAAATGAGGCACTAAACTAACGAAAGACGTCAACATAGCTCAGTAGTATTTGAAAACTTGGGAATGACAGAAATACAGAAAGAAACGTGTTACAACTTGCAATAAAGAAGATAGAATATGTGTGTATTTTCCTCAATTTTCTCTATAATTGTGTCAACAATTTCATTGCGACGATAAAGCGCATAAAATAAGAAAAGTAAAAGCAAGCATTAGGGTGCAAACACATCCGTGTGATGCGGGGTCAAAACGCAACTGTTAATAACGCGCACCGCCTCCTAAGAACACAGTACAATCAGGGTACACAAAGTGCCTTGCTAAGTACGCTATTATAGCGAACAACACATTACCGTTAAATGACGCACTATAACGTGTTGTCGCCCGTAAAACTACAGTTTTCTAGAAGAATGGTGGCCACCACATAACTTAGTCACTAACATGAAAATGATGGCAACGGGTTTTGACTTTATGGTGTCAAAAAGCACTCTTTAGGAAAACACACCAACTTACTTTCACAAATAACGTTTCAGTGACGCCATTCTCCGGTAAATTGCGTACTCTGAAGTGGCGACCACGGCTCTGCTAGGAAACAGTAGCTTTATATATATATCAATCATCACACTGAATAGTGAAAGCTTTAAGCAATTTTAAACAGTTCACCCACTGGCAAGTGACACCACCCTAGGTATAATTTAATAGCCTGTCGACGTTGCGTCGCTTTGTAACCGTTTCAAACTCAATCGGTGCGGCCCCGCACCGAACTATCGTGTCTGCACCCTAACATATTAAGCACTGTCGCATCACATTCTCAAAGAAACTGCACACGTCTTTTAGATCCCTTGCATAAACAGTTTCCACATCGCGAGGGAATATACATTATTTTTAATGGTTGTCGGGATACATAGTAAAATCGATATTGACTATAAATGCTGTTATGTGCTCATTAAAGCGGAGCGCGCATAACCTTTTACGATGCTGTATACTTTGGATACGTTTCATTACGCCAATTTTATATTTTATTACGTTTTGTTTAAGAAAATATTGCTTTTTTATGGCGTACCTACCCCTTTTTTCTTGGGTCTAGGGAAAGGGTTTGGGAGCACACCTGTTTATTGTTTGTGGTTCTACTGCAGGTGCGGAAGTAGGTAAAGAATGTTTTCTTTTAAATTTATTACCACGCTTGGTTGGTTGGTGATTTCAGACCGAAGTCCAGGGTTTCCCCACGATGTTTCCCTTCACCGTCAGTCAGTGATGTCTAAGAATAATTAAGTAACTTAGAAAGTACGTATAACTTTGAAAAAGTCACATTGGTACTTGCTGGGTTTGAACTCGCAACTTGGGGCATAAGATGCGGATCAGATAAGGACTCTGTATGAGAAGACTGGCCTTAACCCGAAACCCGGGACAGACATGTATACAAAAAAGCTAAATAAACGCGATTGTAACCGGAGTTACAGATATAGTAAGCAAGTTGAAGAAACAGTGAGCTGCCCATGATTGTCGAAGAACCGATGGCCGGTAGAGCAGACGAGGCCTGGAGTTGAGACCGCGTAAGATAAAAAAATGAAAAAGTGTTTATTCACAGAAATAATTTTTTACAAAATATATTTACCTCCACCAAACTGCAAAGCAGTTTCTTGGCAGACGTAGCTCCGTTTTTTTGTAAATATTAACATATTTATTTTTATAATGACACTTTTTCACATACAGGTTAATAATAATAAACTATTCCTTAATTTCTTAAATTTAAAAAACAGACATTTTTATTTTATTTTTAGATATATCGGCAAGCGTAGCGTGAGAAAGATGGACCGACGACCTTAAACAGGTGGTTGGAACAGACTGCAGAAGATAGGGGACAGGGTGTTGTGGTGCAACCTAGGAAAAGCAGTCGATAAATCAGAGTTGATATAAACGTGATTGATCAATCAGCTGCGGTGACCGCAGCACAGGTGACTACCACTCCGCCTTTGGAAAACCACATCGATGTACAGACGCCAGCAAATCAAGCTACTACAACCTGTCAAATTTCTTTAATAGATTTTCAACTTTATCGTTAAAGCATTTTAGGTTGAAAGTTGATTGGGAAAATGTCACAGATTCGGGTAGCTTGATGTGCTCGCATCTGTATTATTGATGATGCAAATAACTATGACCTGCAACAAAAAAACTTTTCATTCGCAGGTCTGTTGGAAGAAATTTCTTAAGAAATAAGCAGTGCCTTTGTACTCAAATTATAATTATGTCATATCCCTATGTATTTTACTGTGTGTACATAAATTGTAAAATAAATAAATAAATTATATTAAAAAAATGTTAGTTATAAATTTGGATACCTATAAAACTCTGAAACATTGATTAATCATTGGAACATAACTTATCATAACAGCACGCCTGTATTACCCGAAGGGTGGGGCAGAGGCGTACCTATACACACCCACATTTGAATACACCCCCAGTTACTTATTGAAATTGAAGCATACTGTTGCGCGCCACAATTAATGCCTAGTACAGGGCGACAGTAGTTACCACTAGCGCCATCTAGTATCGAGTAGCGGAACTAGTAGTCAAGACCCTTCTATAGACGATGCGAGAACTTTCTAGAACATTCCCGAACTATCGACATCTAGTCGATCGGGCCCTCTATGTACTCGAACATTCTAGATGTTTCTACAATGGAAGGTTCTAGAACTCTCTTTGGCGCTATATAAGGCCGAGACGCGCCACGACCGACACAGTTTGGATAAAGCGATCGAAGTGAAAACATCGAAGCGATATTCAAGTGCGACTTAGAGCGATTAGTAGTGCAATTGTGTTTTGTAATTAGTGTGTTTGAGTTGTAAAGTGTTGTTAATTAAAGTGTCAATTTTTGGTTATTAAATCGGCAGTTTTTATTGTCACGAACCCGAAGCTCGTAACGATACTTACATAAATACAGGGTGGTCAAAGAGTCGTGGATCAAACGAAATAGGGAGATAAAGGAGTCATTTCCAACGCTTTTAAAGTGGAAATAATTTTTGGTAACGCTTCAAAATTTTTGGAAAAAAAATAATTGGTCTTGGGTACCCAGAGCCGCAATAGAACTTTTGTAGTGCTGATATATTATCTAGTAATAATACAACACGGTTTGTTTTATATCACATTTTTTTTTAATTAGTCTAATTGTAAAAGAACTCGGTATACAAAAATATTCATAACTTTTAGGACAATCGAATTATTATGGCCATGTTCTTGAAAGATTTTTTGTTAGAAATGACCTCCTTTATCTCCCTATTTCGTTTGATCTACGACTTTTAGACCACCCTATATTTGTATCACTAGGATAGTTATAGCTTGTATACCTATTATTACCAATACTAATATGAATCATTTATAATTGATTTTTTTTTAATATATGAATAAATGGTGAATAGATTAAGTGATATGATTAGGACGGAAGTGAACGAGATGACGGTTGGCAGAGATGTGTTCAAAGAAAACAGGTACTATTCCGAGCCCAAACGAATTGGAATTAGGTGTAAACTGGCACATATTGGCACCACTAAAACAACGGTTTAAATTCTGGCGGCCATTGCTCTTCTAGGAAAGCGTAGCATTACTAGCGTAGGTGCTCCACATATAGAAACCATTACACACCCAAAACCCGGGCAAGAGCGAGTCGGACTCCCGCACCGAGGGTTGCGTACCATTATATGTTTTCAAATCTTCGATGAGGCCTATATTCGTCAGAGAACTTTAACACTGTGCACTGCATTGTAGAATATTGGAGTTTTATGTCAGCGCCATCTCTTGACCGATAGTGGAACTAATGTAACATTTGTTGATGATTTCTGAAAAAGTGTGCTATTTAGAGACTTCGTTTTATTTTTCCTGTAATCTTTACATAAACTTCTATCACATAAAATAATTTCAGATTTTTCTTTTTGCAAACTTCGGAGTTAAGGGGGAAAAGGTATTTTTTTCATCAAAAGGCGAAAACAATGCGGCCTAAAAATAAAATAAAAAATGTTTGAGAATGTGCAAACTGCGCTCTTTCATATGATATCCCACATGCTCTAATAGCCCCACTTCGAATTTTTCAGACTCCGTTTCAGTCCCTGTTTGAAAAAATATACATATATTTTTATTTCTTTCATAATTGCAAAATAGTTGGGCAAACGTCATCAAAAACCATTCCAAATTTCAAGTTGATAGCATTAGTAATTCTTGAAATATCCAGCTGTGACAGACAGACAGACTTAGTCTCACCATAAGGGTTCCGGTTTACCATTTTGGTACGGAACCCCAAAAAAGACAAAATACTACCAAAAACCTATAGATTACGTAAATGCTACGAGCAGAAATATCGCAGATGTCAAATGATTTATACTCTAACAGATTGGGCCCAATATTTTTTACGTCTCCATTGACGTTTTGCAATATTATGTCCATTCGAATGGGTGCGACTGAATTATTCATTTTCCCTTGTCTTTTCAAGTAAGTTTTGTTCATTTGAGTTTTTATGAGGTCGTTTGACAAATGTCTGTGTCCAATCGAGGGTGAATTGCTTTAAATCGTTTTGTGTAATGAGGCGGAAAGTATTTGAAATTATGTTTATGAGTATTGGAGTTGGTTAATGAAAATTGTAACTTGCATAACATAACATAATGGCTATTTTCCCCGAGAGATAAGACAGAGGTGTACTGTGTGTGTGTGTGTGGTGTAGGTACATCTACATATCGCCAGTAATTTTTAAGTCCCATGTACAGGGGCGAGCTTATTGTCATTAACTAGGCACAAATTCAGACTTCAAAATTTAACTTGATATACAGGGTTATTGGTAAAACATTAACAACCTCTTAAGAGGTCAATGTACTCATCATTATGAACAACTATTACTATGGGACCAAACATGAAGTCCCAAAAAAAAAACAGCTGTTCGCTACATTTTGACGAGCTATCATCATCATCATCTGCCTTTTCCCAACTATGTTGCTATGTTGTTGTTGTTGTTGTTGTTGTATGTACGTGGCTTCCAGTCTAACCGGATGCAGCTGAATACCAGTATATTACACGAAGCGACTGCCTATACGAACATAAATGTAGGAAACAGCTGTATTTTTTTTCGCGAAAGTTGTTCATAATTTCATAATGATGAGTGCAATGAACTCTTAAGAGGTTGTTAATGTTTTACCAATAACCCTGTATAAAAGGAAGGCAGAAGGCAGAAAGAAAGACATGTCTGCCAATCCACACTAGGCCCGCGTGGTGGATTACGGCCCACTCCCTCTCACAGAGAGGAAGCATGTGTCCCAGCAGTAGGTACATTATATGCTGATTTATGCATGTAAAAGGAAAATGTAGTATCGCCACACTCACATATTTGCCTGCCGTCGAAATAGTTGAATGGGCACAGTAAAGTCATTGTTTTAAGACGACTACATGACCTAAAGCGCGGTCTTTGTCGGACTGCATAGAAAAGAAAGGGGAGACGCAATGACACAACGCTGGTAATTTATTGCAAAATTAGAAGTAATTAAGTGAAGTAAGTAAGTGACGGCACGGTTGGTGCAGTGGTTAAGCGATTGACTGCTGCGCTGGGTGTCGCGGGATCGATTCCCACACGGAACAAATATTTGTATGACCTACAAGTAGTTGTTCCGGGTCTGGCTGTTTGTGTATGTGAGTTTAAATGTTTGTGAACGCACCCACAATACAGGAGCATTTCCTATTGTGGGGCAACGTTTAAAAAATAAAATATCTATTTACAAAAAATCTATTGTTTGGACTAAAATAATAACCCATCTGTACTGAACAGCTCAGTGGCTGTTTATGTCAGTTGATAGACACTGCGTTTCAAAGCTGGGCACAAGACCGTTAATCCGTTAATTAAAGAAATTAATATTTCGATGAACGGATTAAATTAACTTTTAAGTTACCTAACTTTATAATTGTTACTTTGGAAAATTAACGGAAGTTAATGAGTCGGAAATTAATGAGTTGATGAGTTATTAACTTCCGTTAAATTTCCAAAGTCCGTTAAATATTCGTTGAGTAGGTACCAACTGTTTACCAAAAGAAAACCGCACGGACTGCGCCACGCTGCTATAAACACATTCTGACAATCTCTAAATAATTAATTAATTATTATTACAAACTCTGAACCCTTCCGTTATTAATTATTTTTCATGTCCTATCTAAAATTCCATAGCCCATACAACATTTTTTTATAAGTAAATCACTAATGTGACACATAAACAATGCAATTTCTAACACGAGGTAACAATTAACGTTAACTTCTGTTAAATCTTCCGAAATGTAACGCTTTATCGTTTAACAAAGTTAACAATTTTAGTAACGTATTAGCGATTAACGAAATGAACTATTTGATTAAGGGCTTACAGGGCCTAAACACAAAAATCGCAAGTTTTAGAAACAATAGAAGTATATGATCGACTACAGTAAACAAAATCAGAAAAATATATGACATTCTGAAAGTGGATACAACTTGTGTAGCGAAATTTCTAGGCATCCTGATTGACAACAATTTGACTTGGAAACCTCATGCCGATGACGTATGTAAGAAGTTAAATAAATCAGCATACGTACTGTATAACCTATCACATAAAGTTAGCAACGATACACTTCTACTAGCTTATCATGGATTGGTTGCGTCAGTGTTAAGATTTGGAATCATATTTTGGGGTAACTGTAGTGAGAGGGAAGAGATTTTTAGGGCCCAGAAACGGTGTATTAGATCTATGTCAAACCTAAAAAGCACAGACAGCTGTGAACCTGTGTTTCGGTCTCTGAGGATACTAACTCTTCCATGTTTGTATATATTGGAGGTGGCAATTTTTGTAAAAACGAATCTTAATTTATTTCCGTCACTGGCCAATATAAGACCACGTAATGGCCCTTTGAGGTCCCAATACAAGAACTTGCTACATTCGGGTCATTACAAAACAGCACTGTTACGGAAAAGTATTATGACAATAGGACCTGTCATTTATAATAAAATACCTCATAGTTATAAAGATTATTCCGTAAACATTTTTAAATCTAAGGTAACTGCACTACTTTTAGACAAATGTTACTACACAGTGAAAGACTTTTTAAATGACATGAATTTATCCAGATTATGATTGTTATACTTAATTAATTCCAAAATTGACCCTGTAAGACTTATTTAACTGACTATATTATTATTAATTGACTTCACTATAATTTCTGTTTTGTTTTGTTGACACTCTTTTGTTTGTTTGTATTAATAATTTAATTTATGTAATAATTTGCACGCCATAAGGTAGACTGTAGCCGATCTCTTTAATTTATGTACAACATCTTATTCCTGTACCTACATTCATAGCAAATAAAGTTCTGATTCTGATTCTGATTCTGATTCTTCAGGATATATGCTAGGTAGGGAGTGTGTTGAAAATATAATACAACTAATTTGATAAGATAGAAAAAAACCGGCCAAGTGCGTGTCGGGCCACGCACAGTGTAGGGTTCCGTAGTAGCCCGTTATCACAATGTAGTACGATTCTGTTGTTCTTTATTCTGAATAGGTAAAAAAAAAAACATATTTTGGTTTTCAATGCAAGTCTTTACATATTATAAACAAGCAACTACTTCATCTTTATATTTGGTACAAAATTATCCAACACCCAAGTTCAACGACTATTACTGCTAAACTAATAAAGTTATCTTAACCGCTATACTTTTCCTTTAAAGTTCATGTCATGCACTATCATCGAGAATTTTCCCAGATTATTCAAGCCAGTAGTTTAGCTTTTAGAGGGGGGGGGACGCCCTACTGGAACAAAAATTTGCACTTTAAACTTAAATATTTCGGAAATGGAGCATTAAATCCAAAAATAATTTTAGCAACCCCAAAGCCATTTTAGAAGACCTATTCAACGATACCCCACACGATGGGGTAGATGATGAAAAAAATATTCCTCCCCACTTCACATGTAGGGGAGCTACCCTAAAAAAAATATTTACCAAAATTTTATTTTACCACTTTGTCGGCGTAACTGATATACGTACTCTTACAAAATTTCAGCTTTCTAGTGCCAACGGTCACAGAGATTAAGCGAGGACGGACAGACAGACGGACGGACAGACAGACATGGCGAAACTATAAGGGTTCCTAGTTGACTACGGAACCCTAAAAATCATGAAGATACCTCTAAAAACTTTCTTTTTACAATAAAAACCATAGTAATACATACAATCGTTCTGATTTTTTGTTAGATTATTCTACAAGCAACATACTGAAGGACTAGTGCTTAAATTTTTTAGTCCAAACAATAGATTTTTTGTAAATAGATAATTGCTGCATATTTTGCAATAAATTACCAGCGTTCTGTCATCACGCTTCTCTTTCTTTTCTATGCAGTCCGGCAAAGACCGCGATTCAGGTCATGTAATCGCCTTAATCTTGGTCTGTGTGGTGCCGGACTTAAAGAATAGCACCACCCCTTACTTCCCGTGGGTGTCGTAAAAGGCGACTAAGGGTCTTACCGGAGAATGGGCAGCAGCGTTCTCTATGCATTTCACCATCATACCATACTGCGATCGCCAACCCGCCTGCCAAGCGTGGTGATTATGGCAAACCCCCCAAAATTGGGGGAGGCCTATGTCCAACAGTAGACGTCTATCGGCTGAAATGGTGGTAGTCGCCTTAACGGTGCCCAGCTATGCTCCGTCTCTCCGACTCCTCACCAAAAGAGTTGTAAAAAGGCCAAGCTGGTGATGACAGCAATTGACTCAGTTGTAAGTTAGAATAAACAACTTGTATAATATCCCTCTTTCCCCAAAAACCAACTTTCTCACGTAAAAACTTAACTCAAATAAAGGGCCAACAAGATTCCCTACAGTACACTGTATAATAGCACACAAGTTGTACCAACAAAATGTTTAAGCAGTAACTAAGAAAATACCTAAAAGGGTGGAGTGTTAAACGTGCAACGGAGAGTTGTAGAGTGTACAGCACAAACACAGGTGATCAAATGTATGTACATACTCGTATAAACAACGGAGTGCGTTTAAATTGAAGATTCTTGTCGCGCCGGACAAGGATTTGGGGAGCTGGATAAGAATTTAATTTATATCCATAAATTCTTATCCAGCTTCCCAAATCCAATCCAATCCAATTCCCAAATCAAATCAAATTGCTTAAAAGTGATTTTCGTATTAGAATCCTCTAATGCAAAAATCACTTGTAAACAATATAAGTACTTCTTAACCCATTGAAGGACACTGAACGAGACACGTCTGGGGACGTTTAGTATCACATAAAGTGTTAAGACCTTTCGTTTGATATCAAACACGATATAATGATCAGCATCTTCCTGCCCCTGTCCTAGTTACTTGGGGTCGGCACACGCTTTTTTCTTTCATTCTCCCCTGTCAACCATCACGCTATCATTCACTCTCTTTTCTTTCATATCATTCCATCTTTTCTTTTCTATCGTTCCTCACGCAATCCAACCATCTTTTCTTTCCTACCATTCTTCACGCAACCCAACCATCTTTCCTTTCCTATCATTCCTCACGTAAATTTACTGCCTTTGGCGACTTTCAAATGTCCCCTTATATACTTAACCCCCCTTTCTCCCCCTATCCCTTTGAATACACGTATTAGTCATAAAATAAGTGGTATATGGGCCATAGTAGCCTTAAATAAAATGTTTTATTACAACTTAAAATCTTTCACCAACTAAAAGAGTCAAATTTCTATTCCACCACACAGGTGCTCCGGTGCTCCGAACAACATGTAAGGCGATGTTTACAACGTTAGAGAGATGCAAATAAACTCTGGTGGCTTAAAATTGACGACGCAACATTCGCACTGTGCCTGTAACCATTACTCTTGGCTGTAAGTGTTGTTTGAGAGCGGCTGTAAATTTTAATGGAGCTACGTACGAGTAAATTAAGTGAAAATTTTAAAGTTATGTAGTAGTATCCATTCATTTAGGTAATTATGTCTCATCAAAAACAGCGTCATAGCTACCATGTATCGGCTGTATCAATGCTATGAAGCCCTCGGGCTATAGAGGCTGTAGCGGTATCTACAACGCCACATGCGAACAACGCGTCATACTGACGTCACGCTAAAACCTGAATCTCGCAAGCAGAGTTTACCGCGCAACTAGCATAGATACAACTGCCCGACATGAATCATCGGGCAGTTGTCCGCCAGACTCAACACCCGTCTGGTTGAAAGCTCCTCCCATTTCTTAGAGTATGAGTGAACTTTATACACTAAACGAAAAGTAAGAAGTTATCCACAATCTCAAATTTTTAATGATAAAAGGCTCGGAGTAAATGAGTTCCTAATTAAAAGAAGAAAACTAACGTTATTTATTTATGGCTTACAAAGGCGTGAAGCGAATGTCTCAGTTGCAGCCCGGAGTCAGGATTCGTGCCTGATTGATGGCAATAGGCTCGCCCCCTATTACCTGGGACTTAAACATAGGTGGCGAAATGTAGGTGTACTTTAGTTACACTTCTGCCCAACTCTTCGAGGCAATGGAGATCACACGGAGAAGTTTCGAAAACAACAAATATTGCGAAATTCTTATCAGAAGTAACTTGCCGTCTCGAATCTTTTTATACAAAGAGCTTATAGACCCGTGCAACTCCAAGGGATTTGTTATGTGCAAAACAAGGTTGAAAAGTCTGATGTATACCTAACTGTCACGAGCATAAATATTTTACTATGGACGGCCTGGACAGTAATAACTGATTTCATGATTCATCCAAAAAGACGAACGACGAACGACGTTGTCAAAAAGACGGCAAATATGTGATCATTTGAAGAAGGCATATAAAAGTGGCATATAAAATAGATTTATCAACTTCCGCAGATAGTGTTATCACCTGAAGTATGTGTAGAGAAAATCCGTTTTCTTTTATTTTATCGTGTTGGGATATCGATATTCATTAGGTCTGTGAGGTTCAACCAGAAAAAAAAATTTTTTTTTGTTTATAACTAAACAAAAAACTATTTGTTTATAACTAATATTTCAAGTGACTTGACCTGTAGTCGACGACCCAATTTTACGCAAAATCTTCTTGCCCCACATACCGCAGTGTCTCAAGACGAAAGTCTTAGACCAGTGCGTGTTGCCAGTGATGACATATGGCACTGAAACGTGGTCGCGCACAATGGGCCTTATAAGAATGCTAAAAGTCACCCAAAGGGCAATGGAGAGGGCTATGCTTGGAGTTTCCCTGCGTGATCGAATCAGAATGCGGAGATCCGCAGGAGAACCAAGGTAACCGACATAGCCCGAAGAATTGCCAAACTTAAATGGCAGTGGGCAGGGCACATTGCTCTCAGAACAGATGGCCGATGGGGCCGAAAGGTTCTGGAGTGGCGACCGCGTACCGTTGGAAGGCCTCCCACAAGGTGGACCGACGACCTTGTGAAGGCCGCAGGAACCCGTTGGATGCGGAAAGCACAGGACCGGTCGAAGTGGAGGTGCTTGGGGGCGGCCTATGTCCAGCAGTGGACGTCTTTCGGCTGAAATGATGATGATGATGACTTAGGTATATTAACAGTTTACACCACACATATAAGTTATTAGTCAATATCACTAATTACACATGTCATACAATCATAAAATTAGGTTACATAACATAATAAAAACTGGACAAAAGATGAAACTACTTAAATTAAATGTAACAAAATTGGTCAACCTATTGGAATGCTGTATCGGCTTCAAAAATATGTGTCACCTCTTAGAATGCTCGTAACTGTTCCTGTAATATCACTAGACCGGAACACAGCTATGCTTTACCAGGTATACTATTTTTAATACACACATTTTTTTTAATGGGCAGGTAGCTTATTAATTTAGTTTTGCAGCACCGGTGGCTTTTAGAGGATGTTGTGTGCTAAAACTTTTAACACAACAATTTTTATTTTCAGCTAACAATTTCTATCCGAGCGAACAAATTGAGCTTTTAGTTCTGGATTTTTAATATAAAACTTCTACTTCCTGATTAACACACATGACATCCCGCCAATATTTTTCGGAAGAGTAGGTAAACGTGTAGATACATACAAGACGAAGAGAAAGAGATTTATTCGTCGGAAATGGTACCTATGTACAAAGTTGTTTAGTTTATAGAGATAAGTTCTGGATGAATATTTACAATGATGAAATGAATGAACCGATTTTAATGAAACTTCATATGCATAAGCAGGATACAGAGGTCTAAAAATTTAGTAAAGAACATTGTCGAAATGTCCATTAGTCTATTAAAAAAAAATATAACTAAAAATCTCTCGTTTCTATGGAAAATTTAAAATCGGTCTAATTTAGCTGTAACACTGTTTTTAACCGACTTCAAAAAAAGGAGGAGGTTTCTCAATTCGACCGTATATATGTTTTTTTTTTTTTTTCGAAAATATTCTCAACTAACTGTTTTAGACCTTTGTATCCTCCTTATGTGTATGAAGTTTCATTAAAATCGGTTCATTCATTTCGAAAAACAAGGGCTTGAAAGTTTGTATGAAATGCCGTACGGCGTACTTCGTAAAAATATGAATTTACCGATTGCTTTCTACTTTCGTGCGATGACAAGGAGGCATGTTTACATTTGATAATATATTTTCAGCTGTGTTTTGGAAAAAGTACAGACGCCAGCACATCAAGCTACCCGAAACTGTCAAATTTTACCAATCAACTTTGAACCATCTGCTATAGCGATAAAGTTGAAAATCTATTAAAGAAATTTGATAGATTGTAGTAGCTTAATGTGCTGGCGTCTGTAAAACACCCATCACTACACTTTTGCTACAGTATGTATTCCTTTTTTAAATTAAGTTACTCTCAAACGCTATTAATTTATTTCTGTATGCTTGTTTTTTATTATTTTTTATTAAGCTACTCTCAAACGTTGTTAACTTATTGTAAAGTGCTTGTTACTAAATACATAAAATACAGCGGAAACGGAAAGAACTTCGTTTCAATTTATCGCCTTCGTGTTTTATTTTGCAGACTGAAAAGGTTTTTGCAATATAAGTAAAAATCAATTGCCAAGGTGGGTACTGCAATTCCGAAGTAGCATTGAATTTGAGTTTTGCAAGATTTTTTTGCCTCTGACACTCTAAAGCTATCGTTCACTCATCAGCCTAGCCTTTTCCCAACTATGTTGGGGTCGGCTTCCAGTATTTTACATGGAGCGACTGCCTATCTGACCTCCACAACCCAGTTACTGGATAATACGATACCCCTTGGTAAGACTGGCTGTCAGACTTTCGGGCTTCTGACTACCCGTAACGACTGTCAAAGATCCACGAATGACAGCCGGGACCAACGGCTTAACGTACTTTCCGAGGCACGGAGGGGTCTCGGTATGTAAAGATGGTCACCCATCCACAGACCAACCGCGACAAGCGTAGCTTAACCTGATCGATCGACCTGTGCGGCTGTTATTATTTAGCCACTATAAATAAGAGACTCATAAATCATTCATTATTTCATAAAAGACACTTTCGAGATAAAGCCTAAAAAAACATATTTATCTAAGTTACAATAGAGTAAAGAACAACAATCAAGCCTATTTGAAAAAGTTTTGCTAAAAAAGTTTTGTTTACGAAAACAAGGACCGAGGGGGTGACTAGAGGGGTACGGAGGGGGATGCAAAATAAAGCAATCAGTTATCCGTTAGGTTTGTTTTTTGATAAAAACGTTGACTTTGCAATCTTGCGTCTGAAATTAAACGTTGCGCGGTACAAAAGTTGAGGGGACGGCTTCTGTTGGGATCTTGATGAGTGGACTGTATATTTCTGTTAAGGTTTTCGTTGGCGTCGGTGGCAGGGTGTGTGGCGACTATCAATGCAAACTCGTTAACTTCTCAAAAATAATATAATTGTAGAACAAAAACAACTCGCGTGCGTTACATTTACGGAAAATCGCTTGACAACTCACAAGCCAATGTTGCGAGTATATAAAAAATAATTAAACTTTGTTGGTGTTGCCAACAGCTTCTCTATCCTTCATTTTATCCGACTACAACGAAACAAAAAGGAGGGTTACGATTTTGACCGGTATACGTACCGTAAACCGGGGTTACTTTGAATAGCGGGATGACTTTGATCAAAACTTCCATTTCATATAAAATCGCGAATTGCTTAAAACGAAACGCAATTTGTTCGTTTTTTTTTCTAAGTTAGCAAAATTGAAGAATTGTTGAATTCTTTCAAGACATGCTGGGAATTTACCAACCATTTAAATTGAAATATGGAATTATATGTTATTCTCTATTTATAGCTACATAATGATAATTGTGCTGCAAAACTTCATGTGAACTTAATCATTGTGATGGTATAATGAAATTTCTAGATAAACTCAATTATGTGGCCTATTATCGATTAACCAATACAGTGATTATTGTTTTTCTAACGTCAAAATTAATGCAATATCTTGAGTTTGTTTAATGCGGGGTGTCATTGATAATATGGTGTGAGATTGATCGGATGATGCCCCGAATATATGAAATGAAACTTGGGTCCCGTGAATACACAACCGCGAATAGAAGAAGCGCTTAGTCAAATAGTGGAAGGAAGTTTAAGCATTCTTTTTTAGTTTTAATTTAACTTTTCATGATCAAAGTTACCCCATACGACAAAAAAGACAATAATTATTTTTCCCGTTGGCAGATTTTGATTTTACAAATTGTATTGGCATTATAATTGGGGTAACTTTGTAACTACGTAATAAAATTGTCTATTTTATTAATCCCAAACTTATCAAAGTAACCCCACTCTACGTATAACTTTGATCAGACAGTTTTTATTTTTTTTCTCAAAATCTAGCCATATTTTTTCATTTATTATTACAGAAATCGCGAGTTTAAACAAAACCGATTATTAGACCGATTATATATTTTTTTACAACCAGAGATTTAAAAGATATGGGCCTTCAAAGTTCAAACCGGGGTTCGGTTTACGGTATGTATAAGCTCAACCTACCAACCACAACCAACCACCACAACCACAACCAGTCTTACCAAGGGGTTGATCACCAGATGGCGCTGCCATACGATAATATAAACTTCTTGTCAATTTTTTTTTCAAAAATCGTTTTTAGTTAATTTACCAAAGTTTTCATTGAAGTACAGAGCTTAAAGCAATGGTTAAGTAACAAGGATCCAGAGATACTGTTATCTCAACACAGTGAGTCAGTGATACGGTTAAAAACGTAAACAATTATTTAGTGCAGTGATGTGAGTGAAGTTCAATGTTGAACCTAAAAACGGCTGACGAAAACAAACTTCTGATACCGATTAATTTAGCATAAAACCAAACAAAAGAATAGTGAAGTGAAGAAAAAGTGCCTAAAAGTATAATCTTTGCATCAAGACAAAAGAAAAAAAAAATAGAATACCGTCAACGTGAATTAATGAAATAGCGACTCCTGATTTATATGAATAGATGAACATTTTCGACGTAGTAACTTAAGTCGATTTGGGCGATAGAATAATCGCTAGGATTGCTACGTCGGAGTGCGCAGGATCAAATCTCAGGCGAGATATTTTTTTTTTTTTTTATATATTTTTTTTTCTTTGATACATAAAGTTTTAGAGATTTTTATTGTTTGCAACTTTTTTTTGTCACATACTGAGTAGTAATGGCGCCTCTTAATGAGTGTGCGGGCTGTCGAAATGTCTTGCCCAGAAGAGACTTCTTAAGCTGCACAGTATGTAAGTCAAAATACGATCTCGAATGCGCCAATGTAACGCCTAAATCATTTGCACTAATGTCGATTAAGCAAAGAGCTGTTTGGAAATGTCCTGAGTGCTGCAGCAAGGTACCAAAACGAGATAACTCTAACACCCCTTTGCGTCCGGGCCAGTGCAGTGAAGTTGAAGGTCTTGGTGTCGGGGAACAAGAACGCACGAACATAACCCTAAGTGCTACCTTAAAAACATCGCCACCGAAAGCTAAGGAGATTCCCAGTTCAGACCCAGATGGCTCGCGCGATGCCTCAAATGTCGGTTTGCAAAGTTTAACCCAATCACCAATAAAGGCTAAGGAGTCCCGGCACGTGACGACAGATATTCCACAGAATGAACCCAAACTCAATAAGTCGCCGTCGAAGTTTGCAGGTTCTCCCCCTAAGTCTGTCGCAAAAACAATGGAACCTAAAGTTGCCTCGCCATTAAGTGCCGCAGAATTGAAATCACCTTCGCAATCTCGAGGTCCTGAAACACTGGTAACGGAGAGCAGTCTTCGTGAGATTTTGCAACAGGAGATCACCATTGCTCTAAAGTCAACTCTTGAGAAAATAGTGGCGACAGAATTTAGTAACATCCACAAGAAGATAGACAACTTTCAGGAATCTCTTGAATTCATGAACGTTAAATTTGAGGAAATGAAAGCAGGCTATGAGGAGAAAAAAGTTATAATTAATGATCTCAGACGTGAAAATGAATTCCTGAAATCAACCATAAAAGACATCTCAGCAAGATTGAATACAGTAGAACTTCACATGCGTGATTCAAATTTAGAAATTAATGGTATTCCGGAGCATCGTTCAGAGAACCTTGTTAACACAGTTATGCAATTGTCAAAAATTGTGGAAAGTCCTCTATCTGACAATGACATTCAATATGCAACCAGGGTTGCTAAAATGTCAAATGATAACGATAGGCCTCGACCAGTAATAGTCAAACTACGTACTGCTCGCCATCGAGATAATGTTCTTGCGGCGACTACCAAATTTAATCGGAAAACCCCTGATGATAAACTGTCAACTCAGCATCTCGGTATAGGAGGCCCAAGAAAACCGGTATTTGTGACTGAGCATTTGACACCAGCAAACAAGTCATTGCACGCTGCCGCTCGGAAAAAGGCCAAGGAAATGTCCTATAAATTCGTCTGGGTTCGTAATGGGCGAATTTTTGTTCGAAGGGATGTCGAATTCCAGTCAATTCTGATCAAGAATCTCGACAGCCTGAACCTTATAGTCTAGGATTAGTAGTGGTAACTGTAAATGTTTTGGTATCGCTCTCGTCGCAATGCTTGACATTTATTACCAAAATGTACAAGGACTGAGAACAAAAACAGATGTAATCTTAAAAAGTGTTCAAACAACGAATTATAGCGTAATTGCACTTACAGAAACATGGCTTAACCCCAAAATTTGTGACAGCGAACTGATAGATGACCGATACACACTATACCGCAGAGACCGACACTGCACACTTAACAAAAAAAAAGATGGTGGTGGAGTAATGCTAGCTGTTTCTAGAGACATACCATCAGCTAGAGTCACTAATTGGGAAAGCGGGGCAGAAGATTTGTGGGTCATCTTAGACCTAACAATTGGAACTAAAGTGAGAAAATTAGCAATATGTGTTGTTTACTTACCACCACCTGTAAAGTTAGAAGCACTTGCAACGTTTCTTGATAAAGTGGAATATGTTATTAATCAAGCAGATGATCTGGTCATCCTAGGTGACTTTAACTTAGGCTTTATTACTTGGAGCGCTACGGTGGACTGCAATTATTTGAGCCCATCCAACTACGAAACCACTCTTGGACACTTGCTTGTTGACTTCCTTAATATCAATAACCTGTATCAGGTAAACTGTATTAATAACTGTGACAATAAATTATTGGACTTGACTATTACAAGTTTGCCTGGCGCCTATGTTACAGCGCCATTAAACGTTCTTAGTAAATGTTACTCAAACCATCCTAATGTATTGCTCAATATTCCATTTAATAGTGTAACATATTTGCGATCAAAGCCTGAAAAAAAATATAATTTCTTTAAAGCTGACTATAAAGCCATCGTCAGTGAGCTAAAGAGTGTAGAATGGCAAGAGCGAATTCTTAACTGTAATGGCGTGGATAGCATGGTCGCGGAGTTTTATAATATTCTTGGAATTGTTATTGAAAGGTCAGTGCCTAAAACGGGAACTATAAGAGCTAAATTCCCCTCGTGGTTTAGTAGTTCGTTGATTAGACTTGTATCTGAAAAGGAAAAAATTCGTAAGAAATATAAAAGATTTGGTAATCCCCGAGACCAAATAGAATATCAATTGCTCCGTTCTCGCTGTCACAAACTTTACGATGAATGTTACTCCAAATTTAAAACAAAAATAGAGACCAACATTCCTAAAAATCCAAAAGCCTTTTGGAGTTTTATCAAAAACAAACGCGGTGGTAAATCATCTATTCCTACAAGAATAACGCTGGGAGATGAGATCGCTAAGACTGGCTCTGAAATAGCAAACTTATTTGCTAATCATTTTTCCTCCGTGTACACGGCAAATGTTACCACGCAGTCCACACCTTCTCATTATGTTCAATCACCTGACCATCAATCACAATATGGGACTTCGAACTTCATTTCGAGCATAAAATTTGATGAGTCTGACGTTTCTAAGGCAATTAAGAAGATTGATCCAGCAAAGGGTGCGGGACCTGACTTCGTTCCGCCAGTATTCGTCAAAAGGTGCGGTTCTGCTCTTGCGCTTCCATTAATGCTGATATTTAACCGTTCCTTAATGGAAGGCAAATTCCCTGAAGAATGGAAGAGAGCTCGTATTGTTCCCATATTCAAAAAGGGTGATCCAGCCAGCGCAGTTAATTACCGTCCGATATCAATACTTTCATGTTTTTCAAAACTCTTTGAATCTATGTTGTGTCCCATTATCTCCCAAATGGTGGACTCAAACATCTCAGACTATCAGCACGGATTCAGACGTGGGC
Organism: Mesoligia furuncula; assembly: GCA_916614155.1. Taxonomy (NCBI): domain Eukaryota; kingdom Metazoa; phylum Arthropoda; class Insecta; order Lepidoptera; family Noctuidae; genus Mesoligia; species Mesoligia furuncula. The sequence goes on along the minus strand of OU744791.1, from coordinate 2,349,350 downwards.
GTTCAACTATAACAAACTTGGTGCCCTTTATTTCTGAAATTTCATGTGACGTTGATAAGGGATTGCAGATAGACGCAATATATACCGATTTCAGCAGCGCCTTTGATAAAGTAAATCATAACTTACTAGTAGAAAAACTGAGATGGTTTGGTATCGGTGGCGTACTGCTGAAATGGTTCAAATCATATCTGTCAAAAAGACCACAATCTGTAGTGGTAAGTGGCTTCGGATCTGAGGTATATTATGCGGACTCGGGTGTTCCGCAGGGATCTCATTTGGGGCCGCTTCTCTTCCTTATCTTCATTAATGACATAACTGCTCACATACGACATTGTAGATTTTCCTTATTTGCTGACGATCTTAAAATATATAAAGTGGTAAACTCTATTACTGACGCAGTCCTAATTCAGAATGATTTGAACAATATCTTACATTGGTGTAACGTGAACAGTATGACTCTAAACGCTGATAAATGTCATCACATAACATTCACAAGGAAAAAGACACCAGTTCAAACAAAGTATGATATTGGTGGTGTATCATTAGAGCAAGTGAATGAAATTCGAGATTTGGGTGTGATCGTGGACAGCAAGCTGAAATTTACTGCGCACATTGATAAAGCAGTGACAAAGGCCGCCCAAATGCTTGGGTTTTTGAAGCGCAATTCCAGAGGATTTATACACCAAAAGACCAAGGTGTTACTCTACAATGCCTTAGTGCGCAGTCATCTTGAGTATGCAAGTAGTGTATGGGCCCCTTATTATGCAGTGCACTCGCAACGGGTGGAAAGCATACAGCGAGCTTTCACGAGACATCTTGCTTTTGCAACAAGAGGCTTCTCCCATAGAAAGCCATACATGGAGCGTTTAAAAAAATTTAAAATGATGTCACTTCGCGATCGCAGACGTTTACTAGATTTATGCTTCCTCCATAAATTAATTAATGGGAAAATACAATGCAGTTGCCTTTTGCAAAGTGTTTCTCTAGCAGTTCCAAGAATTTACCCAAGGGCTAAAAAAAATAAAAAGGTATTTGATACACCTTTTGTAAAAACTAACCTCGGTTTACAATCGCCAGTTATACGAATAAGCAACGAATACAATAATACTGTATCAAACACACCAGACCTTGATATATTCAGCGATAAGCTACCGGTATTCAGAAAGAAAATCACGCTATCCTTGCCAAGTTGCTTTTAATTTCAATTTTTATATTTATATTTTTTTAATTTTTGTAAATTTTAATTTTTTAAATTATTGTTTTTGTTCTTAACTTTTTGTTCATGTTTGTTACCCTTCATACTTACTTTAGTCTGTTTTAGTTTATATTAGTTTTAATTTAGCATAATATGCTTTTCAAGGCAGCAAGATATATATTCAATGCTATGTACGCCGTAATTGTCATGTACATCAGTCCTTTAGTTATTAAGATTATTCTAGCATAAGTTTAATGTACATGATGTGGCTGTGCTTTTTTTTAAATAAATAAATAAAAGGGGTATCGTATTACCCAGTGACTGGGTTGTGGAGGTCAGATAGGCAGTCGCTCCATGTACAATACTGGTATTCAGCTGCATCCGGTTGGACTGCAAGCCGACCCCAACATAGTTGGGAAAAGGCTAGGCAGATGATGATGATGATGTATGTATAAGATAAACTGCTTATCATAATTTGATAGGTAAAGGTAAGGTAAGGTAAGTAAGGTAAAGGTATAGGTATCGGTGAAACCATCCTATCGGCCGCTGGTTATATCTTATATGCTATGTGACGTCACATTAAAATGATAAGGCGCCCTCTAGAGGATATAACGACATGAACTAAAAAAACAATACATTATAACAGTTGTAAGGGATCATAGGCTTTAGGGCAAAGTGGCATAATATGTATGAAATACAAAATAAATTGTACAAAGTTGTATATTTAATAGACGATAGATATTGAATAGTTTGTACTTAAATAACAATTTTAGATGAGAATATATTCTTGTTTCATGATTTTTCAGAAGTCGGGTCTTACTTTTTATATTTATACTAGCAGCGCCCCACGGTTTCACCCGCATAAGTGTCAAATATCGGGATAAAAACTATCCTATGTCCTTCCCCGGGACTCAAACTATATCTATACCAAATTTCATCTAAATCGGTTTAGCGGCTTAAGGGTCAAATCACACTGAGATGGCAGCGAAGCGGCAAGCAGTTTCAGTGTCATATAATTTTAAACTTTATCTTCATTACTATAATACATAGTATCACTTGAGAAACTTGAGTCGTCGGAGTGCTCGCGGTGCCGCGGGCGGCCGCGCGACCTTTCAAGTTTCTCAAGCGATACTATGTGTTATAGTAATGACGGTAAAGTTTAAAATTATATGACACCGAAACTGCTCGCCGCTTCGCTGCCATCTCGGTGTGATTTGAGCCTAAGCGTGAAAAGGTAATAGACACACAGACAGACAGAGTTACTTTCGAATTTATAATATTAGTATGGATAATCTTTGACTATACTTTTAGTGTACAAACATGAGATGATGGTGATGATCCACAGGAGAACTAAGGTAACCGACCACAGATACAGATAGACCTAGATAACGCAATCACGAACTGTATGAAATCAAGCATGCCATTTTTTGACTACCTACTATGACGTCACATGTTCGCGCTCTCGCTCAAGCTTACCCAGCCACCAGTATACAGGACTGAGCGCGAAAGTGGCGGCTTACGATTTTTGAACGTAAGCTGGTGCGATTTTTGGCACGCGAATTAGATGCTCTTGCGTTATCTAGCCCGAATAGTAACCAAACTTAAGTGGCAAGCGTCAGGGCACATTCTCGTAGAATAGATGGCCGGTAGGGCCGAATGGTTCTGGAGTGGCGACCGGGTACCGGAAAACGTACGGTTGGAAAGAATCTTACAAGGACTGCTGTGTTATCTGGTAAAGACTGCAGAAACCACGTGGATACGAGAAGCATGGAACCGGTCGAAGTGGCGATGCTTGGGCGAGCCCTGTGTCCACCCAGAGGACATGGTTGGAGCACGGTTGGAGGTCTGCCCCGTTTGGGTGGTGCACCTCCGTGTCCTCGTAGAGGCGATCGGCAGCGGCGGCGACCTTTCGCGTCCGGCCCTGGTGCAAGCCATATTCCGGAGCGAGAGGGAGTGGGAGGCAGTCACCTCCTTCTGCGAAGCAGTCATGCTAGCGAAGGAGGTGGCGGGATGGATAAGGAAGAGAGCCTCCCGTCCCAGCCGCCACGGGACGAGTCTCGGCCACCGTAGGCGTGGGTCTGCGGACGGAGAGTAATGGGTAGCTCACCGTCCGATCAGGACCAGGCCCGTGCCGGACGGCGCGTACGTGTTCCAAGCGCGCCTCAAAGAGATGTCAGCATTAAGGAAGGGGCCCCTTAGGGCCGAAGCCTGCTGGATCAGTGGGATTGTCCGAAAGGGTTACCGCTGGCCCAGAACATAAAGGGCTAAGGAAGGAACACGGGTGGGATTTAGTCAGTAAGAGTGTAACGATGTACGAAAATGAGGACTTGTTTTTGTTGCATGTAAACTACAAACGTTTTCCTAACACATTTTCCTGTATCCCAGTTGATACTCATTTGCCACATACTGCGGAGTCTCGTTCCATGTATTTACGTCACGTTGATTGCGCGTTGTACTTTGATTACAACTCAAACCGACTAATCAGGACTGATATATTCAATCGGAAATAGTGAGGGAATTTGTGATGTTTGTTATTTGGGTGCAGACGGCAAAATAGTTAACACACACTGGAGTAAAAGAGGTATTTAACTGCATTAGCAAAAGGAGAAAGCGACGATAATTTAACGGCCTTCTGGCGAATGAGGATTGATTTGAATTAAGGATGCTGTGTTATCCACTTTAGCAATGTAGCCTGCATTCGTGATTTGCCAATAATGTAAACAAATACGAGTATAAGGAAAAATAACTTTAAATCCTATACAATAAAGTTCAGTTTAAGCTACAACAGTTTCATTAGTGCTAGTCACTCTGAAATTAACTTAATTACCATTAAAATAAAGTTGAAATTTGAATAGACTTTAGGTTGCGTGTTAATGCTAATCATAAGTCATCAACTATCGCTCTCGTCGCTCTTCTTCCCATGGGGTTGGGCTGAAACAACAGAACGCCACCTGCTGCGATTCCTACATACTCCTTTTTCTTCATTTCTCTTCATATATCTGGTCAAACACGCACGTCAGTTGCGAGTACGCACCCAACCTTTTTAAAGAACGGCACCAATAAGTTCGCTACATTGTTATGTAATGCTAGAACTGAGAGATGGCGCCTTGAAGACTATACCGCTACACGGCAACCAACATGCATACAGCTCAGGTAAGTCGACTGAATCCGCCCTTCACCTAGTAGTCAGCCAGATAGAGGAAGCGATTCACCAGAAAGGCACCTGTCTGGGCACTTTTATAGACATCGAAGGAGCCTTCGACAAAACTAACTTCTCCAGTATCAACAGCGCCCTCTCCAGACATGGGGTAGAACAGGTACTAGCGGACTGGATCACTAACATGCTAAGTAAACGAGTGGTTCGCCTTGAAGGTGAGCAGCAGCTGGCCATGATAGCCAGAGGCTGCCCCCAGGGAGGGGTGCTGTCCCCCCTTCTATGGAATCTGGTGATCAATGACCTCATCGCCAAACTCAACGCCAACCGCTTTTACACAGTAGGTTATGCCGATGACCTCACAATCCTAGTTTCGGGGAAGGTGACGGGCACGATATGCAACCTCACTCAGCAAGCGCTACGAATCGTAGAAAAATGGTGCAGGGATTTTGACCTATCGGTGAACCCTACTAAGACAGAGCTGGTCATGTTTACCCACAAACGAGCTATGGGCCCTTTCCGCCTACCAAAACTGTTCGATACTGAACTCCAGTTGGCCAACGAGGTAAAGTACCTTGGTGTCACATTAGACAGTAAATTAAACTGGAGCAGTCACCTGGACAATAAACTGAACAGGGCCTGCATAACCTTTTGGCAGTGCAGGAGAATGATAGGTAAGAAGTGGGGCCTATCCCCTAAAATTACACTTTGGCTGTACACTGCAGTGATCCGCCCCATGATCACCTACGGGGCTGTGGTCTGGTGGCCCCGCACCAAGCTAGTTACAGCCGCCAACAAACTACAACGCATGCAAAGACTAGCCTGCATGGCGGCTACAGGTTGCATGAGGACTACTCCGACGGCAGCAGTTGAAGCCATCCTGGGAATCCCACCGCTCCATCTGTTCATACAACAGGAAGCGACGATGGCGGCAGTACGTCTTGATACACTAAATCTCTGGGGTAAGAGTATCACACCACACACCATGCTGCTTGAGGGACTACACAAGGAGTTCCCCATTACGAAAGCCATTAAAGACAAGGTACCTAAACAATTTATCTTTGATAAAAAATACAAGATCCAACTTCACGAGGATCGTCGATGCGAGGGGCTACGACCTACGGAGCTGCGCATCTTCACGGATGGATCTAAAATAGGTAGTGGCACAGGTGTTGGAATCTTTTCGGAAGATCTCAACATACATATTGCCACACCATTGGGGGCCCACAACACAGTGTTCCAGGCCGAATGCATGGGTATTTCTCTGGCAGCTTCAGCCATTATGGCTAGGGAAGTAAAAGACCACTCAATCCGCATACTCTCAGACAGTATGGCTGTTCTGCAAGCGCTGAACAGTTATACAGTTGACTCTGGGCTAATATACGAGTGTCACCAGCGCCTCAACCAGGTGGGTAACCTCAATAAAATAACCATTCAATGGATCAAAGGACACAGCGGTTCGCTGGGCAACGATGCAGCCGACGAGCTTGCCAGGAGAGGTTCGAGCATGGCACCAGTGGGACCTGAGCCCATCGCGCCACTTCCCTTCCGGTTTTTACGCACTCTGGTAAGGAAACGCACCAGAGACCAACACGACAAACTTTGGACGGAGCAAGGCGATTGCAGGCAGGCTAGGGAAGCACTTCCCACTTTGGATCCCCGCCTCACGAAACAGGTTCTCCGTCTAACTAAACAAAAGCTGCGTATAGTTACGGCAGCTTTAACTGGCCACGGGTCATTTAATAAACACCTCTATGTCATAGGAGTAACAGACAGTCCGCTGTGCAGGGCCTGCATGGAGGATGACGAGATAGCGGCACATGTGCTTCTAAACTGCCCGGTGATCACCACGTACAGGGCAAAGTACTTCGGTAACCCAGGTACCCTACGCGAGACGGTCAGCAACATCAAGGCGTTGCTGGCCTTCCTTGAGGAGCTGGGGTGGATCGAATAATCGATTTTCCCACCCGTACGCAAAATACGCGCATTGACGTGGAGTTGCGGAAACCAGCCCGTAATACCAATTACCAATTACCAATATGTAATGCTATTGTAGCGGTATTTACAACGCCACATGCGAACAACGCGTCATACTGACGTCACGCAAAATCCTGCATCTCGCAAGCAGAGTTTACCGCGCAACTAGCATAGATACAACGGCCCGACATGAATCATCGGGCAGTTGCCCGCCAGACACAACACCCGTCTGGTCGGAGGATCTTCCCTTTTATAGAGAGTATGAGTGAAATTTACACCCTGTTCCTCATGCCTCTATACTATAATTGTCTAATATATTTAATAATATAATTGTATTATAATTGTCTAATATTGTCTATATTGTCCGAACGGTTAGGTACTATTATCAATGAGCACAAGACGGCGCGGCGCGAGCGGCGCGGGTGAGCATGTTTCATGGACAAACAGGTAACTTAACGAGCTTATAAATTTGTGATTTTTCATGATATAGTTTTGAAATTTTGTACATAGATTCTTGACATCAAAATGCTAGACACGTGTTTCGGGTTCCGCATATACTAAAAATAATGTTGTGTATCAGGATTTTACTTATTACATTGTGTTACACGATACCCTTCCCATGTAATCGTCGTTTCAGCCGATAGACGTCCACTGCTGGACATAGGCCTCCCCCAATTTTGGGAGGGTTTGCCATAATCGCCACGCTTGGCAGGCGGGTTGGCGATCGCAGTATGCTATGATGGTGGAATACATAGAGAACGCTGCTGCCTATTCTCCGGTACGACCCTTAGTCGCCTTTTACGACACCCACGGAAAGTAAGGGGTGGTGCTATTCTTTGAGTCCGGCACCACACAGACATGTAATGTCTAATGGAAATGAATCACTAGGGGGAACATACATGCTAGTAATATTATGTACATACGCCAGCACATTAAGCTACCCGAAACTGTAAATTTTTCCCAGTTAACTTTGAACCTCATAATTTAGCGATAAACTTGAAAATCTATTAAAGAAATTTGAAAGATTTTAGTAGCTTGATGTGCTGGCGTCTGTACAGGCAGTTCGTTTGGTTACGGCTTTTCTATCTTTGTAGATGTTTATCTGTCCTTGAAATAATGTGAAAGACATGACTGTACTTAATGGAACCTCTAATAATTCCAATTTTGCGCTCCTAAAAATATTATTGAACACTAATATAATGATTGCTCGTATTTTTGAGAACCTCAAATAATTCCACATTTTGGGGTCCTTAACATACTTAATAGCCAAGTAACATCGACCAACTTGGAGGTCACAGTTTTAATCTATCCTAATCTATTTGGTCGGGGCACCCTAGCTTAGTTACTGCGACCAACCATCGATCGAACCTTGCGGCTGTTATTATTAAGCCACGAGCCCCTCTCACCTGTCCAACAGCTAATAGTCAATTTATTGATGTGTAGCAGAAGCAATACATCAGGTCTTAACAACTTCCCATATAATTATTATGATGCTCTAACTTGTCTCAAGTAATTTCATAACCACACAGGTATCCTAAAACTCCTCAATTTTTGTGCCCACTCGTTTCTTGAACACGGGACGAAAAGAAATTTACATTTTAATTTTGTTTCACGGTGACTGTTAGAAGTTTGAGACGGTCTCAGTAACGGATCTGTTTGCAGCGATACTAACTTTTTGTTTGCATAATTAACTGGTGATAGAAACGTGTACCTAGTTGAATACTGGCTTTATAGTTGAGAAAAAAAGTAGGGTGATAGTCTTTGTGTAGCGGGCTTTAGTTTGCTGGTGTTTAAGTATTTTTAAGAGGGATTTATGTAGGTTTTGTTAGGTAAAAGAATTGGAAAAGTGACTATAAAACTACGTGAAGGGAGAAATCAGTAGAGCCTGATTGTCTGGATGCTACGAAAAACGCTACGGCGTAGCGGGCGTAGCGGTGTGAGCTACACCCGCTACGCCGTAGTGTTTTTCGTCCCACGCACCTTTGGAACATTTCGGATAGATTTGAATATGATAAATTAGGCGTGTTGTCTAGAAAATCATAATTTCATATGGATTTACACCAGTGACTGAAAAGTTGTGTGAAAATCGGTTGGAATGGGCATGCGGAGGAGTGAGAAAATGTCGTGACGAAAAATGTGGTTAGCTATAAGAGTAGGGGAAGACCGAAGACATGATGCATGGACTGTGTGAAAGATAATATCGCTAAAAAGAGAGTTACTACCGAGACGATGACGACTAATATGGAAGTACGGAAGAAAAAGACATGTCGCGCCGACCTCAAATAAATTCTGATCAGGGCAGGAGAATGATGTAAAGTTATGGAGTCGCGTGTTACTTTGTGGAAATCCATGTCAATAAAATGTTGTGTAAAAATATTTAGTTTTAAATCCATTTTAACCATTCCATTCCATTTTTTCCTGGCTTGGATGCAGAATGGAGCAAAAATTTGCAATGACACTGTTATTATGATGCAACATGCACCCTAAAGGTGACGGTGAAGGTGGATCGTCACCGTATCAACACGAGCCATTCAGTATTCTTTGTATGAAACTCCCTACTGCAACGCACTCTAATCGGAATCGTAACGTAATCGCCTCGCCTCGAGACAAGTTCACGAACCGCGGTGCGGTGCGTGGTCAACTTGCAGTTCCCGCGCTTACGTCTCTCCGTACCAGAGCTTACGTCTCTTCGTCCACCCTTCCCCTCTCACCCCTCCCGCGGCCTGCCTACAGCACCATCAACCAGCTGTAGGAGAGCCGTAAACGCAGCGTCGTCTAGCCGTAGCCTCGACGTATCGGCTCTGCTGATCCGCTTTGGTTACGTGCTTACGTTAGATTGACGCCTGTTTGATGACGAGGTGAAAGGCGATACGGTGACGATCTCTTTCCGAGTTGATATGTGTGCTTTGACCTTAAATCTATACTCGACACGTGATTCGCCCCACCTTCATCCTACGTTCAAAGTCAAAGTCAAATAATTTATTTCAAGTAGGCCGTTAAAAGGCTTTGTACCGTCATTTACAAGAAAATTGAATTGATTCTGGACGCCCTTCCAAATGGTAGGGTCGTAAGAAGAAGAATGGGCTATGGTTACCATTTTAAAATGTTTTGCAATATTTTTTATACATTAATTATAATTATATGTGAAATTATATGGCTCGGTAAAGTGTTATTGAGTTTTTTCATAACTAAGGAAATGTGTATTTAATATGTACACTTCTGCAAGCACCTTCAGCTAATACAAGCGTAAAGTTATAATACTGTTTTAATTACATAAATTCCATATTGGTTAGTTCTGGGCACAGCGAATGTGGCGACATATTGTCTCATAACCGTTATGAAATTCCAAGGTAACAAGCCATATCATAACATGAGTTTCAAAATTAGAATATTTGTGACAGACCCTTTTTGATTCGAATTCATTTGTTTTTGATGAATGGAACAATTTTGAATTTCATATTTTTGTAACAAATGATTTTATTTGTATATGTAGATTTGTACAAAACGCGTCAATCATATTTTTTAAACTAGACGATTACTCGGAGAAGGTAGGCCTAAACAAACTCAGAAGTCACAGTCTCTTTTAAAGTCCAGACATAATCTTGGTCAGATCATATGAAGACCATTTAGATTGGTCTCTGAAATGGTCTTTTGAGGAAAGAACCACTCAGATTGAGTGGACCTGTCCAGTGCAAGTATTTGTCAGTAATCAGTAGTGTGTAGTGTTTTGCTTTTCGCGAATAAGTTGTGGAGTAGGTATACAGTTTTCTTATAAATTTTGACGCTATAAAAACTGTTTTTTATGTTCCTATTAGAAATAAAAGATTTGACTTCGACTTTTCATGTTATTGGTTGTTGAAAACCCAATGAAACCGCCAAACCAGATGAAAAGTGTGTAACAACGCCCATTGATGTTGCAATAACCAGAGAATTGCTTTGATTTTGAAATAATAAACTTTAAGACAGTCCTTCAAAAGACACAAAAAAAGAAGTTGATTTCAGAAAAATAACACAAGACTAAGTAAAACGATGATACGAGCTGCAAAAATATAAATTGTAGTGCAGCTAACAACGCCCTCCTACAGAATGGAATGATGTCCTATGCAAAAAGTGCTTAATAGGTAATTAAGTTTATTTAGATTTAGTTCATCCTATTAATATCACACTAATATTATAAAGGCGAAAGTTTGTGAGTGTGTGTTTATACATATGTTTGTTACATCTTCACGCTCAAACGGTGCGACGAATTTTGATAAAATTTAGTATGGAGGGAACTGACACCCTGGATTAACATATAGGCTCATTTTTATCCCGATGTTCCTACGGGATCGAAACTTAAGAGGGTGAAACTGCGGGGCGCAACTAGTAATAATATTATAAACTAGCTTCCGCCCGCGACTCCGTCCGCGCGGATGTCGGTCTTCGCGTGGATGGTTTATTTCTCCATTTTGAGTAACTCTGACAATGACATCTTATAAATATCTATTGGACCCAAATACGGCTAAGCCTATAATAATTAAGGAGATCCCTCTATTGAGCTACTGCTGTTGAGCTCGCGTTCTGTAGTAAGTATTTTTTTTCATAGTAATTCCGACCTTGATAAGTAGCATGTAGCAGTAAATTACTGACAATGACGAAAAGTTTGCAATAATAAAAAAGTAATCGTGACAATGCGACAGAAAGTTAATTGAGAGCTTCAGCATACACAACATTGTTAGTGAGCTCGTCCGGAATATGAACATGAAGATTTCTTGGACTGCTCTCATGGGAAAGAGCTACGTAAAGTTGCCCGTGTGAAAAACAACTCGCGGTAAGATCTACGCCAGCAACTCCTAGGGTCTGACCTTGAGCCTTATTTATTGTCATGGCGTAACACAAAGCTACAGGAAACTGTATTCTCTTAAATTGAAATGGAAAATTATCCACTACGGGTAATGCAACGTGTGTTCGCGGTTCTACAGAACAACGTCTATGAATAAAACCGAAAAATAAGATATTTTTTTCTACGTATTTTTCCAGGATAAAAAGTATCCTATTTTATGCCCAGGATAATAAGGTATAATTATACCAAGTTTCATCGAAATCGAACCGTTAGTTTTCTCGTGATGCCTGCATATACAGACAGACAGACAGACAGACAAAAATTTTTTTAATCACATATTTGGGTTTGGTATCGATCCAGCAACACCCCCCGCTATTTATTTTTTCAATATTTTCAATGTACAGAATTGACCCTTCTACAGATTTATTATATGTATAGATGTGAAAGTTTGGTTTGGTTTATTTTATTTTATTCGGGAAACAAACAGATGCAATAACAAATATATGTATACAAATAGTTCAACACAATCCAGAAACAGTTTCCACAGATTACTATACAACTAAATTATATGTACCTAAGTGTAACAACAACCAGAAGTTCACACCGTTAAAATTTTACAGAATTTAGAATTTAATATTATATAACATACAACAATAATATTATTTAAATTTCGATGCCAAAATATTTCTTATATAAAATTTGAATTTGGGTAGAGAAAGGTGGTTTGGTGAGTATGGTTTGTTTGTTACTCAATCACGCGTAAACCATTAACCAAAATTGGCACATAGATAGACCATTTCCTGGATTAACACACAGGATACTTTTTATCTGAATATTCCCCCGGGATGGAAACTTACTCGCGTAAAACTGCGGGGCGCTGCTAGTTAACAATAAAACTGGCCAAGTGCGAGTCGGACTCGCACACGAAGGGTACCGCAATGGAAAACGCCGAAAAAAACATGTTTGTTGTATGGGAGCCCCTCTTAAATATTTATTTTATTTTAATTTTATTATTTATTATTAAAGTAAAAATACAACTGAGTATTTGAGAATATTTCAAGTGCCTACCTGTTGCCATTTTTGATATCGAGCAAAAAGGGCAAAAAAATCACGTTTGTTGTATGGGAGCCCCCCTTAAATATTTATTTTATTTTGTTTTTAGTACTTGTTGTTATAGCGGCAACAGATATACATAATTTGTAAAAATTTCAACTGTCTAGCTATCGCGGTTCTTGAGATACAGCCTGGTGACAGACAGACGGACAGATGGCGAAGTCTTAGTAATAGGGTTCCGTTTTTACCATTTGGGTACGGTCCCAAAAAAATTATAAAAATAGGACAAAAATAAACAGTACAGGACATATGATTGGGATGTGTTTTGACGTTTTGAGTTTTGAGTTAATGTGGTGAGTGTAGGGTGAATGAGTGTGTTGGGGAGTGTTAATGAGGTGTGCGAGGGGTGTTTGTAGTGTTTGTGACATGTGTGTAGTTTTGTTGGGGTGTGTGAGGGAGTGATGACTATTTTACACTTCCACGAGTTTCTCTGTTTCATCATAAAGATAAAGATAAAGAATGAGAAAAGAATCTTGCATGCTTAGTTTGTATGTAAACGCATGTTTGACAAATAAGTTATCTTTATCTTTATCATAATTTTGTGATTTTAACCCAGGAGTCAAGTTTCATTTTGCATTTGCTCTTGGTGTGTAGCTTTTGTTTAATTTGTTGTAGATTTTTGAACCCAGGTATGTGTTTGTAATGGCGACTTGCAGCTACGGTTCTACGAGACTCAGTGTTACAAACCTATTCTAAGTGAAGTGGCTGTATTTGCGAAGAATACTGTGGAGACCCAGGCAAACCTACTGCTGCTTTCTATACCCAAAATAGATAAGGCTATATTATTTCGCCAAACAAGAGCTTACTCTAGAAACCCTTTACTACTTTAGAAAACACAGATTTGCAATTAATACAAACCCATTTACTTACTTTGATCCAATTACTAGTATTTTGTCTAAGGGACAGAAACTGTTAAGTAACTATTTTGATACAAGGAACGGCCATTTTGATTGAATTGGTACTATTTTGTCGCAGATTCTTGAGCTGATGTTATAGAAATGAGCGGAGCGCGTTTCTGATGAAATAATATTGTCTCTCAATAGAAATAAGAAAGAAAATAAATGTATTTAGCACAGACTAAAAGACACACAATACACCAGTACAAAGACACACAATAATAAAGAAAAGAAAGAAAAATGCGTTATTGCCATTACAGCATAATAAATACACCTTAAAACTATAAAAGCAGAAAACAAAGATTACAATGCCAAAAGGGCCTCAGCTCAGCATAATGTCAGATGACAACACAAGGTGTACGACCTGATGCTGATTTTCAGCTGCAACCCACAGTCAATAGTAAAATGTCATTCTTAAGGGGGCTCGTGGCTAAGCCGCACGGAGGTTCCCGTGGTTGGTTCGAGTATCTTTACTTACCGAGACCCTTCCGTGCCTCGGAACGGTCCTTAAGCCGTAGATCTTTGACAGTCGTTATGGGTCGTACCTAAGCCCGAAAGTCTGACAACAAGTCTCACCGAGGGGTATCGTATTATTTTATTTACATAGTAACTGGGTTGTGGAGGTCAGATAAGCAGTCGCTCCATGTAAAATACTGGAATCCAGCTTGAAGCCGACCCCAACATAGTTGAGAAAAGGCTCGGCAGATAATGATGAGTAAAAGTCGTTGTTTCTGGTCGCCTTTTTTCTTGTAAAAATCATGATCTAAAAGTACACCGATCACCACATCTGGTTAGAGATAAAACGATACCATCTAGGTATCGATACATTTACTCGATACCGTATCGGACATAAGGTATCGATACCTACTCGGTATCGAATGAAATGTATCGATACTTACTGTTGTTTTTTCGTAGGAAGTTTAGAGGCAAATGAGAACATGGTCTAAGTTTTTATCAAAGTTTTTGAAGCATTTCTTGCATGCGGCTGTTGTCTGATTGTTTTTGTTATTAAATATAGCCACAGCTGAAACTTTTGTGGTCCCATTTTCACTGATTAGATTCAATCAACTCAGCCTATCGCAGTCCACTGCTGGACATAGGCCTCTCCCAGACTGCGCCACAGCACCCTGTCCTCCGCCTTCCGCATCCAGTCTACCCCAGCCACCTTCTTTAGGTCGTCCGTCCATCTAGCTGGGGGGCGTCCCACACTACGCTTGCCGATACGCGGTCTCCACTCCAGGACTCGTCTGCTCCACCGGCCATCGGTCCTTCGACAGACATGGCCAGCCCACTGCCACTTCAGTTTGCTTACTCTGCAAGCTATGTCGGTAACTCCGGTTCTTTTCCGGATAATTTCATTCCTGATTTTATCCTTTAAAGAGACTCCGAGCATAGCTCGCTCCATAGCGCGCTGAGCGACCTTGAATTTGTGGACCAGCCCGACCGTCAGTGTCCACGTTTCAGCACCGTATGTCATGACGGGCAGGACGCACTGGTTGAAGACCTTAGTCTTCAAACACTGCGGGATAGGCGACGAGAAGACTTGACGGAGTTTTCCAAATGCTGCCCAACCCAACTGGATCCTTCTGTCGGCCTCTTTCTCAAAGTTGTGTCTACCGAGCTGGATGACTTGCCCTAAGTAGACGTAATCCTTCACAACTTCGAGAAGCGACCCTTCGATGTGGATTGGACTCGGCAAGACGTGCGAATTGTACATGACTTTTGTCTTGTCCAAATTCATGCCGAGGCCAACCCGCCGGGAGGCTCCATTTAGGCTGTGCAACATTTGGTCTAGCTGATTAGATTACCTTATTTCAATTTCAGTCACAGAGTAACAAAAAAACAACGCAAGCCGCACGCGATGAGTGATTTACGGAAACCGCAAACAAAACAATAATATCATCATAATGGCGTCCACGGTTATTCTATACAATAGCAAGGCTGCCAACTGAGCAGTAGAAAAAATGCGTTCGAAACAAAAATAAATTCAAACTGGACACCCTACCATAGAGCAAATAATCTCTTATGCCCGCGCGTTTTTTGACAAGTAATCACTCATCAGTGGTGGGTGACCGACCGAGTACCGATTCGCCAAAAGTACTTGGTATCGAGTAATTATTTTTGAAGCCTGCCGGGTTAGCGGGATTGTCCGAAAGGGTTACCACTGGCTCGGCACATAAAGCGCTAAGGAAGGAACAGACTCTTACTGACTAAAACCCGGATGGGTTTTAGTCAGTAAGAGTTTGACACTCCCTCCGCTCCGCCCAGAGCGGGAGGGGGGTCATTTGATGATTTCCCACCCAAAAAAAAAAATCAAGTAATTACTTGTGTTTACTCGTATCTTTTCATCCCTACCTCTGCTATGCTGATTGGTGATGGCGTTTTTGCTTGCCCATTTCACAATAATAATAATTTTGATCCGATTACAAAGTTTACATTTAATATGCGTTAAGCTCCAAACCAAGCTGAAAATATAAATTGATTCCGCTCAATAGACTAACAGTTGTTGCAAAATGCAAATTGCTATTTTGATAATGTGTATTTAGATAAATCTGTTCAGGGAAAATTGGAAATTATGCTCTATTTCAAACCGTTGTGTTTTAATCCAATAACAGTTTAATTAGTTTTGCAATCGTTTTGCTGATAGTAGATATAACTATGTGCTATGTGATTATAATAATGTTTAGTATCCGCTCGGGAATATTAACTGTTACTGATTATTTGAATATGGGGCTTACATGACCTAAAGCGTGGTCACTGTCGGACTGCACGGAAAAGAAAGAGAAGCGCGATGACACAACGCGAGTAATTTATTGCAAAATATGAAGCAATTATTTAATAACAAAAAATCTATCTTTTGGACAAAAAAATTAAAACACTAGTATTTTAGTATGTTGCTTGTAGAATAATCTGACAAAATATCAGAATGATTGTATGTATATTACTATGGTTTTTATTTAAAAAAAAAAGTTTTTAGAGGTATCTTCATGATTTGTTTCTATCGTATCAAATTAGTTTTATTATGTTTTCAACACACTATCTACTTAGCATACATCCCGAAGAATATAATATATTTTTCTGATTTGTTTACTGTAGTCGATCGTATACTTTTATTGTTTCTAATAATTTATTTATTTCAGACATAATTCTAGTCCATAGTTTCAAATTCATACATTAAAATAACTTATAAAATATAATATTAAATTCAAAACAGGTAAAAACCCAAAACAAAACTGTGATCATTTAAAAATAATAAGTAAGTAAATTAAATTAGCCAAACAAAAAAAATAAAATTATAAAAAATGTCAGAATCGAATAAAAAAAAAATAAAATGTCAAATATAAAATTGTTAAATTGTAAAAATGTTATAAAAATAAAAAAAAACAAAATGTCAAAACATTAAGAATAAAAAACTTTTTAACAAAAAAAAAACAAGCGACTTCCGAAAAACACTATAAAGTGAAAAATAACTTTAATTTCGGAAGTCGGTGTCTTTGGATTTGTATTTTAGTTTTTTGCCACCGACTTCCGAAATTAAAGTTATTTTTCACTTTATAGTGTTTTTCGGAAGTCGGTTGTTTTTTTTTTGTAAAAAAGTTTTTATTTTTCACTTTTTAGTGGGTCAGTTTGTAATTTATCTAAGTTACATTAGCCTAATGTCAACTGCTCATCACCTTTTACAAAATATTGCTTTACCCGATGCAGGGACGTTAATTGTTGAGGAGTTCCCCTAATAAGAGCCAGGAGAACTGGAGCTGTTTGAGAAGTCACCATTAGCTCCATTTCACCATATGCATTGTAACGAGCATAAGTTGCTTAGCAACCATATTAAAGCAATTGAATCGCAACCCGTGAAATATTTGTCATTGAGTAGTTCCGATAGCCATCTGTGGTCTTTAGCATCAGCTCCACTTTACCAAATGATGATTTTCGAGAGCAAATGCTCAAAAAAGTATTTTCCGTATCGGTTCGTAAATGACGGAGTTATGAAATATGAACAGATCGTTAATGTAGATAAATTTTTAGGTTTTTGTTGATTTTTCAAAAACCGCTTGTCCGATTTCGATAAAATTTTCATGTTACCATTTGGGAAGCATACCCTTTCCAACAAAAAAAGAATTTTTCAAATCGGTTGGCAAGCGACGGAGTTATGCGTGAACAAACATAAAAAAAAAATACAAACATCCGAATTGAGAACCTCCTCCTTTTTTAGAAGTCGGTTAAAAATGATATAAATTGCAAACATCACAAAACACAATAATTATTACAAAAAACCTGAAAAATTTTTAGGTACTGTAAGCCACTTAATACGCCTATGAGAGCCTGCTATGGTGGCCCAGTGGTTGGCCCCGACTTACCAGTTGTAAGTCTTGGGTTCGAATGGAAATTTAGTTCATCACCAGTTCACCACTGCTCCTAAAACCGTGAAGGAAAAAACATCTTAAGGATATCGGGATGTCCTAGAATCAAAATTGAAAGACGTGTGAACACCAACCCGCACTGGGCCCGCTTCCTCTCACAGAGAGGAAACCTGTGTCTCAGCAGAGAGAACGTTTTATGCTGGTTATTCTGATGCCCACAATAATAGGATATTTTAAGGGGCTTACCTGTAAGCCCCTTAAACTTGCGTTTTTTGCGTTTAGGTCCTTACCTAAACGCAAAAAACGCAAGTTTTTGAAAGAATATATGTATAATTATGATCGACTACAGTAAAGAAAATCAGAATAATATTATATGATATCTTTCAATTATGTATAATTATGATCGACTACAGTAAAGAAAATCAGAATAATATTATATGATATCTTTCAGAATATAATATATGCTAGGTAGATTGTTTGTTGAAAACATAAACAACGAAGTTATAGGGTGTCGGAAATGGCCTGAACTGCTTCGAGAAAAGGATGGTACGGCCGTGCCCCTTTTTGCTCGACTTACAACGCAGATACAACGAATTACAATAATAACCATACTAGTATACATACAATCATTATGATTTTTTGTCAGATTATTCTCCAAGCAACATACTAAAGCACCAGTGTGTTAATTTTTTAGTCCAAACAATAGATATTTTGTAATTAGATAATTGCTTCATATTTTGCAATAAATTACCAGCGTTGTGTCATCGCGCTTCTCTTTCTTTTCTATGCAATCCGACAAAGACCGCGCTTTAGATCATGTAGTCCCCTTAACCGCTATCGCTTCCGCTTGTCATCATGTCCTAGCCTCTTACGCCCACATACTTTTATTCACAAAAGTTTGTGGTCTGTAAAGTTTTCTCAAGGATCTTTCATTAGACGAGTTGTTCTCAAGAACTTCGCCCAGTATTCACTTATATTCGTATATGTAGATGCGACGACGACACAATTTATTGGTAACCTTATCGACAACCTTGTCAGTGGTCATTGGGAATCAATGACCGTTAGAAAATATGGAGGTTAAAAATAATTGTACTGTCAAATTTCTTTAATAAATTTTCAACTTTATCACTAAAGTTTAAGGTTCAAGGTTGATTGGGAAAATTTGACAGTTTCGGGTAGCTTGATGTGCTGGCGTCTGTACTTAAGTAGGTACAATTATTTTTGCCACAGTGAGAAGAGCGATTGATAATCTGTGACAGCAGACAGCAGACGAAATTATTGACAAAAAAAAATGTGTGCTTTTTGGTGTTCTTTTTAGGGTTCCGTAGTTCCTACAAGGAACCCTTATAGTTTTGTCATGTCCGTCTGTCTGTCTGTCTGTCTCTCCGAGGTTTTTCTAAGAGACCGTTAGTACTAGAAAGCTGTAATTTTGTAGGAGTGCGTATAACGCCGACAAAGTGGTAAAATAAAATTTTGGAAAATATTTTTTTTAGGGTAGCTCCCTTACATGTGAAGTGGGAATGAATTTTTTTTTTCGACTACTCCATCGTGTGGGGTATCGTTGAACAGGTCTTCTAAAATTACTTGGGGGTTGCTAAAAAAATGTTTCGATTTAATGCTCCATTTACGAAATATTAAACTTTAAAGTGCAAATTTTTGCTCCAGTAGGGCCCCCCCCCCCACTAAAAGCTAAACTGCTGGCTTGAAAAATCTGGAAAAATTTAAAGGAAAATATTCATCCCGACTTCACATGTAGGGGTACAGTGGGCTGCATCAATTGGGTACCCCAGTTGCATGAAAATTTTAATACAACTGGGGTACCCAATTGATGCAGCCCACCGTACATGTGAAGTCGGGATGAATATTTTTTTCGTCGTCTACCCCATTGTCTGGGGTATCGTTCTAAAATTACTTGGAACCCCCAAGTAATTTTAGAACGATACCCCAGACGCTAAAATTATTTTTCGATTGAATGCTCCATTTACGAAATATTAAATGTTAAAGTGCAATTTTATGTTCCAGTAGGGCGTCCCCCCCGTCTAAAACCTAAACTGCGGGCTTGAAAAATCTGGAAAAATTCACGATGATAGTGCATTTCATGAACTTTAAAGGAAAACTATAGCGATTAAGATAACTTTTTTAGTTTAGCGGTAATAGTCGTTGAACTTGGGTGTTGGATAATTTTGTAGCAAATACAAAATCCTTAGCATTAATCCTTCAAAGTGACTAAGATGAAGTAGTTGCTTGTTTATAACGGGTAAAGACTTGCATTGAAAAACAAAATACATATTCATGGTTTTTTTTTTATATTCAGAATAAAGAACAACAGAATCGTACTACATTGTGATAACGGGCTACTACGGAACCCTACACTTTGCGTGGCCCGACACGCCCTTGGCCGGTTTTTTTAATTAACTAAAGACAGTTCAAGTTTAACGTCACGTGTCGTTGCCTCCCTCTTCCAAAGTCCTGCGCACCCTGGCCAGTCAACTCAGTTACTATCTTGCTGGTCGTCTAACATTATCATCACGACCTTACTATGCTCATACAGGGTGCAAGGGGCATCCACGCATAAACTGTCACCACGAATTCAACACATGGTCAAACGCCCACCAGCGTAGAAACATTTCGTCGGTTATTAAAAAAAACAGCTGTTTCATACAAAAGTGCAATACCACATGGTCAAAATGTATGAAACAGCAGTTTTTCAGGGTTCGGTACCTCAAAAGGTAAAACGGAACCCATAAAATATCACTTCGTTGTCCGACTGTCTGTCCGTCAGTCAAGACCCTTTTTCTCAGGAACGCGTAGAGTTATCAAGTTGAAATTAATATCTAATACTCATGGCTGCAATCTCTTGAAGCACTAAAAAAATCAAACTTCTAAGTCAACGCAATCAAAAGATATGGGCGTTTATGCCCCGAAATCAAAATCTATAGACTCCCATTGACCTAGAATCATGAAATTTGGCAAGAAGCAATGTCATGTAGCACAAGTAAAGGAAAAAATCCAAAAACCGTAAATTTGTAGTAGGTAACATTACAAAAAAAAATATTTTAAAACTATTTCGTACGGAGCCCTCGGTGCGCGAGTCCAACTCGCACTGGACCGGTTTTTGTTTAAATAACCGATGCAAATTTGAAATGCTGGTAGGTATAGAAACATATACTGAGTATTCCTGGTAACGGTTTGCAAGTCAATGTTCCTTACTCCTTGTGTACCTCCTACCAATACAAGAGTAATCGCTTCCTCCGACCATCCCAATCTAAACCAACATGAAACAGGGATCCCATCAGCTGCTTACTTTCAATTCGCCATAGGGTACTGAGAGCTCTTTACATAGAGCTCAGTCGGCGCACGCAAGCGCTACAGTTTATACTTCTGGGGTGTCTGGAGTACACACAGTTGTGGATACGGTAGTTTTTATTAGTGCTGCTTGTTCACACGAAATTATTATTTATTAATTAAATACAGATTACTCAGTAATCTAGCTAGGAGAGCAGCGATTCACCCAACAATTCGTTGTACTTACACCAAGTAATTAATAATGCATAATTTCTAGGTCCCTCATGTACTACAAAACCTTTATGTGCCTTAATAAATTTATTTTTATTATTATTATATATATTATATTATTATTATACATATTATTATAATTTCGATTATTTAATTAGATAACTTACTTTAATACATTTAAAAATATAAAAAAATAGTTGTCCGCCGGTGTCGGGAGCAGGGTCCAAGCTACCGGTGGTTAGGGCTCCAGTGACAGGAACCTCCTCACAATGCGAGCCTTATCGAGGAGTACTGCCTTCTGAATCAGGCCCTTGATCCAACCGCCTAACGAGAGCCTCGATAGATGCTGGTCGAGGCTTTCGGCCATCAGTCCATTGGCCGATACGACAATTTTTATAATAATTATTATAATAATTATTGTTATTATTTTTATTTCAGTGCCCCGCTGTTTCACCCGCATAAGTGTCGATCACGTAAAAATATCGGGATAAAAACTATCCTATGTCCTTTCCCGGGACTCAAACTATCTCTATACCAAATTTCATCTAAATCGGTTCAACGGCTTAAGCGTGAAGAGGTAACAGACAGACAGACACACTTTCGCATTTATAATATTAGTATGGAAGTATGGATAAATGCCTTAAGTTAAAGTTATAATAAAAGCTTTATAACCAACCTATGAATCTTGATATCTGATTTTTTTTTATTTAAAACACGTTTGATATGATATGATAACATTATGCATTCATGAGCCACTTCAGAAATCAGTATCAGGGTCAACGCACCCTGAAAGTTAACCTTGCTCCCTGGGTTATTTTGCTATTCGCGTACTGTACAGCGGTGTTATTCTGTAAAAATCTCACCGTGAAAACTTAGGTGAAGTGAGCGTGGAGTGAGCCGTCAATTAGAGTCTATTCCTAGCAAAAACAAACTCACTTCACCTAAGTTTTCACGGTGAGATTTTTAGAGAATCGACCGGCAGTACGAGAACAACAAAAGTTTGGGTCAGTATTTATAGCAAAAAATCGTCTGAAAATTACAATTCTTTGTGTTGAAGATTCTGTACCCGGTAACGCTCGGCCGCTGCAAAAATCAAATCTAGCTGTAATAATATACCCACTCCACACATCTTCTAAACTCATAAACCACGGGCTGCAGAGCAGTAACGTTAGTAGAATAAATTGAAACGTCTTGCCACCAGCGAGCGATCTTCAGAACATTACACCACGCGCCGTCTTACTCGCGTGAACTATGTCGGTGAGTGTCTGGGACCAGTGTTTGTTCTAGTAGAAATCTTGAGACTAGTTTAGCTTTTAATACTTCTACCAAATGGATTGGGCTAAGGATTATGTTACGTAAGCCTATGTATCAGGAGGTATACATCGTATTTTCAGCCGATAGACGTCCACTGCTGGATATAGGCCTCCCCCAATTTTGGGGGAGGTTTGCCATAATCGCCACGCTTGGCAGGCGGGTTGGCGATCGCAGTATGGTGTGATGGTGGAATAAATAGAGAACGCTGCTGCCCATTCTCCTGTAAGACCCTTAGTCGCCTTTTCGGACACCCACGGGAAGTAAGGGGTGGTGCAATTCTTTAAGTCCGGCACCACACAGACAAAGGATATCACAAACAACAAAGTATATCTGAGGTATACATATTATAAAGCAAATCTCAGGATTACTAAGCTATGTAGGTTAGTACTTCAATCAATATTTCTTATACCTCTTTAAACACCTTTCTTAACTCAAACGAACCGTACATAACATTCAAGTATGGCTGAAGTAACCTGAACGATATTTAGCCAGTTCACGGCCAAACAAACATGAAACAGTTTTCATTCATTGTATAGGATTTAAGTGCGCTTCAATTTAACGAGCGGAACGTTCAAACATCGTGAAAGAAAATTTTGAGAATAGTACACTTTTTGAGTTTTTATATGGTTCTGGGGTTCAAGGACTAAAAAGGTTTAGGTTAGGTGGAATTTAGCTCCCTTCAAAATGGTTGAGCTGAATGGTGCTAATACATGCGTCATGTTCGTGAACGGGCGCCGTCAGTAGGGACTGGTCATCTCTTTGCTGCCATGGCTCATTTTAATTTAATGTAAAATTTGAATTGTTGTGTTTTTTTCGTCTTTTCGTTACGGACGCTTTTAACGTTCTGTATCGTTTTCACATGCATAATTTTTAAGCATGAATGATGTAACCAAGGCTTTGTAACCATATTATTTTGATTTAAAAGAGTGTCCATGGAGTTTCTTGCCGTTCTTCTTCTAGGTACCTACGCTTTGGAATGGGCAGCTAGCTTTATCTTTCTGACTGACCGACCCCTTGACAGTTCAAAAGTGCCTGTAATTGGTTTAATTGAAATAAATGCTTTGAGTTTGAGTTTGATTATAATATCTTTCTAAACGAACTCGTCCGTGGAAATAGTACCTACCATCAAAATCTGCCTAGCCTTTACCAAACTATGTTGTGGTCGGCTTCCAGTCTAACCGGATATAGATGCATATCAGTATTTTATTTTACATGGAGCGACTGCCTATCTGACCTCCGAAACCCAGTTAATGGGTAACAAGATTGTCACGACTGGTTGTCAGACTTTCGGGCTTCTCACTATCTACCCGTGACGCCTGTCGAAGATCTACGAATGACAGCTTCCCGGATGTCAATTAACTAAACGTGCTTTCTGAAGCACGACGGGGTCTTGATATGTAATATGGCCACAGACCTTTGCTTGCAAATTAAATGTATATGTAATATATAAACAGATTTAGATATCAGCCAATCTCTCGATAAATATAAGAAATGTCTTAAAAATGTATTGTAATGTAAATGTTTTTTTTATTTATTTATTTTATTTTACCATTTATGTACACACATATATAAAAACACAGAAAAACAGAACAGAAGAATAGGTTCAAAGGTGATGCTTATTTCTTAAGAAATCTCTTCCAGCATACCTGCGATAGGACAATAAATAGAGAGATGTAGACAGAGTGTGAAAGAGTAAAGGAGACAAAAAAATAATACATAAAATCTAAAAACAATAAAACTAAACAAGTATTATGAGAATATACTTACATACATACTTCTAAAATAAATATCACTAGAATGTGTTTTATTTTATTTAGGTTGGGTATTTTATTATTCTATGTTCTAATATTTTACAGAATTTGTTGTGGTTTTTATGTTCCAATGTAATTTTTTTTTGTATTTAATTTGTTAGCTTAATTGTTCATTTTATTGTTCGTGCTGTGGTCTCCTGTAATTGAAGGAGCAGACCTACCAATACTTTGCTGTCCATTAACTATATTTAATGTTTAGTGTATATTTTTTGTCGGAGATGCTAAAATAAATAAATAAATATAAATGAATTAATTAATATAAAACTTACTTTTAAGTAATAAAGAAACCTGGATTTTTTGTCAAGTCGCAAAAACCGTGCCGCTCATGTATTTGAGTAAGGTACTGAAATACACGATCGGCAGGTTGTCGACTGCTGACGGCTGCAGTAACCTCTGCCCTTGACGCGAGCTGCTCGTGTGTTTGCACACTAAAGGTACTATTTGGAACCAAGCTGCCAACTGCAACTGCCGACAGCACGTGCAGCATTTCATATAAATACATACAAACCAGTAGTGCAGCTGCGGCCGATTGCATGCCAACACGAGCCACTAGATACGAGCGAGGCATGAGCCGCTGCACGTACTGTCTGTCGGCAGTTGCAGTTGGCAGCTCGGTTCCAAATAGTATCTTTAGAGTGAGGCCACACGGGCGTTGCTGGTGCGTTGCGTCGTCACACCGCTACGTATTCAACGCACTGAGTGCCACACGGGCATTGCGGTGTTCCAACGCCGCTTACTACGACGTCGTAGCGTCTTTTATACATATAGTACAAACACTGCGCTCCGCTTCGTCTCTCTAGTCCTCTTATCAGTGGAGCGTGCGTTGCGTCACCGCACATCGTCGCAACGCTGCGTGTGGCATGTCAATGTGGTTTGTATAAAGGATGTCGTAGCGTCACCGCTCAGGCATCGCAACACGGCGGCAACCTATCGTGTGGCATCGCTCTAAGATGGGCCTGTATGCAAATTGTATGGAACTTGCCTTCTCATCAACTCTAAAACTCAATAAACATACGCTAGTTTACAATACCGTATCACAATAAACCTTTGATTCAGTTCAATGAACTCGAATATATAATGACACAAAGGAATCTGTACGATCTAATAAACATAAGTTGTGTTTCAATACTTGATTACGTCACTACAAAAGAGGAGAGGAATTGATTTATCTTATTTTTTTGTAAGTTTTTTTGTAGAGATTGTTAAATTTATGGGCATTGTTTGTCGTTTAAGGGCTGATCTTTCCATCGCCAGATAACTTTTATTCGAGGAACAAAATTGACGTTTGACAGTTTTTGTATGAAATAACTGTCAAAATTTCAAAATTATTCCTCGAATAAAGTTATGAGATCATTGAAGAATCAGCCCTAATTCGATTAAGGGCTGATTTTTCCATCGCCAGATAACTTTTATTCGAGGAACAAAATTGACGTTTGACAGTTTTCGTATGAAATAACTGTCAAAATTTCAAAATTATTCCTCGAATAAAATTATCTGGTGTTGGAAAAATCAGCCCTTAAAGGATATAGGGTTGATGTTTCCATCGCCAGATAACTTTTATTCCAGAAATAAAATTGACGTTTGACAGTTTTTGTATGAAATAACTGTCAAAATTTCAAAATTATTAGATGATTGAAAAATCAGCCCTTATTCTCATTAAAGAACACAAACAATCTACATACGTATAATATTATAAAGAGGTAAAATTTGTTGTAAGTTTGTATGTGGAGGGTGATCTCCGGAACTACCAGTCAGACTTGAGAAAATCTTTTTGCATTTGATAGCTTTGTTCTTGGGAAAGGCTATCGGCTATATAGCATCATGCTAGGATCCTAAGGATCTGTGCAAGAAGAAAAAAAGTCAGAAAGAACTCTAAGCGACAACGAAGTATTAGCGCGATAGGCGATGCGATGTGACGCGACGGGGTGGGTCGGGGAACAACAAATTTCACGCAGGCGAAATTGCAGGCAGAAGCTGGTAAGATATAAAAATAAATCATGCATATGCTTATTTAAAATAATAAATGTTCAATGGCAGCAGCGATAACGTGGTGGATGATAGTGGTCGTGCTTGTCAACCCTTAACATCGCCGAGCATAACAGTCAACATAAGAGATAAGTATGCAGGATCGTCGGATATAGTTGAAGTTTAGTAAGAAACCGATGGACGTTCTCAAATATATTTTTATTTTATTAATAGAAAACAAACAGCCCATTTATGAAATTAAATTTCAGTCGACAACATTCATCGGTTTCTTACGAAACTTCATCTATATCTGACGATCCCGCATACTTACTCTTTTGTTGACTGTACCTACCCAGCCACGGTTTTCTAAAGATAAGCGAGGTCCAAATGTGCATAATGGAAAGGTACACAGAATAAAAGACATTCACCTCAGACCCTGTCTCAACAGCTTCAACTACAACACCAGCTATACCCACTTTTGACCCGTTTTGGAAAACCCTTTCAAAATTCAAAAACTCTGTTTTGAAGCGAGTTCCCCGCTGTGCTAGACTTCTAGTGGCACAACACCTAGCAGGTTGCGTTAGTTTTGCCGCCCGGGAGAACTCGCAAAGTACTTGGGAACAGCCGAATTCTACATGTACAACAGAATTCGGCAACCAAAAATACATTAACTAGTTATAAGGTAAAAGAATGACTCCATGAGTCAATAAAATGAAAACAGAATATAAAAAACAGGCTTCTAAAGATTTTTTGTTCCACCAAAAGTTATTTATCATACACAGGCAATTTATTTCTTGCTTGATACATTGTTTCAACTGTGTGTCAAAACAAGCGTGTTGTAAGCTAGATAAAAAAATACAGAATAATTATGTTCAATACAACTGAACGAATTTTTGATATATTTACATCTCAAAAATTCGTTCAGTTGAATTGAAACTCGTCGAAAAAGGTCGATTTTGAAGAAAAGTAAAGCATTGCTTCTCTTTAAGATCGAGCATGACAAATTCAACGATTTTGTATAGACAAGTACTTACATGGTTCGATAATATTCGAATGTCCGATTCCCGTTACCTAACAAGCTTTTTATAAAAATAACTCGTTGCTTGAATAAACACTGAAAAAAGTAGTATTTTCATAATAGGGCTGTCTGTTGAACACACCATTGAATTGTCCTGTGTTGAGCTTGATAAGCATGTTATAATATGCGTATACAGACCTTCAAGTTATCAGAATCTATCGGTGTTTGATTCTGTAATGGAAGATGTGTTAAAGAAACTTAGGACTAAGTCAATAATCGTATGTGGAGATTTTAATATTAATTTATTGCAAAATAACTCGAATATTGTCAGATTGTTAAGTCATTTGATTTGTCAAATTTTTTATTGAACCAATCCGGGTGACAGCTTCTTCTGCCAATTGTATTGATAATGTTTTTTGCAAGTGTGATTACTTACACAAAGAAATTGTAAATAAGTTTCCATCTGATCACAGTGGACAAACAATAACATTTAGCTCCTACATGCCTTTACAAAAAATTCAAATAAGGTTTAGGACAATTACATGTAAAAAGTTAGAAAAATTAAATAATTCTTTGGCCAGTAAATTATGTGATCAGAATTTTAATAATATAGGTGACTCAAATGAATTCTACGCCGAGTTCTTTTCAATATTAAACGCGCAGTTTAATGTCACTTTTCCACTAAAAACTAAAAGTATTTACACAAAGCTTTTATTTAGTGACTGGGCGACTCCAGGTATTCGTAAAAGCAGGGAAAAACTTTTTGAACTCTATGACTTAAAGCAACATTATGAATAATACAAACTTTCATCAGTATGTTGCCAAATATTTAAAAAAATTTAAAAGTGTGTGCCAAATAGCTAAAGCTCTTTATATTAGCAATAAAATAAAATCAGCTGATGATAAAATAAAAACGACCTGGCAAATAATAAATAATGAAACAGTTGAGAAAAAACAGCGTTATATTGAATTTAATTTAGATACTGCACATGGCCCTATCAACTCAGATGTAGAAATAGCTCACGAATTTGAAAACTTTTTTGCTAATATTCCCCTTAAAACTACTGAAGCTTTAAATTCATCCCCCACGCTTTCTGCTCCCCAGGCTGTTATAAAAGCTTATAAAGATCTTAACATTAAATCAACAGAACGATGCCTCCCACGCATAAGGTCGTAAGGCTAAAAAAACATTAATGTCATGAGAGCATTTAATATACGTTAACGTATAAAAAAAATCTCTATGCGTGGGAGGCGTCAAGAATATCTCTGGGGAATGTCTATAAAAGTATGTAGATCTTTCTTCGAAACCATTGCGCCCTATAAAGCTTTCATATTTAACACCAGTGTTGACCAAGGAGTCTTTCCGGATCTTATGAAACATAGTAAAGTAGTACCATTGTTCAAATCCGGTGATAGTAAAGAACCCAACAATTGAAAACAATTGAAAAACCTGTGTCAATTCTGCCAGTTCTCAGTAAGGTGTTTGAAAAGTTGATGCTCAATCAAATGTTACGTCACTTTGATAAAAATTCCATCTTTCATGAACACCAAGTACGGTTTCACCAAAGGGCGTTGCACTATTGACGCCGGTGTTACCCTAATAAAGAACATTTTTCACGCCTGGGAAGAAGCCCAAGATGCCATTGGAATCTTCTGCGACCTCTCTAAGACGTTCGATTGCGTAAAACATGAGACACTTCTGATGAAACTGGAGCACTATGGAATTAGAAAAACAGCACTTCTTTGCTAAGATCATACCTGAAAGATAGAAAGGTTAAAGTTCTAGTAAACGGCGTAAACTCATTAGGGTCTGAAATGACAATGGGCGTTTCTCAAGGTTCGATATTGGGTCCATTTCTCTTTTTTTAGTTTATATTAATGATTTACCCCAAATACTTCAAAATCAACCGAAGATGGTGTTACTTGCAGATGACAAATCATCATTGATCTTTAAAATAGACCGACGGTCACAAAATCTTGACGACAAGAATAACTCTATTCTTCAGGTCCAAGATTAGTTTAAGGTAAATAATTTAGTACCTAATGAAAAAAAAACCAAATGCATTAGATTTAAATTTCCGAATGTTAGAAGTAGCGAATGTGAAACCATATTGAATGTCCAAAAAAACTTTTCATAAAAAAAAAACAACCGACTTCCAAAAAAAACACTACAAATTGAAAAATAACTTTAATTTCGGAAGTCGGTGTCTTTGGTTCCGCATTTTCGTTTATTGACACCGACTTCCGAAATTTAAGTTATTTTCAATTTGTAGTGTTTTTTTTGGAAGTCGGTTGTTTTTTTTTTATGAAAAGTTTTTATTTTTCACTTTTTAGTGGGTTCGTTTGTAATTTATCTAAGTTACAATAGCCTAATGTCAACTGCTCATCACTTGTTACAAAATATTGCTTTTCTCGATCTTGGGACGTTAATTTTTGAGGAGTTCTCCTGGTAAGAACCAGGAGAACTCCTCAACAACCACTCACCATACGCTTTGTAACATAAATTGCTTAGCAAAATTAATAAAGTAATCGAATCGCAACCCGTGAAATATTTTTCATTGAGTAGTTCCAATGGCCATCTGTGTCTTCTTCATCAGCTCCACTTTATCAAATGATGATTTCCGAGAGCAAATGCTCAAGTTATTTTAAAAAATATCCAAATCGTTATAGCTTTGCCTATAAAATTTGAGGGTTTCCCTCGATTTCCATGGGATCCTCTCATCAGATTCCAACTTGATGATAATGGGACCACTTCGAGAGTATACCCTTTCAAACAAAAAAGAATTTTGAAAATCGGTCCACAATTGGCGGAGTAATCGCGTAACAAACACACAAAAAAAAAAACATACCGTCGAATTGAGAACCTCCTCCTTTTTTGAAGTCGGTTAAAAACTAGAATTTATTAATCAGACAGTTTCCCTAGGAATCACGCTAGGCGAGAAATTACAATAGGGATCTCTTATAACAACTATTGCGGGGCGGCTAAGCTAGGCTGCTTGTGCTCTTAGTAAGATAAGACAGTTACCAGATGTAGAAACCGCGCGTTTGGTCTATTTTAGTTACTTCCATATACTGGATTTGATATAACACTCTTTAGTATTATATCATATGGCATTTTACTATGGGGTCGGGCTGCTGACATTGAATCCATTTATATTTTACAAAAGAGAGCTGTCAGAGCCATTTACAATCTACGTCGCCGCAAATCTCTTAGGGAACTATTTAAAAAGGTTCAGACGGTACCTTGCCAATTCATTTATGAAAATATAATGTATGTAAGAAATTATCAACATCTTTTTAATAAAATAAGTGATAGACATAATTTTAATAGAAATAAAGATAAATTAGATCAACCTTTTTTCAGATTATCTAAAGTACATACATCTTATATGGGGTACTGTGTTAAATGCTACAACAAAATACCTTGTGACATATTGCAATTAAATGAAGGAAAATTTAAAACTCTTAGTAAAAGTACACTTTGTAAACAAGGATATTACAAATTAGAGGATTATATCCAAGATAGGAATGCTTGGTAACATGCTAATCCTGCTCCATAGGACAATGGTTCCCAATTTAATTAATATTTTTTAAATTTTTATGACATTGATTTTTACAATCTGTGACTACAGTAACTCACACACTTGTTAAAATTCTAGGAAAATCATCTACTTTTACAATATTTGTAAATAATTTGTAAATATGTGAGGACCATGTATCAGAATATAATTGATTTACCTGTCATTGCTTCATTTTTAATTCTTTTTACCTTTTGCGGCAAACTAATTTTATTGTAGGTGCATCGTCTTCACATATAATTATTATGTATACAAAACCTTGTAAAACATTTTAAAAGAGTAACGGTGGAGTTTCTTGCCCATTCTTCTCCATCCGAAAACTTCGTTTGGAATGGGCGACTAGAATCAATTCTATTTAAGTTGTAACTTTTGACGTTCAAAAGTGCCTTTAATGTGCCTATTTGAAATAAATGATTTGACTTTCACATAATGAATGATAAATGATTGTATTTCCGTAAGTAGCTTTGTACTTGATTTGTACAAGCACACGTCAAAAATAAATCATGTTTTTAAAACTAGATGAGTTCGCTGTTTCCTAACTGACTACTCTGAGAAGATAGACCGAAACAAAGTCAGAGGTCACAGTCTCTTTTAAAGTCCAGACAAAATATTGGTCAGATCATGTAAAGACCATGAAGATTGCTATCTGAAATGGCCTTTTGAGGTAAGAACCACACCAAATACATACAACAACTCCAGCGGTTACCCAGAATAGGGCGTTACAGAGCACTAAATCGTTGAATACGTTACTATATTGCCACCTATAAACCTTCCACACATGTTTCGAGTCAACATACATAAACAAACTTCGCAAAAATGTTCACGCAAAGCGTCGTTAAAAAGCTAGTTAATACACATTTTAGTCATAAAGTTGCCGGCATAATATTAATATAGCGCTCCGAAATAATTTGAGGGAAGTCGTTACCTCCCGCTTTGCGCCACTACACATTTAGGCCGCCGCTTCTGAACTCTTAACTGGAACTACTAGGTCACCGTTACACCGAAGCGAAGGATCGCTTCAGAAGTTTGATTGAATCTTTGTCAAATAGTTTCGTAGTCACGTTTATAGTGTATCATTCGAGTGTTAAAGAAGACCAAATAAAATGATGCGAAAAAAAGAAAACCGACATTACTGTAATCAATGACTTGAACGATATCACCATTGAATAAAACAGTTAATTTTGTGACCGCTAGTTAAAACGTTAAAGTTTGCTATCATGACGGTAACATCTTGCCTCAAGCTTGAACTGTTTTCGGATCAGTTTAAAATACTGTTCTGAACGTTAGGCTCTTAAGGAACTGTTTAAAGCAGTTCAGTCACTTATTTCTTTCAGTGTTGTCTTGAATAAGTGAGAAGTTTGTCTCGTGTTAAAATTTTACTTTTATGCTTCTCAAATTACATGAACGGAGGAGCTGAAAGGTTCTGGAGTGTCGACCGTGTACTAGAATACGTAGCGTTGAAAAGCCTCCCACAAGGTGGACCGATGATCTGATGGAATCCGCTGGATGCGAGAAGCATAGAAGCGATCGAAGTGGCAGTGCTTAGGGGAGGCATATGTCTAGCAGTGGACGTCTTTCGGCTGAAATGATGATGATGATGATGATAACTTACATGCTTACAGAAGCGAAGTAAACGATATTAATGTGGTGTCACAAAATTGATGATAATGCATATTTGGTATACAAATTAGAGGTCACGTTGTTGGATGCTATCATGGTCATCAAAATATTACTGCACATGATTTGACATCTATCTATTTTCTGCTAATAAATTATAACAGACGCCTCATACTTACATCTGTCAAAGCCACTTTAGCTAATGCTTTAGTAAATTCATCATCATCATCATCATCCTTTCAACTGAAGGACGTCCACTACTGGACACAGGCCTCCCCCAAGCACCTCCAGTTCGACGGTTTTGTGCTTCTCGCATCCAACGGGCTCCCGCGGCCTTCACAAGGTGGTCGGACTACCTTGTGAGAGGCCTTCCAACGCTACGTATTCCGGTACGCGGTCGCCACTCCAGAATCTTTCGGCCCCATCGGCCATCTGTTCTGCGACCAATGTGCCCTGCCCACTGCCACTTAAGTTTGGCAATTCTTCGGGCTATGTCGGTTACCTTGGTTCTCCTGCGGATCTCCTCATTTCTGATTCGATAAGGCAGGGAAACTCCAAGCATAGCTCTCTCCATTGCCCTTTGGGTGACTGTTAGCCTTCTTATAAAGCCCATTGTGTAAATTATTTATATTTAATGGAATTGGTACGATTTCAATAAAATGGATATGAACAAAGTGTTCCTTTTAAGTGCTAATTTTGCCCCACTATTACTTCGCCGTGTCTCGGAAAGCATGTTAAGTCATTGGTCCCGGATGTCATTTAGAGATCTTTGCCAGTCGTTACAGGTAGTCAGACGCCTGAAAGTCTGACAATCATTCTTCTCATGGTTATCGTGTTAACCAGCTACTGACTTGTTGAGATCAGATAGACTGTCGCTCCATATTGAATACTGGTATTCAGCTGCATTCGGTTAGACTTGAAGCCGACCCCTATATAGTAGGGAAAAAGCCTGACAGATAATATTACCTCGTGATTTCCTGGAACTCAAAGCACAGATTTCTAGTTTCCTAGTTTCCTAATGGCGTTACACCCCGGTGTGACAGTCACCCAGCCTCGGCAAAGGCCACTTCACGGGATCTTTATGGGCATATTATGCAACATTATGCATCTCGCATGCAAAACATATCGCGCCCCATCTTATATAATTTTAGCTTAGAGTCTTTGAGATTTGAGAGCTTTTATGTGGAGCTTATTTTGTTGTGCTAAGAACCTCGTTTGTTTGTGTGGTTTAGTTTTGTTTATTGTTTGTTATAGAGAAGATGTTGTTGTGTTCGTTTATAGTCAGCAGCAAGTACCTATTATTAAAGTTGGTTTTTGTGGGCACTATGTGTTTTCAGTTGTACCTTTGTTGTTATATTGAAACTGCTTCAAAAGACCACATTATAAACGAATTACGTTTACAAAAAAAAGAAGTTAAGAAGATTGTGTACGTTCTGTAAAGGTTGTCTCCAAAACTCGGCCTTATGTAATGTAGGCTTGCAGTAAAATAACTCTGCTTGAATTCGAACAGTCAAGCGAATTTAGAATGAGAGAAGGTTTTGCACTACTCACATCACAGTATATTTATCGAAAGAAAGTATTGTAACATAAACTTGTTAAAAATAAACATAAATGGGAATCACTTAGCCTAAAGCGAATTTTCATTTGTTTCAGATATCAAACGGCAAAGAAGCCATACCAAAATGCACCAAGAATTTCCAACAAACTACTACAACCATTCATTCTATTACTTTTAGAAACCATGAGCACAGCAACCTTTAATTACCTGCGTCTGTAATCAATTGAATTAACACAACACATCCAATTATGGTGCAACACGGGCGCATGTGCCGGTCAGGACCGGTTACAACTGGTTACGGCCGGTCGAAACCAGTAATATCCAGTCTAAACGGGCGGTAATGGTCCGGTTAATCGGCTTAAGTTGTATTTATCGCACGAATCCGTGTGTCTAGCCCGTTCGTGTGAGTTATCGGATATTGTGAATGGACAATAGGTATTGTGAGATGATTGTGTGGTGATAATAAATTGAGTTCGGCTGGAATCTGTTTGTGTATATACGTAAATAATTTAGTTGGGTGTGAAAGCTTTTCCGAGTATTAAATCTATATAGATAAAACAATGTCGGGTTAGGGATGATTTCCACCAAACCGGTCGCATCGTATCGGATCGGAACGGATTTTACAATCTTTAAACGATATTAAATCGTGTACAAAGTATTTAAAGTCTATATTACAAAGCCGCGCACAGCAGCTTGAGCGCGGGCGTCTTTAGCGACGGGCGATCGTAGCCGAAACGTCGCGCGATCGGCTCCGTTCGCCTGTCGTCGTGTCCCATCGAATCCTTTCGGCTGTCGTCCAAATTTTTCTTTTCCTCTTCTGTGTTTTATTGTTATTTTTTTCTTCTTCTAATGCAATAGCTAAGAATACTACGTCAACTTCAATCATTTTTTTTTTAATTAGAACACTTCAACACGGTAGGAATAAAACTATTTAACGGAGTACGGAGCCGATCGTATGCGTCGACATGCTGCCGTAATCTTCGTATCCTTTGCGATCCGATGCGATGCGAGCCGTTTGGTGGAAATCATCCTTTACTTCACTATTTATAACTCAAGAACGGCTCGACCAATTTTTATGATCTTTGATTTGTTGGATTTGTCTCCGTCCCGAATAGCAGAATTACTGCTGGGTCACAAGCCTCATCTCTGTGAGGGCCCAGTGCGGGGCGATAATTGTCACATGATTGTCACATATCGTCCAATTTTAGTTTCTCAGACATGCCGTTTTCCTCTCGATGTTTTCTTTTACCGTTTTGATGTGTGATGAAATAAACCACACAAAATAAACTGACAAGACATTCACACATTTTTCAAAAGGCTTGTTCCTAGAGCTGTATTAATATATCCATATTTCGCCAAATGTAATAGGAGAGAGCTTAGCGCAATTAAAACCAGGCTCCGTGTTCCTATTGAGAAATTCCTTATAGAAAATGCTTCAGCTCAGCGCTCGTGTTTGAAACCACTATACCAACGAGGTAGTCCTTTGAAAAATCTGTAATTAATTTTAAGCCTAGGCAAGAAAACTTGTGAAGAAACATAAAATTAAAATTCAGAGCCGAGTACATACCTTAGAATTTACTTTATAATTAAACAAAGCCCCGACGACTAAAACATTTAATTATTCAAGAACGTAAATGTACAAACTACCTAAATAACGTTTCAAATGTGCGTAAATTATGAATTTAATTAATGTGTATGTAAATCGCTTAGAATGTACTTAATTAGATTTTCAATACACTACCTTAGTTCGTACTAGACTTTTGGTTGTTTCAATTAATTGACACAAAATTCGTAATTAATGCAAAAATGGTGTAATTAAAGTTCTTGAAAACCAAGTAATTTTGAGAGCAATGGTGACAAGTGCGACTTACGTGTTGAGTAGGTCGTAGGTTCAAACCCTAGCAGGTAGTTAACTGGGTATAAATTATTTCATCATCACTGCTCTCAAAACGGTGAAAAAAACTTCGTGAGCAAACCAACATAACAAAAATTCAAAGGCATATAACATCTTCCAACCCGCACTGGGCCCGCGCGGTCGATTACGGCCCACTCCCTCTCACAGAGCGGAGGCCCGTGTCCCAGCAGTGGGAATATTATATTCTTGAAAACCAAATAACTTTCATCTGTTTCTGACAGCCTGTCAGACGTTCTCTTTATTTATTGCCAATATTTATTCTTATATCTCAATTATTTTACAATCCGAATTGAGAATTGAAAATTCAGAATTTGTACGTGAAAGTACTCATGAATATGAGCAACTTTTATCATGGGAATAACTTTGAAAAGGAGACAAATATGGAACTGTAGCAAACATGTTCACTGGATAAGTAAGTAGGTATTGTGTGCAGGCTAAATAATAACAGCCGTACAGCTCGATCGATCAGGTTAAGCTACGCTTGCCGCGGTTGGTCTGTGGATGGATGACCATCTTTACATACCGTGACCCCTCCGTGTCTCGGAAAGCACGTTAAGCCGTTGGTCCTGGCTGTCATTCGTGGATCTTTGACAGTCGTTACCGGTAGTCAGAAGCCCGAAAGCCTGGCAACCAGTCTTACCAAGGGGCATCCGGTTACACTGGAAGCCGACCCCAACATAGTTGGTAAAAGGCTAGGCAGATGATGACGAAGTAAGTAGATATTGTATTTTTTGATGAAATGAACAAGAATCAGTAATTTCTCAGGATGAAATGAAAAAGAATCAGTAATTTCTCAGGATGAAATGAAAAAGAATCAGTAATTTCTCAGTAGCAACCAGCGTAGCAATGGCTTTAATTTTGACAGGTCAACAACATTCATTGCGTTATTACGTTATTGAGCAGACAAATTTTTCGAACTTAAGAAGCAATGGATTAGTGATATGCTTCAAAATTATTCAAATTGTGATGGGTCTGTTACGCAATTAGGGTGCTAGAGTCTAGATTTGTGTCCGGTTGATGGCAATACGCTCGCCCCCTATTATAGTAAAAGTGCGTAGTGCTGCACACCCCCACCCTATTTCAAGTTAAACAAATATCAACTTTATCTCAATGAGTATTAAGTTGATTTCAGATTGACTAGCATTATTGAAAAAGTTATAAAAATCTTTGAAGTTGCAGCGTATACTGAACTGTATTGTGTAGAAATTAAAGTAATTTTTCCATTAATCCATATTTGTTTATATTTCTGGCAAATAAATCGCGAACGCAGGATACATGGGACTTAAGCATAACTGGCGAAATGTGGGTGTGCTATATGTACAGACGCCAACACATCAAGCTACTACTATCTGTCAAATTTCTTTAATAGATTTTTAACTTTATCACTAAAGCATAAGGTTCAAAGTTGATTGGGAAAATTTGACAGTTTCGGGTAGCTTGATGTGCTGGCGTCTGTACACCTATGCCTAACCCTGCGCGAAATTAAGGCGTGATATCTATATCTATATACTTATATAAAAGGAGAAACTGACTGACATATCAATGCACAGCCGAAACTACTGGGTCTAGGAATGTGAAATTTTACACTCGGCTTCCTTTTATAATGTAGAGGAGCACTAAGAAGTGGTTTTTGGAAATGCAACCTTTAAGTGGGTGAAAAGGGTGATTTTGTTTGTATGAAAAATCTTATTCCTTGAGTTAATACAACCCGAAACTTGGCATGAATACTTCTCTAAATAATAATAAAAATAACGGGGGAATGGGTGGTGTCAAAATTTGTATGGTAGAATTTTGACGCGCGGTCCGATTAACTCGAAACTCAATATTTATAACTTAAGACCAAATATAAAGAATAACGTGTATACTATGTTTTAAAAGAACCACTATAGCATTAACAATATCTGTAAAGAAAAACCTTTATTTTCACTACAGCCTTCCCAATCAGTTCTGCAGTAAAATTCTGTTGTTCGCGAGTGCCATCACAAAAAAAGCACTTTCACAAACGTCCAGATTTAGAGCAAATATCGGTTGGCGGTTGGCACAGATTTTTTTCCGATAGGAAAATTGAATCCAACACTCGACTTTCTGAACAAGAATATAAAAGCATTGCAGACTTTATGTTGGCTCTATGAAATTGTTGTTTGGGTTTTTGATTAAACGATTTTTAAACATAAAACCCACATCTTAATTATTATAATCATAATAACAACCTTTTTATTTGCTGAACTGGGCCTTTTTGGCACAGCGATGAGGCACACTTTCCTGATAATTTCTTACATCAGACTTTGCACTTTTTATTTTTTATCTTTATTTTTGTTTTTATCTGTGTACGAGTATGTATCTGGTGTATTGTGTCTTTTAGTCTGTGCTAAATAAATGTATTTTCTTTCTTCCTTTCTTTCTTTCTTTCTTTACTATTCTCCTGCAAAGCCTAGATCTATGTTGATACAAAAAAGAAAGGAGAATCACCATGCTTGCGAGCATGCTCCATGTCCTAAGGGAATTTGAGATAATTATCTCAATAGTAACAAACAAAAAGATGTAGCGGCATCTACACCGCCACTTGCGAACTACGCATCATACAGACATGACGTCACGCAAAATCCTGCATCGCGCAAGCAGAGTTTACATAATTATTATACAGAGTTTACATAGTTAGCATAATTATTATAACGTCCCGACTTCAATTGTCGTGCAGTTGCCCATCTGACACAACACCTGTCTGGGCGGAGAATTCCTCTTTTTTCTATGGAGTATGGAGATTGAGTGAACTTTACACCCTGTTCCTCATAACTTTATAAAGTTAATGTATCATCATCATCATCATTTCAGCCGAAAGACGTCCACTGCTGAACATAGGCCTCCCTCCAAAGGGGGGGGGGTTGCCATAATCGCCACGCTTGGCAGGCGGGTTGGCGATCGCAGTATAGTATGGTGGTGGAATGCATAGAGAACGCTGCTGCCCATTCTCCGGTACGATCCTTAGTCGCCTTTTACGACACCCACGGGAAGTATGGGGTGGTGCTATTCTATTAAGTCCGGCACCACACAGACAAGTTAATGTATCAACACAATCAATGATCTTCCAGCCTAGGTCCATAAAAAATACCTATAAGCAGCACCGTGTGATGGCAGAAGTTACTAAAATGTTAGTACCTCTGCGGATTACTTTTATTTTCGGAGCTTCGTCTGTTGGCAATTATTCAGCCATTAAATAGTATTAAGTAAATCATAAAATCATTCAACCAAATCTCTAAGGCCATAAACAAACGAAATAGCAATAAATATAAATACTAGCACTTGCAGACAACGTTAAACTAAAATGACGACTAGACTAGAGCATAAAGTTGAAATTAAAACAACAAAACCTCAAAGGAATAGATGTTTAATGCTCGCATTTAAACTTTATTATAATTTACTTTATGGGCAAAGTACGTTAACCGCTCATTGTTGGTGATAACCCGGTAGAAGTAATAACGCACTGGCATAAAACTTACTAATCGACTTTCTTTTTATTAATCTTAGTTTGTCTGAGGCTTTTTTTTTTCAAATTTATTTGTTGTACAGTCAACCGTACGTTAGGGAGCTATTGAATAAATGTGAGTGCTAAGCTGGACCCCACGGACTAAAGTACACGGTAGCGCAAAAGTTCTTTAAGGAGTTCAAGAGTCTGAGGCTTGTTGACATAAGCTCGTGACTTCAAAAAACCCCACAAAAAGAAGTCTAGGACGGTTAAGAGCGTTTACGCCGTACGGCATTTCATACAAACTTTCAAGCCCTTAATTTTCGAAATGAATGAACCGATTTTAATGAAACTTCATATGCATAAGCAGGATACAAAGGTCTAAAAAGTTAGTAGAGAACATTTTCGAAATGTCTTATTAAAAAAAAGATAACTGGAAATCTCTGTTTCTATGGAAAATTAAGCCCCACTTTTAATTTTTCA
Organism: Mesoligia furuncula; assembly: GCA_916614155.1. Taxonomy (NCBI): domain Eukaryota; kingdom Metazoa; phylum Arthropoda; class Insecta; order Lepidoptera; family Noctuidae; genus Mesoligia; species Mesoligia furuncula. Next base: position 2,309,594 of record OU744791.1, on the reverse strand, counting down.
GACCCCCTTTCAGTCCCTGTTGCAAAAAATATACCTACATATAATTTTATTTCTTTCTTATTTGCAAAATAGTTAGGCAAACGTCATCTAAAACTATTCCAAATTTCAAGTTGATAGCATTAATAGTTCTTGAGATATCCAGCTGTGACAGACAGACAGACAGACTTAGTCTCACCATAAGGGTTCCGTTTTTACTATTTTGGTACGGAACCCTAAAAAGAACGAAAGAAAAGAAAAATTGTTTACTCTGCACAAACAAAACGCACAACTGCAACTGTTTGTGCATTGCGTTTCGTGATATACTCACAATATGTAACCCAAGTCTTCGCACGATGCCATTACAAAAGGGAATACGCAAAAAACGGCTCCACCAACTAACATAAAGCATAAAGTTGGACCTGCATTGCAGCTGTAAAACATTAATGAACGTAACAACTAACACTGCACTGAATACTAATCTACTTCGGCTTAATCTGCAGGTCTTTATAGGGACATTTATTATTAAACTATGCGAAGGGTGCTGGCGAAATATGTTGCAAGTGGACCAGTAAGATTAAAATTATGAAAACTTAAGGATATTGGCTCAGGAGACTTATTAAGGGGCTTAAAAATAAGATAGTTAAACCAATACAAAAAGCTCTTTTAAATACAGTCAAGGAAATTAATAGTGTATAGTCTTTGAGCGTCAAAAGATCCTTCTAGATAGAAAATCAAATGGTTACTGAACCACAAGATTCTTGGTTTATTTTGTGGCTGGGACAGACGATGCGGCAGGCAGAGGTCAGGGTGTTGCGGCGCGGTCCAGCAGTGGACTTCGATAGGCTGAGTTGATTGATTGACGGATCATTTCGAGCTCAAATGACGTTGATAAGGAGGCGATATTGGTAAATATTTGCGAAATGTATTGAAAAAACAAGATGGCGCCGTTAGTTACGATATTGGTCACGCGCCAAAAGATTGTTGTACAGCTAAATAAATAGCAAACAATATATGTATATATATAATTTTCCTGCACACTATCAATCAATGTGCCTATATAGCTTTTTCCTTACTATGTTGGGGTCGGATTCCAGTCTTACCGGATCTTATTTTACACAGCGACTGTCTACCACAACCCAGTTACTGGATAGCGCGATACCTCTTCGTAAGACTTTCGGGCTTCAGACTACCCGTAACGACTGTCAAAGATCTACAAATGATAGCCGGTACCAACGGCTAAAAGTGTTCTCCGAGGCATGAAGGGATCTCGTCATACAATGGATGATCACCCATCCACAAATCGACCTAAGCAAGCGTTGCTTAACCTTACGAATCGTCTCGTGCGGCTGTTATTATTCACCTGAAAATGCTCTGCAAATGACTGTGGGATTTTGAAACTGTTTGATACCTAACTTATTACTTGTCTCTTGCCTCTCTTGCAACTTATTACTCGTGTCTTGTCTTGACCGATCTCTCTCCGGTCGTGTCGGATTGCCGTCCCATCGGACTATGAGAGTGAGAGAAGAGGGAAGACACCTGTGTCTGCACGCACACACTTGCACTATAATATCTCCCGCGCCGAAGGTTGGTCTCCGTTGAGATTGGCCGCCGTGGCCGAAATACGAGACCGTATTTCTTACTGGAGGACTTTATTACTTGTACCTAAAATATAGGACACAGTTGAAAATACGAGTTATTCTGGTCTGATCTCCTGAACCCCCCCCCCTCCATCCCCCCCACCTCGATCCCCTCCTGGATCGTCTTCTGTTTTAATCTTTGTCTTATCCACATTATGAAAGTTTACTCTTTATGACAGGTAAGTACAGTCAAAAGAAATTAAAAGTTTCCTCTCTGGTGCCCCGAGTTGTGTGCGAACGCGCATGTTCCATCATGGGTGGCGATTTCGTGGTTTTCGAGGGTGCTGAACCCCATGGTGAGGTCAGAATGAAAATCCAAGATGGCGGATGTGAAAAATGTCACAATTTTTCATGATGGGTGTCAATTTCGTGGTTTTCGATAAGATACGCATCTTTTTCCCCAAATCAGTATTTTCGACTAAATTAAAATGAAGAATAATTAATTTAAGTACCAAAAAATATTCTCCACGCACCCATAACTCTGTTCACCGAAAAACCGTAACAAATTAAACTGCGAAAGTCCCGTCAACACCCTACAATGCTATTTAATGTTCGCACATAAAACAAGCGTAATTACGTACACGGGACGATGCGAGAAAATTCACCTGCTTTCATTAATATTACAGACTTCAGGGAGTTCTATTAATTATTTAAATTCATACGGATTCGTAGGTGCGTAGATATTGTAAGCCTGTTTAATGAAACTTTGAAATGGGAAGGATGTTGATATGATATATGAGAAGTTGCTTATCAAGTTTTCCTGCCGACATGTGTCAAACCAAACACTCGCAATTTCCTATACACACGAGTGTCAAACACTAATATATAGGTAGGTACATACCAGTAGCGAAGGGTAACTTTTTGTAACAGGTAAGCCGGTGTAGATATCTTTAATATGATTATATTATTTGTCTAATACTGACTGTGTCATTTTCCAAATGGAAGCCGGTAGGAATCGAGTTGTATGGAACCTTCGCCCCTGGTACATACATGGTTTCTTCTCTTATGAAGATAGTTATAATTTAAAAATATATCTAATTGGTTATACTTTTACTTATTAAGTAATAGTTCTTCCATAGTTCTTGGTAACCAGTCCACTTTAGCTACCCAAACCCATAGTCCAACTTTTTGGAAAAAAAGTGTGGAAAAAGGGTTATTTTTCCATATCCTGAATAGTCTTACACCAACCGGGGATTATCCTTGTGTGCACTTGCATAGTGCATACAGGGATAATCGTCGGTTGGGGCCGCATTTCATTAAAATTTCCTAAGGGGCCTCTGCGAGTTGGCTTCGGCCCCTCGTACGCCTTCCAAAGGACCGGGACCCCACGGTCCCGAGATATCAAAAATCATAAAAATAAATAATAATAAATCATTCATTTCGGACTCTTACACATCTATATTATTGTTTAAACTTATAAACTAAGTTTTACAGATCAAAAAATGTTAAAACAATTTTTCGGAGAATCCGACACCAGTAAACACAGAAAAAGAGTAATAAGACAAACATAAAAAATAATAAGTTAGGGAAAGCATGCGTCACATCCACACAAAACGACCATCGCTCAGCATAATGCTTACGATCTATGCTAGACAAAGCCCCAGCGCTGGTTGTCAGAGACAGCCAGGGACGACGTATTACGTCAACCAGTGCAATATACGATTAGATACTTAAAATAACACAATAAAACAAATACACAAAACCTAGTTCTAAATGTTTATAAAAACATCATCATATGCCTAGCTTTTTCTCAACTATTATGCCTGGTCGGCTTCCAGTCTAACCGGATGCAGCTGAATACCAGTATTTTACATGGAGCGACTGCCTATCTGACCTCCACAACCTAATTACTGAGTAATACGACACCTCTTGATAAGACTGGTTGTCAGACTTTCGGGCTTCTGACGACCCGTAACGACTGTCAAAGATCCACAAATTGACAACCGGAACCAACGGCTTAACGTGTTTTCCGAGGGTCGGAGGGGTCTTGGTATAAAGATGGTCACCCATCCACGGACCAACCACGGCAACCGTAGCTTAACCTGATCGATCGACCCGTGCGGCTGTTATTACTTAGCCAACAAGCACATGTTTATATTATGTTTATGTAAACATAATAATATTTTTTAAATGGCGCCGGCCTAAAAATCACAACTGAAAAGGCTCAAGAATCATCAAGTTTAGAGAATTCTAGAATAGGTTCAAATTAAGGCATCAATAAATCAATGTTTAAAACTTTAACAATCCATCAAGTTCTCAAAACGCCTTCCCACAAAAGTTGAATTAAGTATTCGATAAAATAAGCAAAGGTTCCCGTCAGGTGCCTGTTGGCAAACTAAATTGTTGGAGGTTTTATTCTAGAATTATATATTTACAAACTTTATTACTGAAAGCCACAAATTTGGTCACGGTCAAATTTTAAGTACCTAGCTACTTCCAGGGGACAATATCTTGGCCAGCCTGTTTTATTAAACAGAAAGATTGATGATATCTTCTTCTTATTTATACAGGCTGATTTTTTTTACCGGCTCCAAATGTTCTACCCATAAATATAAACAACTTTCACTATGGGACCAACTCTGAAACCACGAAAAAATTCTGCTGTTTCATACATTTTGGTCAAGTAGGTATTGAACGTTTGTATGAAACAGCAGATTTTTTTTTTGTCGGTTGTGAGTACCGCGCACCAATAACTAAATAAGGTCAATATAATGTCCTTCTAAGCGTTTCCACTCTTAAACTATACATATTATTAACAAAATATATTATATTATTATTATAATATTAATGTTATTATAATACTAATATTATTATTTATCTCCTTTATTTCAGTAAATACATATAAATTATATTTTTAAATATTAGAATATAAAAACATTTAAAAATATCAAAAATAGTAGCCCACCGGTATCGGGACCTGGATCCAAGCTATTTATATTTTATTTTTATTATTATGAGCCTGTGTTGTCCCACTGCAGGGCAAAGGCCTCCCTTCCCTCTTTCCACTTTTCCCGGTCTACTGCGATTGTGGGCCAATCCTTTAAGAAGGAGTCCAGCTCATCCCGCCATCTCTTTCTGGGCCTGCCGCGTAGTCGTTTTCTGCCACTGGGGATCCACTGAGTGGTGGATTTTGCATATTGCTGCTCCGACATGCGACTATTACAATCCGACATGCGAATAAAGCTATTTATATTATATTTATATATATATTATTAATATTATTCAATAGTAGGTATCACTCCGTTTTCGCCATGTAAATACATTTTGTTAATCGCCTTTCAGTTTATACTATCAACAAATAAATTACGGCCACATAAAGACCACTTCTCACACTGCAACACCTCCACACTTTAACAAAAAAAAAGAGAATTTCAAAATAAAACGGCCCTCACATTTGTACATTCACGCGGCATATAAACTAGAGCGTTTCAATGGATGGCAATCGCGGCATATGCATTAATACCAAGCCGCACTCATGATGCAGCCCGCATTAACGACACCTATCATTGGAAAATGGATATTCACGATGTAACTTGTATTGAGATGAAATACATCGCAGTAAAGAACTTTCGCAACAACGAACGTCGCGATAGTAAACTTTCGCGGTAACGTACATCGCGATAATGAACTTCGCGATTATGATTTACACTCGAAATAAAGTAGATAGATCGACAGCTATCCATACTAATATTATAAATTCGAAAGTAACTCTGTCTGTCTGTCTGTATGTTACCTTTTCACGCCTAAACCAATGAACGGATTTCGATAAAAGTTGGCAGAGAGATAGATTGCATCCCGGGGAAGGACATAGGATAGTTTTTATCCCGATATTCCCACGGGATCGACACTTATGCGGGTGAAACCGCGGGGCGCTACTATAAAAGGGCTGCAAATGCTGGAAATGCTGGTGCACCAGTAACGAACCCAACTTAATTGCGTACACATTTTCAATCAAAATTCTAAGGATTTTGACAGAAATTCCTAATCTATTGCTTCATACAGGTTCGAATCATTCGCCTGCTCGATAGTGTAAATAACGCAGTGAATTTGTCAAATTGTCAAAATGAAAGCCATTGCTACTGTTAGTGTTTTTCGCAATTACCTCGCTGGTAAATGAAGAAAAGGGGTACTTATTTTATTTATTTATAAATGTATTTATTCTTTTATTTCGGGCAACGCAGGCCCATAGATATATAAATACCTTAACCATGTTTAGGTTAAGGTAATAAAAATCTGTATGTTTAACAGATTTTTATTATAAAATAGTTCTTCACTTCACTAGCTTGTTCTTGTGCTGTTCTGTGGTACTTGTCCGCGGAAGTGACGGAACACTACGTCCTGCGGCCAGAAGTCTTCTTCCATGACGATCCGGTACGCGCACCACGAACACCTTGAAGTTGACGTTGCGGTACGACTCCAGTAACTGCACCCTCGGCGTGTAGGTACCTCGTCTTCTGGCGCACGTACTCCACGTTCTCCTCCGCCTTAGTGGTGTGGTGGTGTGTACTTATGTAAGGTCGATCTTATAAGTGGCGTTCTATAGATTCTGCCTACCCCCATGAGAAGAAATGCTTGAGTTTATGTATGTATGTAATATTATGGCTTTATATTACCTAGTTTGGGAAACATTGGTGCCGACTCTGTTGTTCAGTCGCTGATTAATTTGACAGGACTAAACTGAAATTTATCTTCTGTCCTTTTCTTAATGAAATAGAAAGAAAAAGATGCACTGATCTTAAATTTAGTTTAGTTTGTGAACACAAATTAGTTTGTTGTTACATTTCATATTTTAGTTGATTTATTCCAGTCTGATCCCCGGAACAAATGGATCCCCTGCTAGTTGTTTAAGTTCTTATCAGCGTCTCAACCGGTTTTCATCTTTTTAAGCCTAAAAACTGTACTCACAAAGTAAAGTTGTTGGCCTCATTAATAAGAAAAACTATTTTATAATAACAATATGTATGTTTAGGTTAGGTATTTATCTATGGGCCTGCGTCGCCTGAAATAAATGAATAAATAAATATTTTCTCAGAAGCGTCGAATAGTTTCATAAAATGAGTTAGGTATCTCATTAACATACTCCACTAGGGACTAGTTGGAAACCGCCCAGTCCCGAGGTCGTGGTAAAGTTGTTTCAAAATGCTAACAATAATTACGTTTTTAATAAAAACTTAGTCTTAATTATGAATTAAACAATCCCCGTTTTGATTAGCTGTTACAAGACAAAATCAAACTGGTTGCTAATTTAGTTGCAAAATTTATTTTTATTCTTCTATTTTTTTTTTACATTGATTTACATTCTGTAATTACTTTTACTCACACCCTGACTTATTACTATTATTATTATTATTTTTTTTTTTAATGACAATCGTTTATTTTTACCATGCTTGTAAATATGTGAGCACCATGTATCTATCAGATAATTAATTTATATGTTATGGTTTCATTTTTAATTCTTTTACCTATTGTGGTACAGTAATTTTATTTTAGGTGCATCGTCTTCACATATATATTATATAATTAATGTACATGCAAAATATTGTAAAACATTTTAAAAGAGTAACGGTGGAGTTTCTTGCCCATTCTTCTCCATACGAAATCTACTTTTTGGAATGGGCGACTAGAATCAATTCTATTTTAGTAATTTTTGACGTTCAAAAGTGCCTGTTAAGTGCCTATTTGAAATAAATGCTTTGACTTTGACATAAGCTTGATTTTCTTTTAGATTGAAAAAACAGAAAAATCTCTATTGCTTTTTTAGGGTTCCGTACCCAAAGGGTAAAACGGGACCCTATTACTAAGACTCCGCGGTCCGTCTGTCCGTCTGTCACCAGGCTGTATCTCAAGAACCATGATAGTTAGACAGTTGAAATTTTCACAGATGATGTATTTCTGTTGCCGCTATAACAACATATTATTATACTAAAAACAGAATAAAATAAATATTAAAGGGGCAACAACAAACGTGTTTTTTTTTGGCGTTTTTGCCTTGTGGTTCGGAACCATTCGTGTGCGAGTCCGACTCGCACTTGGCCAGTTTTTTTAATTATGGTTTCAAGGGAAAAATATGTAGGTAACTCTTACAAAATAATGGACAAAAGTATTAATAATAATAAACCATTTATTTTCAGGTAACAAAGACCCAGAGATACATAACCTAAGTATACATACCTAATAATATAGATTTTTTTTTTTTTTTTTGACCTCGTGATCAAAAACACAGGTTCTCACTACTTATTCATTTAGTAGGTATGTCTCACGCATACATACACATATTTATATACATAATGGCTATTTCCCATGTGGGTAGGTAGAAATTTTAGAGCGCCAACTGCAAACTCAAACTCAAACTCAAACCATTTATTTCAATTAAACCATTTACAAGCACTTTTGAATTGTCAAGAAGTCGGTCAGTCAGAAAATATGAAGCTAGCTGCCCATTCCAAAGCGTAGGCACCTATGGAGAAGAACGGCCAAGAAACTCCATGGACACTTTTAATTATATTTTTATTGTATTTTTACAAAAATATTAGTTACATCATTAATGTTGAGTCACAGTCTGCTCCTTTGCGTACTCCTTGCAAACACAAAAGCTGCGAAGGGAGTAATCATAATCTGTTCCAGCAGCTTTCTTTTTACTCCATGGATAAGAATAAGCTTCTTATGGGAAAAAATATCGACCTCTAATTGACTATGTCGTTAAAAGCCGCGCGCCTGATCGGATTTCCTATCAGAAAAAAAACCGGTCAAGAGCGAGTCGGACTTGCGCAACGAGGGTTCCGTACCATCATATATTTTTCAATTTTTATCGGCAAGACCTATATTCGTCTGAGAATTATAACACTGCACTGCGGTGTAGAATATTGAAGTTTTATGTCAACGCCATCTCTTGACCGATAGTGGAACTAATGTAACTACTGTTGATGATTTCTGAAAAAGTGTGCTATTTAGAGACTTGGCTTTATTTTTCTTGTAATCTTTACATAAACTTCTATCACATAGAATAATTTCAGATTTTTCTCTATCATAATAATCAGCCTATAATGTTCCCACTGCTGGGACACAGGCCTCCTCTCGGTGAGAGGGAGTGGGCCGTAATCCACCACGCGGGCCCAGTGCGGATTGGCAGATGTCACATGTCTTCGAATTTTTAGTTCTAGGACATGCCGGTTTCCTCACGATGTTTTCCTTTACCGTTTTGAGAGCAGTGGTGATGATATAATTTACACAAAGTAAAGCGCCTGTCTGGGTTCGAACCTACGACCTACAACTCGTAAGTCGCGGCCGTTACCACTTGGCCACCACTGCTCACTTCTCTATCATATTTTTCTGATTTAGTTTACTGTAGTCGATCATATACTTTTATTGTTTCTAAAACTTGCGTTTTTTGTGTTTAGGTCGTGTAAGCCCCTTAAGTAAAATGAGGGGCCCGTGGCTAAATAATAGCAGAGGTCGATCGATCAGGTTAAGCTACGCTTGCCGCGGTTGGTATGTAGATGGGTGACCATCTTTACATACCGAGACCCCTCCGAGCCTCGGAAAGCACGTTAAGCCGTTGGTCCCGGCTGTCATTCGTAGATCTTTGACAGTCGTTACGGGTAGTCAGAAGCCCGAAAGTCTGATAACCAATCTTACCAAGGGGTATCGTATAACCCAGTAACTGGGTTGTGGAAGTCAGATAGGCATTCGCTCCTTGTAAAATACTGGTATTCAGCTGCATCCGGTTAGACTGGAAGCCGACCCCAACATAGTTGGGCAAAGGCTAGGCAGATGATGATTAAGTAGAACGTCTTATGAATTCTTCTTTCACTAACTGTAGCTGTCATTTATAAAAGCCCATCTTCATACATAATTTTCCCCAGAGCAGCGGTGACCCAGTAGTGAGGGGGACTTACGAGTACAACTCGTAAGTCGCGGCCGTTGGTTCGATCCCAGGCAGGCACTTTACTTTGTGTAAATGATTTCACCACCACTACTCTCAAAACGTTGAAGGATTAACAAAAAAAAACCGACTCCCAGTCGGTGTCTCTTTCCGAGAGCAAATGCTCGAGTTACTATAAAAAATACCCGAATCGCTATAGGTCGTCGTTTGTCGTTTCAGCCGATAGACGTCCACTGCTGGACATAGGCCTCCCCCAATTTTGGGAGGGTTTGCCATAATCGCCACGCTTGGCAGGCGGGTTGGCGATCGCAGTACGGTATGGTGGTGGAATACATAGAGAACGCTGCTGCCCATTCTCCGGTACGATCCATAGTCGCCTTTTACGACACCCACGGGAAGTAAGGGTATTCTTTAAGTCCGGCACCACACAGACTATAGGTGAGCCATCATCAAAATAGATCGCTATAGGTGTGCCTATAATATTTGAGGAGTTTTCTCAATTCCTCATGTGTCCCATCATCAAAACTAGATTTTGGTAAAAATGGGACCAATCTGGAAGTATATTAAAAAAAAAAGAATTTTCCAAATCGGTTTATAAATGACGGCGTTCTGAGGTAACAAACATAAAAAAAATACAACCGAATTGAGAACCTCCTCCTTTTTTGAAGTAGGTTAAAAACATCGTGAGGAAACCGTCGTGTCCTAGAAACCAAAAGTTCGAAGACGTGTGGGTTATGGCTCACTCCCTCTTAAAGAGAGTGGGAAATTATAGGCTGATACCTACAATTACCGGCACGTAACTTGGCAAGAGATTTTCGTAGTGGGGGAAGTTCGCGCATATAAAAATGTATGAAATTGTGCGTGCGCAAACTTCCCCCACTACAAAAACTCTTGCCAAGTTACGTGCCGGCAACTATACACAATTTTGCAGGCTAATAAAGACTCATTCCAAAAATAAACCCTCCTATTCTTTCTTCCAAAACAATCTTGAAACTAAAACACCTAGCCAAGAAATGCAGGTCGAAATCCAGGCAAAGCTCCCGATACGTATTTCACAGGCAGTTTGAATAGGCCCCGCTGCAATATGTGCCCCGGAATATAAGCCGGGTATAAATCTGCATGGCCGGATAATATCCGCAGAGATACTGCCACTAAGATTATTAGCCAGATATTAAGGGTAGATTGAAATTTTGGGTGCTTAGTGCATGTTTGAGATTGGATGGAAAGATAGTTTAAGTGAATGTATGTTTGCTGCTGGATGTCATTAACAGGACTTTCTTGCCTTGTCTTCTTATTATCATATTATGTAAATCCATACTAATATTATAAATTCGAAAGTAACTCTGTCTGTCTGTCTATATGTTACCTTTTCACGCCTAAACCACTAAACGGATTTCGATAAAATTTGGCAGAGAGATAGATTGCATCCCGGGGAAGGACATAGGATAGTTTTTATTGGGGTCTCCCTTGTTTTACCAAAAAGAAATTGCCAAATTATAACTTCCCAAACAATTTTCCGCATAATTTCATTTGCCAAATTATTACTTACCAAGAAATCTCTTCACAAATAATTGTAACCCAAACCTAATGTTTGGCAAATAAACGTTTAAACAATAACTTGTTTGCCAACTAGTACTTTTACCAATTTTTATTTAGTCAAATATTTCAGTTGGAATAACTCATTTTACGCAAAATAACATTTGCCAAATATTTATGGAAGAAATAATATCTTTACGCCGGATCAGAAAGGTTTTCGTAAAAATATGTCCATAAATTTAGCTATTTATGATTTCCTAAGTTTAATATATCCTAGAGTTGATAAAAGACAGCCTGTGTATGCTTTGTATATGGATATGTCAAAGGCCTTCGACTACGTGGATCATGACATACTACTGAGTAAGCTGGAAACGTACGGTATTAGGGGCAACACTTTAGACTTACTAAAATCTTACATCAGTAATAGAACTCAGTTTACGAGTATTGTCAAAATTTGTTCTAATACGAAACATGAAATAAATTATAAGTCCAGGAGCAGAAACATAAAATATGGAGTTCCGCAGGGTAGTGTTTTGGGTCCGCCACTTTTCATTATGTATATCAATGACCTGCCAAAATCTACTACAGATCATATGGTACTATTTGCTGATGACTGCACTGTTGTATACAATGATGAAAATATTATAAATAGTAGTTTAAATTCAATAATTCAATGGTTACAAAATAATAATTTATTAATTTATATCGATAAAACTAAATTAATGCAATTTAAACAGAAAACAAAAAACACTTTACATACTCCAATAGAATTTAACGGTGAAAGAGTTGAATTGACGAATACAACAAAATTTCTCGGCGTACACATAGATGACAATTTGAAATGGCAAAGTCATATAGAGTTTGTTTGCAAAAAAGTGTCACAGTCATCTTATAGTTTGTACATGCTAGCGAAAAAGGTCAATCATAACACATTACTTGTAGCTTATCATAGTTATGTCGCTTCTAGACTTAGATATGCAATCATATTCTGGGGAAACGCTACCAACTGGGATAAAGTTTTTAAGTGTCAAAAAAGGTGTTTGCGAGCTATGTGTGGTCTCAATAGAACTGACAGCTGCAAGGAATACTTTAAAAAATTAAAAATTCTTACCGTGCCATCTTTATATATTTTTGAAATGGCCTTGTTTATTAGACATCATCCATCACTATTTACATTAGAGCTTAAATCGCGAAATAGAAGTCATTTGTATAATAACCTTACCCGTCAGTATAGAACTACCCTCTTTGGGAAAAGTGTGTTTGCTATGGCCGCAAAAATCTACAATGCGATTCCTAATGACATAAAAGAGTGTAGCAATTTGAATGTCTTTAAAAATAAATTGTTCCGATTTCTTATAGAAAACTCTTATTACTCTGTTGCTGAATTTTTATCGTCTAAAGTTTTTTAAATGTTTTATGTCCGATCTGACTATAATGTGTTGTTGTTGATTGTCTTGTGTCTGTCATGCATGACTAATAATAGAATTTATATTTAATCTTTAATGGAATTTATACCAAATCATTAGAATTTTATAATCATATTTTTAATGTATTATTTAATAATTTGTATGCCTAAGTGGCTGATCATGGAATGAACATTATTCAATATTATATGATTATATAATGAACACCTGTATGTAACCCATGTATCACAAATAAACGATTTGATTTGATTTGATTTGATTTGATTTGATATCGTCAGTTTTCGCAGTTTTAAGACAGTCATTTCAATCTAACTTTGAAGACGTTTTATTACAAGGGTGATTTTTCCACTTTGGACAAATTTTAAACAGGTAATAATAATATTAATATAGATAATAAATATTAATATTAACTATTCTGGTAGTATTTTTTTTTTTAATAATTAACCTCGTCTAACTAATTCGGTTCTCGATAAGCCTGCTAAAAATAATTTCTTTTTTCCATATTTTTTTTTTCTATATAATCTAGTCGTTTCTGGCACTCGCCGGCCGCTGCCGCGGCACCGCTCGCTTTGCTCGCTCGGCTCGTGCGTAGGAGGTCACAGTTTTAACCTAACCTAAGCATTTTTTTTTAACCTCGTCTAACTAATTCGGTTCTCGATAGCCTGCTAAAAATAATCTCTTTTTTCCATATTTTTTTTCTATATAATCTAGTCGTTTCTGGCCACAGTTTTAACCTAACCTAACCTAAGCATTTTTTTAACCTCGTCTAACTAATTCGGTTCTCGATAGCCTGCTTAAAATAAGCTCTTTTTTGGGTGCGCCAAAGTTCACCTAAAATTTCAACTCCGATAATTGGAAATCCGAAAATGTTCTTCCTAAAATTTTTCATCCTAACAATCACAATTCCTAACTACTCTGTCTCTAATGTTCATAATTCCGAAGCATTCAACTTCATAATGTCAGTAGCAATAAACATCTATTATACTTTTATTTGTTTTCCTATATTTTCTCAACATAACCATCTTTTACACTATTATTCAAAGTCATATCTTTTTTGTTTAGATTTATTTTTATAGATTTATTTTTGTTTAGATTTTATATATAGCGGTAACCAACATAATATACAAAAGTAACACATTTGTAATGACAACTTAGGATGCAAGAGCGAGCGAAGCGAGCTCGGGACTTGGGGCACCCCGACTCGGACAGGTTAGGTTCGAAGAGGATGACGGCCCCGTCATCTTCTTCGTGTTAGGTTCCTTTAAACCCTGTAGACGGAAATAGGGGCCCCGCGAAGCGGGGCTCCATCAACTACGCCTAACCACATATTTTTGTAAATAAAAAATAAACTTTGGGATTTCTTTTCTCGGCCACGATGATTTTGCGAACTTTGCGGTTTTCAAATTTACACTAAAAAAGAATTTATATAAAATCTATATAAAAAAGAGTATTCTATCCAAAAAAAAAAATAGCTACTACCAAAAAGCGCCGGGTGTGGAAGTACAGTGGTTCCATACACACAACTCAGTACGTTATGTAAAGCATACCCCCAAATAATAATCATACCCTCAAATTAAAACTATAAATATCATCTTCTAATATTATGGTAATTATGTTTAGGGATAAAAGCATTATGATAAAAAACAGTAGGAGTTTAAATATATTTACACTAATGATATTCGTCGTTTCAGCCGGTAGACGTCCACTGCTGGACATAGGCCTCCCCCAATTTTGGGAGGGTTTGCCATAATCGCCACGCTTGGCAGGCGGGTTGGCGATCGCAGTATGGTATGATGGTGGAATACATAGAGAACGCTGCTGCCCATTCTCCGGTATGACCCTTAGTCGCCTTTTACGACACCCACGGGAAGTAAGGGGTGGTGGTATTCTTTAAGTCCGGCACCACACAGACATGATATTATTAATTACAATTTTCGGAACCATGAGTGTTATGAACATCGCCGGTAGCACTACAAATAGTATGAATGAAAACTTTAGGATGAAAAATTTTAGGAAGACTGATCATTCGGATTACAAATCATTAGGAAGAACAATTTCGGGTAAAGAACTTTAGGTGAGCCAATATGGACCCCTCTTTTTTCCATATTTTTTTCTATGTAATCTGGTCGTTTCTGGCCCGCCGGCAAAAAAAATGGATAAAGACGATAGAATTAATCGAATTCTGCAACACAAGTCTGAATTCTGCGAAATAAAATTGCTAATGTCCATTGCAAAAAATTTAAAATTGTAAGTTACAAATATTTTGTATTAAATACTATGATTATTTTAAAATAAAATTGAATTTTTTTATTATATAATTCCCAAAAAATCTTATTTTTGCCTTTATATATTTTGTCATAACAAATCATTTGACCAAACGTTTATTGTCTAAAGATTGTTTGCTGTAATAAATCATTTGATTAAAGACCAAATGCCTAAATGACATTATCCTTAATAATATTCTGCCAAGTAAAAATTGGACCAAATGAAAATGTGCGTACTAAAATCATTCCAAATATTGCATTGGTAAGAAAGGTTGCCAAAATTTGTTTGGGTAGTGAAATTTTGGCAAAATCTTTTTGGCAAAACGGCAGGATCCCTTTTTATCGACATACCTCGCGGGCGAAGCTAATTGTGATATAGAATTTGCAGTGCTCTTACAGGGTACCTACCTACATGTCTTAATAATGTGTCAATAAATTTGTATAAATGCCTACTAACCAGTGTTAAGTAATCCAGCAAATAAATAAGTGTAATAAGACAGCTAATACCAATTGTAATCTTGTACCAGCACGTACAGCTTAACCACTGTAGTGACGGAAGAAACGAAATACATAATGACAAATTGTATTAGAAAGATGTCTACGGCACGATGTCGAAATGAAGAAATGAAAAGTGATGTTGTTTAAAAAAAGTATGTTTTATTTAAGTATGTGTTTGGGATTCAAGTAACTACCAACAAATAGTAGATTATGCACCGAGGGGTTAAAGTTGTGTCTTATGTCACGGGCGTCATATTGAACCTCGAGCGCAATGAAGGATTCGGAATTTAACTCCCGAGCGCAGCGAGGGAGTTAAGAGTTTAACTCACGAGCAAAGCGAGGGAGTTAATACAAGAATCCTGAATGCAGCGAGGGATTCAAGCTAGCCCAAGGCAAAGACACCTTTAGCCCAGAGGAGGATACTCTACTTTTTACACCTACTGTGAGAAAATAATAGCCATAGTACGAAAAATCGCGCCTTTATTGAGTCTACCAATAAGTAGCTAAGACACGATCAATTCGATTTTCAAAAAAAAGTCTCTTCTACGGTTTTGTCGTGTGTGTCTCTTGATATCACTCTCATGGAAGTGGCATTTGTGTAAACTAAGCTTTATACAGGGCTGGTAGAATGGTTTTGGATGATTGGCTGTATGCATTTTGAATTTAGAACGTCATTGAAGACGCTCGTGAAAATAGAGTATTTTTGATAAAATGTGATAAATCGACTGTAGTATAGATAGGTTTTATTATTTATTTATTTATTCACAAAATCCACAGCAATCTTAGCGCAGTTTACTTAAAATAAATTAACTAATGTTACAGCCAATTACTATTACGGTATTACGGCGCGGTACTGTATTTGTTATTATTAATGCCAGTTTTAATATTATTCCATTCCTTTTAAAAAATGGTTCGTAGTTATCTAATTATTCTTACAATATTATGTCTTCGAAAACATGGCAACGATATGAAGAAGCAGTCGTTATGATTTTGTTGGAAATCGAGAATATCATCCACGCGTAGTAAGGGTTTCGAGAATAGCTTTCCTCTTTCTGGCACCAAAGGGTGTTTGTTAGTACTATACTGCCAATTTAGCTGAGCATGTGAGATTCCAAATTCAAATCACATTATTGACCAGCGGGTCATAATGAAATCCAGTACAACATTATTGACCGGCTTTGCCCCCGGCCACTAATGACTTACTTTAGGTTAAGGTTGCTTGACATATAATTTGACATTTTCGAGCAGGTGGTGTGAAAAATTACTTTTTCATCTCTCATTCTCGGAAAGTAGTGTTTGTTTGATCTGAATAGCGGGTGGAAAACGCTGCTTCCCACCCTTGGGCGGGAAAGACTCATAGTAATTGCATCCCTCCCTAGAGCGGGAATGAAATTTAAAAATAGAACTAAATTTAGTCAGCTCAGTCAGACATACGACACCCTTAATTGATTATGTAAATATTTATTATGCTACCCATCAAATTTTATGAATGTGCGTTAATTAGGAGAGTTGGATAAAAAGCTCATATGTTAACGCCATTAAATCTTTCATATTTAGCGCACAAGTTAATAATTTACCTTGAATAAATTCAACATAGGTACCATAATCGCCATTTTGATGGCAGTTGTGGTCGAGGCTAAAAAACATAAAAATTGGGGATTTCGAACATCCTGACTTTACCATATGGGGCTGTGAATATATATCATTTAATTATTTGACGAATTTATCCATAGTTTAAGGTAAATAAGTAGTGGTAATGAAGTTTTTTTGATATCTAATGTCGAAGTTTCGCGCCAATCGTGTGTGTTTACATTTTTACTTTTCACAAATTTCACACACACAGATGTAGATAAGATTTAAAATGTGACAAATGTTATTGATAATATTATAAACAACACGAAAATGCCCAGGTTTTAACGTAATATTAAAACACAGGTTCAATAATACGTATTAATCATTACCACTACTCAATTTGTGTTCAAAATCGCCGACCATTATTGTTTTTTTTATTGCAATGATGTGTGAAAGCGATTATTCCAAACAATTTTTTTTTTTTTATTTCGATTGACTCGAGTAATTAATATGACGAATGTAATCGATATTTGAAAATAAAATAAAATTATTTTAAGCAATAAATACAATAAGCATTGTTTATAATAATGATTTATGCTTTTCTAATATCATTTCAATCTCTTCTAATATCATGTCAATAACAGACAGGCCATAGGTACCTCAGTTACTTAATTTCGCGCCGAAATGCTTCTCTAATTGAATTTATGTTCGGAATGCGCTCGCTGTTTAAAATTATTTTAATTTATTGGACAGAATTCCCAGTAAACATTTTTTAGGTAGGCTTACCAGAAGTTTTTTTTAGAATGATGATAATTAATTAATTCTATAGATTGGATATTCTGCAAACACTTTACATTTCAATACATTTTGTTAGTTTAAGGTGGATGTTGCGATGGGCCGTCCATACATTTTTCTTGGGGATTGTACGCTAAACACAGACACACTTTGTTGAAAACGAATCATTTTATCACTTTTCTATAATGAAATGTCCCCGCGATCGACCTTTTTAGGAAATAACTTACATTATTTACTGAGGAAAACGATCGCGAAATCCAGACGAAATTTGACAGTTGCGCCACTAGTGTGCGTGAGTTTTGACAAGCAAACTCAATCGCTATGATTGCGATAGTTTAGAGACGAGAACTCTAGATGGCGTAAACGCGTTATTATAATTCTGTTAAATCAATATCATACGTAATAAGTGATTGATTTATTTCCTTTCCTACCTTTCATGAACAGATTCACAAAAAAAAACGTTATAATCAATAACCTGACCTGACGACCTTACCAACGTAAACAACTTTATTACATAATATTGTTTTGTGGCAACATAAATATCATTATTCGTAGATAGGATTTATTAGAATGGGTAGTTGAGACCGCGAAATACAAATTTTCTTACGTTTTTTGCCACTAATTGGTGGCAGAAATCTAACTTAGAAAGATGTATTAATGATTCTAATGATTATAATTCTGTAAATATGTACCTGTTATTGTCGCGAATCATATTTTGATCAAGATACAACCTGACACTGACCTGCAAATTGCAAAAAACGTAAGGAAATTTGAATTTCGCGGTCTATGACTATCCATTCAACTTATGCGACGCGCGACGTTGCCGTCCCACCCGAGTTGTGTTCGCAACCTTGAACAACATTGAAAGAATTCCGAAGAAAACGGGCGCCACCATGTTGCCACTCTTACGCCGCGCCGTAGCGACATGCATGATATAAATATAATTTTGGGGCTTGCTTGTATGCAATAGTATTGCACACGGATTTTCTTGCGTGTTATTTTATTTTGTATGCTTTGCATTTTCATTGATTCAAATTGCAATATTTCTAGTATTGCAATTATTTGTAGGTATAGTAACTAATAATTATTCAATTTTAAAAGTAAGTAGGTAAGTAAGTACCTATCTTTCGGCGGTTTTAGAAACAGCAAGTTGGCCCGTGATTTTAGACGCTGAAATCCCGTCACAATACTAATTACTTACATGTCTCAATTACATAAGTACAAAGTCAGTGGTTATGTGTTTTTACCTACTTATATTTTTTGGTCAACAATACATTAAATAAGTAAGTACACAATATTATAATTCGGTAACCCAACGAGTTTGCAAACATTTGCAAAATCGAATGTACCTGTAAAATAGAATACCTTTTACGCATATTGTCAGTTTCAGACAAACAAACATTATTTTTAGTTTGATATTTATGTCGCATCTAGCGGGGCGGCGCGGGCGGTCTAAGTACTTGCGCCGGCGCCTCGTACAATAGCTGGACGTGCGTTCAGAACACATTATATTGTAATCTTTGGTTCAGAACTTTGACTTTTGAAATCATTGGTTCAGAAACAAACAAATGATTGAGCTACTTACATCAAACGTGATTTATTATTGTATTTAAACATCTAATATGTTTTTTTTTCTTATTCATCGACTAATATTCTACCAGGAATTTATATAAAGATAAGTAAAATATTACTTTTAAGTTTCTATTTTCTGTACCTAATGATTTCGGAACGTAACCTTGTCATAAATCGTATCTTATTCAATATCATCTGTACGCTGTACCTGTAATAATAATAATCTAATAGTAGGTAGCAATTCTTTTCTAGTAGAAAGAATGCTTGAATACAAATCAAATAATTTATTTGCATAATACATGTGAAAAAGGTGTTACAGGTATAAAATACGACTAGGAAATTCTGAGATCTCATTGTACGGTTGTGAAATTCGATAGTATTAAATTTTATTCAAATACTGAGTTTATAGAAGTATTGTACTATTTTTTTGTTTTTCTATTTCAGATTTCTCTAATCCTGAAACTGATTAATTTCAATGGATAGGAGTATATTATGTGTTCTGTGATTTCAATTGACTGTGGAAACTGTTCCAAAGAAATGTTTATCTGCGATATCTGGGTATCGCATTGTGGACCTGAAGAATGGGCATTCCAATTGGAAAGACCGAAATATGTGTGAATCTTCACAAATTGAATTTGTTAGTGAGATGAGAAGTGAATTAATTTTCAAGTGCACTATGTCTGGTAATTGCGTGGAAGCGCTACGGAGAGCAGTAATAAAATAAATACTGCATTTTTGTGGGCAACTGCGATTGCTGGTAGCTATTACACTCAATCAGCTCACTTTACAAGTCTCATGAATATTCCAATAATGTCGCCAAATAAATGACTAAAATTCGTCGTGTTAAAAAAAATTAGGCAGTGTGTGGTTTGAACATTTGTCAGAGGAAATTAAAACTGCTGGTGAACAAGAAAGGTCAGTTGCTATTCAAAAAGGTCATGTATCTTCAGACGGTGTTCCATATGTTACTGTATGTAGTTGGATGATGGCTGAAAAGGTCATATGGCTACAACTTTGATTCATGTTCTTGTATGGTAAGTTAATGTATTACCAAACACACATACATAAACATATACCTTCTTCTCATGGGGGTAGGCAGAAACTACAGAACGCCACCTGCTAAGATACCTTACATACCTACTCCGTTACTAAACACATATTTGGTTCTGTATGAACTTTTTACTATGTGCAATATTTACAAGTGTTGCTTTTCCTTTTCAGGCCTGCATTGTTGGTAAAGAAACTAAGAAATGTCTATTTCTTGGTGTTCAAAACCAATATTGTTATACGTGTCAATATTATGAAAAAAGGAGACATGGACATGAAAGCACATAATTGTTGCAAAAAATTTACTGGACCGCCTACAGCAATGGTGTCACTAATTATTGTGGAAGGCTTTCAAAAGAGTGAAGAAATGCATCAACTTCCCTATTTGAGTTTTATTGGATACGGAGACTCCTCTGTTTGCAAACTTGAAAGAGAAAGTGTCATATAGGAACTTTGGTCTGAGATGGAAACATAATCAAAAAAAATGAACGCAAGAATCATGTAATCAAAAACTATACGAGGGCACAGGTCGAGGGTCGAGGGCGAGGGGGAACTATACAAGGTAAATAAATAAATCAAATTTGTATTGACATCTCAAGACCAGTGAAGCATATTCTGTATTCATATTTGTACTTTTTTTAGATGTTTGCCAACACTAAGCTCCCACTTTACGGGCGAAATATTTTGAAGCCAAACGTGATGAAGGTTACACTAGTGGCATGGAAAATTATAATGTGTATCAGTGAAAGTAGCAGATTTGCGAAATAGCCCGCTTTTGTATTCGGAATACATGAAAACTGCAAGCATTATTACTGCAATGTCAATAAAACAGCTGCAAATGGAAATATAATAAGTCAGAAATTGTCAGTACCAGTAAGAAATGCTTTGATTATCATGGTACAGTATTGTTTCTTTGTATGTTACATAACCATCTATTATATTTCATTGATATTTTCTAGTAAAAACATATTCTATTTTCAGGATGATCGCTTGCTACTGGACACAAATGGTATGGAACTGTATGGAAAAAGCAGACCACACCCAGGGACACATTAAAAAAAATACATAAATCGAAAGGAACAAAGTTGTATTCTGCCAGAAATCATATTGAGACATGGTCAAAAAAATGCTAAATGTGTAGATTTGAATGGTATGTATACACGGCTAGATATCAAGTTATACATTTCCAGTATAAGCTGACCTCCCATTATATGGAAATCTTATACAATGCGAGATCAGCTTGTACTGGAAATGTATAGCTGGTTAATTATGTAGCCGTGTGTACCAGTATATACTGGCACACAAGGCAATTTTTTTAACTTCATAAATTGTATCAATTTCAATGTCTAAAATATATTATTATGTTATTCTAGTGAAAAATCGTCCATCAACATCAGTTGGAAATTCGAGCAAATAGTAAAGTTTAATTTTAATTTTAGAGCAGCTTTGGAGATTGATGGTAAATGACATTTTGAAATGAATAGGAAATAATATTTGTCCAAAGTAACATAATTATATACTAAGTAAAGTTATTTTTCTTTGCAGCAGCCTTGTAGCAGTGGACAAAAAGACTCACGGCACATGGTGAAATCATCAAGTCAAACGATTTTTGTTATATTGTATTTTTGTAGTAGTTTGTTTAGAATCGACACTATAATATATTACTTTTTATTTGTATTTTACTATAAAATCAAGAGGCTTATTTTTGTAGTAGTTTGTTTATAATCAACATTATCATTGTATATTACTTTTTATTTGTATTTACTATAAAATGAAAAGGTGAAATAATACTTTATTATGTAAGATAACCACCTGGTGAACTCAATAAGCTGGTCTTTAGATTTTTATTTTTCTAAAAACTGATAAGAGGGCTTTGACATTATAAAATATTTTTTCACCTACCTGGGTAGATGTAATCGCATACTATATTGTATTTTTTTAATTTGTTGTTATCTTTTGTTTTTTTCTTGTGTATGTTATGTGTAATATCTGTAATTATTGTAATAATTGATTATGCTATAAATTTAATCATGTATCAGGCTTCATTTGTGTCACTTCAAATACTTTTATTTGATAATTAATTACGGTGTAAGGTATTCTAATAAAACTTATCTTTATAAACTGTGTAGACTGAAGTTTTTGTAACTGAACAGACAGCTGTGCTGCTGGGAGTTTGTTGCGCCACTTCTTTCCAGGTTTAAAGCTCTAGGAAGTGGTGAAGAGCGGGCGTTTTGGGGGACTGTCTTATTGTAATTTTGACATTCGAAAAGTGCTGATTCTCAGCCTAGTTTGATTATTAAATGATTTTATATAAATGCTTTACTTTTATTATCCTATCATCATACTCATGCGTTTTCCCCATGGGGGTAGGTAGAAACTACAGAACGCCACCTGCTACGATACCTTACATACTCCCTTTGTCTCGTTTACGTTCATAAATCTTGTCATACACGCACGCTGGTTGCGAGTACTACGCACTGGCACAGTATTCTCAAGAAACGCATTTCATTTTTCATATAAATATCGTAGCAGGCGGCGCATTTTTTAAATACACGCCATCTAGTGGTCTATTCTTATAAACGTATGGAAGTATTCGCTTACGTCTGTGTGTGTAAACGACCTGTATTCAATGGCAGATTTTATCTAACAGTTATGTGTCGAATTGGGTGGATTTTGAGGCAATGTTATGACCAAATTCAATAAAGTGTAATGTCCGATAACCGCGTCCACTACTTTTACGACTTAATAATGTGCCAATTACACATAAAACAAAATAAACTAAAAATGTTGACTTCAGCGCCATCTAGCGGGAAAATGTCCAAGAGCAGATCGTATGATGCTCCTTAAAGAGTTTTTATTCAGTTTCCACAATTTTTTTTTATTTTTTTTATTGCGAGTATCGATTAGGCTGTATGCAAGTTTTGAATCGAAATAAGAAAGTTGGGTGGACGGTCAGCACTAAAAAGTGTCACGTCGCAACACAATTTTTAGTAATTTTTATCAAGATTATCGTGTTTTCTAAGTAATTTATGAAAAATGGTAAAAGTAAGAATGCAGACTGAATGATTATAATACGGGCCCTAGTAAGCGGGACGGCCCGCGGTGGTGACACAGAATCTACTCATGTGGCGGTGACGTGGTGTGTTCCATACTTCAAATTTAAAAAAGACTAATAAATTGGTCCTGTTATTCATGTAATTATTATCAATAAATATTTTAGAAAAACTACAATTTTTTACTTTCCTTAAATTCGAAATGAAAAGTAGAGTGTTTAACGCGGGTGAAAGTCATCAATTCCCACTCGGACTATAGCCGTCTAAATGCCTCGTATGGGAATTGATTCCTTCCGACCCTTGTATAACAATCTACTATTATGCTACGTACGACTAACTTTTATTTCATGTATTTTAAAACAACAAAAATTTTTCAACACCGCGCTCTATTTCGTCCTCACACACACCGTAGCCATGCCAGTGAGTGAGAGAACGAAGGAGTCTGGAAGGACCATTCCTTCCAGACTCCTTCGTTCTCTCACTCACTCAGTCAGTCCTTCACTTACGTTCCGTTCTCTCTATTACTTGCGCATTCATTCCCACATGTCTATTCTTCGAATAAGATTGACTAGAAATAGATGTGGTCATGCACGTATGCAGTTTCACAACTGTTCATAAATCACTCAATCTACCGCAGTCCACTGCTGGACATAGGCCTCTTCCAGGCTGCACCATAACACCCTATCCTTTTCTATTTCTTTGAAGGATAAAATCAGGAATGAAGCTATCCGGAAAAGAACCGGAGTAACCGATATAGCTTGCAGAGTAAGCTAACTGAAGTGGCTGGGGCATGTTTGTCGACGGACTGATGGCCGGTGGAACAGACGAGTCCTAGAGTGGGGACCGCGTATCACCAAACGTACCGTAGTGTCGCCTTCTAGGACATCCTTCAGCTCGATGGACGACCTTAAGATAGTGGCTGAGATAGACTGGACTACGTATTCAACATCATCATCTGTTTAACCTTTTCCCAACTATGTTAGGATCAGCTTCCAGTCTAACCAGATGCAGTTGAATACCTGCCTATCTGACCTCCACAACCTAATTGCTGGGTAATATGACACCCCTTGGTAAGACTGGTAAGACTTTCGGGCTTCTGACGACCCGTAACGACTGTCAAAGATCCACGAATGACAGCCGGGACCAACGGCCTAACGTGCTTTCCGAGGCACGGAGGGTCTTGGTATGTATAGATGGTCACCCATCTACAGACCAAACGCGGCAAGGCGGCTGTTATTACGTAGCCACAAGCCCCTCCACGTATTCAATATCAATAAAATAATACAAATCCTAATGAAGTAGACAATAGTATAATATTGTAGTGACTTATTTATGACTTTTGTGGTTTCCAAATACATTACAAACTTCAGTGTTCTTCAAGCGAACCGAAGACTAACATTTCTTCTATCTCTAAATGAATTTGTGCCAGCTTTCAGCCTATCCAAGTACTATAGTACAATTCTTCAAGTTTACACAATTAACTTAAAATATATACGTTAACTTGGCAAAGATTTTCTAAATTAAATAAGCCTTCCAAGATTGCTAAAGTTATTTCAAAGTGTTTTCCATATTATCTTACTCTAGACTGACTTCGTTAACAAAATAACGTTATTATTAACCTTTACGCGCATTACGAGTCAAAAATTGACACTACATTACGAACTAAATTAGGTACTATCTTGCCTTATCTATATATATAAAATTCAAAGTCCTGACTGACTGATTGACTGACTGACTGATATATCAACGCAAAGCCCAAACCGCTGGACCTAGAGACTTGAAACTTAGAAGGTGTGTTCTTTGTGAAGAGTAAGTATCCACTAAGAAAAGATTTTTGGGAATTCAACCCCTAAAGGGTTAAAATAGGGGATGGAAGTTTATATGAAAGTCCGACAGTTTTGAAGTTAGGATCTTCTAATTTTGTATTTAGGCTGAAAATTGAAAATTAATTTATACGTGTCTCAGCGTTTTTGATAATTCCACCCCCGAAGAGTTAAAAAGGGGGATGAAATTGTGTATAGAAAATCATTAATTTTCGACGTAAAAATCACTAAATTTATTATCTAGGCTTATGATTGGAAGCTAACACAACGCTGTTGTTAGAATTTCATCCATTAAGGGGGTGAAAAGGGGGATGAAATTTTGTCCTGACTGACTGATATATCAACGCACAGCCTAAAACGCTGGTCGGTACCGCTGAGTAGAGAAATTAATTTTGGAGGGTGTGTTCTTTGTGAAGAGTAGATATCTTCTAAGAAGGGGTTTTTGGAAATTTAACCTTTAAGGGATGAAAAGAGGGGATTTTTGTTTGTATGAAAAATCTTATTCCTTGAGTTAATAACCATGAAACTTGGCACGAATACTTATCTAAATAAATTATGAAGTTTGGCTTTTTTTTTTTCTAAACTACCCCCTGAAGGGGGTATGGGAAGTGTCACAGTTTGTATGGAAGAATTTTAACGCGTGGCCCGATTAACTCGAAACTCAGTATTTATACTTAAGACCAAAAATAAAGAATAACGTGTATCAACGTTTTTCGAAAATGTATCACTAACGGGGTGAAAAGTTAATTTCCTTCTCACCGAGAGGAGCCCTGTCTTTCAGCAGTGGGAACATTATAGGCTGATTATGGGGTGAAAAGTTAATTTTATAGGGGAGGACTTTACTGCGTGGCTTGATTAACTCGAAAATTGGTATAAACAATCTTTGAGTGGAGTAATGAACACATCCCAAACAATTTTATGTAATTCCACCCCTGTGGGGGTGAGAAACGGGGATACAGTTATAAGAAAAATCTTATTCATTTGGTTAATAAACTTGGCAAGAATACTTGCCTAAGCAAGTAATAAAGTTTATCATTATTCGTTTATCAAAACACCCCAACACCCCTTGTGTTGGGGTGTTAAAGTTTGTGTGGAAGAATTTTAACGCGCGGTCCGATTTACTCGAAACTCAGTATTCATACTTTTGACAGAAAATAATCAATAATAACAGCCGCACAGATCGATCGATCAAGTTACGCAGGCTACGCTTGCCGCGGTTGGTCTGTGGATAGGTGTCCACCTTTACATATCGTGACCTCTCCGTGCCTCGGAAAGCACGCTAAGCCGTTGGTCCCGGCTGTCATTCGTGGATCTTTGGTAGTCGCTAGGGGTGGTCAGAAGCCCGAAAGTTTGACAACCAGTCTTATCAAGGGGTATCGTATTTGGTTTGTGGAGGTCAGATAGGCAGTCGCTCCATGTAAAACACTGGTACTCAGCTGCATCCCGTTGGACTGGAAGCCGACCCCAACATAGTTGGGAAAAGGCTAGGCAGATGAAGATTCAATAGTAAGTTTATGGGGTTTTCGAAAATTATTGACCCCTTTTTTTTTTTTTTTTTTGTGGATGGGAAATCATCAAATGACTCCTCCCGCTCTGGGTGGAGCGGAAGGGAGTGTCAGACTCTTACTGACTAAAACCCACCCGTGTTCCTTCCTTAGCCCTTTATGTTCCGGGCCAGCGGTAACCCTTTCGGACAATCCCGCTGACCCGGCAGGCTTCGGCCCTAAGGGGCCCCTCCTCGATGCTGACATCTCTTTGAGGCGCGCGTGGAACACGTACGCGCCGTCCGGCACGGGCCTGGTCCTGATCGGGCGGTGAGCTACCCATTACTCTCCGCCCGCAGGCCCGCGCCTACGGTGGCCGGGAGTCGTCACGCGGCTCCCGACGCCCGGAGCGTCTCCCGCGGCGGCTGGGACGGGAGGCTCTCTCCCTGAGCCGTTCCGCCACCTCCTTCGCTAGCATGACTGCTTCGCAGAAGGAGGTGACTGCCTCCCACTCCCTCTCGCCCCGGACCATGGCTTGCACCAGGGCCGGACGCGAGAGGTCGCCGTCGCTGCCAATCGCCTCTACGAGGACACGGCGGTGCTCCGCCCAAGCGGGGCAGACCTCCACCGTGTGCTCCACCGTGTCCTCTGGGCGATCCTGGCAATGGTGACACCCGGGCGTTTCCTCCCGCCTGATGATGTGCAGGAACCTCCCGAAACTTCCGTGTCCGGTGAGGACCTGCGTCAGGCGGTAGGTGAGGGCGCCGTGGCGCCTCTCTAGCCACTCCTCAAAGAGGGGTCTTATCGCCGCTATCGCGGCGTGCCCTGCGCTGGGTTGCGACAGTCGCTCTTTCCATGCCGCCATGAGATCGCGCCGGAGATCCGTCCGCTCCGCAGCGATTTGCCGCGGAAGCGGATCCTCCCCCCGGCGTAGTGCCTCCGCGCGCCACTCATACATGCGCGCGAGGACTATCGCCTCCAGATCCCATGGCGGCAGTCCAGCAAGGAGGCTTGCCGCCTCGCCAGAGATCGTGCGGTAGCCCCGGATAGCCCTTATGGCTACCACCTTCTGGGGCGCGTTCAGGTAGTGGGCGGCTCGCCGCCGCAGTGAACGCGCCCACACCGGGGCCCCGTATATGGCCATGGACCGCACGACCCCCGCGTAAAGCCTCCGGCAGGAGGCGTTTGGCCCCCCCAGGTTGGGCAAGAGCCGCTTGAAGGCGGCCCCGGCCCGTTCCAGTTTGGGGGCCAAACGTCGGAAATGCTCCACGAAGTTCCACCGGCTGTCGAGGACGAGACCCAGGTATTTCATCGTCATCCCGACGCCGATGTGAACCCCTCCTACCGTTAGTTGGGATCCCGATGGCGGCGCGTTCCGGGGCCCATGAAACGACATGGCCTCGGACTTGTGCAATGCCACCTCAAGACCCAACTGCCGGATCCTCTCCACGACTATCGCAACCCCGCGTGTCATCGCGTCGGCCGCCGCCTGATGCGACCTCCCCTGCGCCAGGACCAGCGTGTCGTCAGCGTAGCAAACCACGCTGACGCCATCAGGGAGGTCGGCGCGCAGCACCCAGTCGTACCCGATGTTCCACAGAGGCGGACCGATCCCTGTGGGACACCGCACGACATCTCTCGCCGGTTCCACTCCCCATCGCGACCGGGGTAGCTGACGGCTCTTTCCGTCAGAAAAAAAATTATTGACCCCTGAAGGGACAAAAAGTGGTAATTCGATTTATAAGGGGATTTTAATGAGTGCCTTGATAAACTCAAAAAAAATGGTACAAATAAATTTGGACTTGAAACTTGGCACAAATAATTATAAAGTTCGAATTTTTTTTGGAATTCTAAACTAACCCAAAGGGGAGATTGAGGGTGTCAAATTTAGTATGGAAAAATTTTAATGCGCGGTCCAATTAACTCGAAACTCCTATCTAAGACCAAAATAAATAATAAAGTGGTTCAGGGTTTTTCGAAAATCTACCGCTAATGGGGTGAAGAGGGGTAGTCAATTTCACAGGGCAGAATTTTATTACGAGGCTTGATTAACTGGAAAATTGGTATAAATAATCTAGATTATGTTTCGAAATTCCACCCCTATGGGGATAGAAAGAGGGGAAACAGTTTATATGAAATATCTTATTCATTCGGTTAATAAATTAGAAACATGGCAATATTTGGGTCAGTAAATAATAAAGATTCTCACTTTTAGTTTAAAAAATCCCTCACAGAGGATTTGGGGTAACAAAGTTGATGGATTAGAAAAATATTTAACCCGCTGTCGGATTACCTCGAAACTCGGTACCTACTATTAAAACAAAAAATACTTAAAAAGAGTGATTTAGGGTTTTTCAAAAATTTGACTCCTACGAAGGTGGAAAATTCTACTGCTTACTTCCATTAACTCGAAAATGGGTATGGGTCTTTGAGTCAAGTTATTAACACATCCCAAACGATTTTTCATAATTACTCTCCTGGGGGAGTAAAAAGCTGGGATACAGTTTATTAGAAAAATCTGATCCCTTTGAGCTATAAACTAAAAAATTGGCCGGAATACTTATTTATATCTAAATAAATGATAAAAATCATAAACATACATTTTCGAAATTATAAGAGGAAAGTACGAATTTCACGCGGACGAAGTCGCGGGCAGAAGCTAGTAACATTATATTACACAGGCTGTCAAAGTAATTTTTAGGGTTCCGTAATCCGTTCCCGAAGGGTGCCAACGGGACCCTCCGCTGTCCGTCGTCTATCACAGGGCTGTATCTTTTGAAACGTAGGTATTATGTAGATACTGACAAATGCGTGCACTGACTGGACAGGTCCTTTCAATCTGTGTGGTTCTTTCTTCAAAAGACCGTCTCAGACATCGATCTACATGGTCTTCATATAACCTGACCAAGATTATGTCTGGACTTTAAAAGAGACTGTGACCTCTGAGTTTGTTTCGGCCTTTCTTCTCAGAGTAGTCAGATAGGAAACGCCGACCTCATCTAGTTTAAAAAAAAAACCGGGCAAGAGCGAGTCGGACTCGCGCACCGAGGGTTCCGTAACATCCGGGTTTATGCATAAGGTTTATGTTTATGAAATTAAATGTTTTTTTTTATTTTTGAGTTGATTGAATGAATGGTAAATTGTGGTTTACGATTTATGACATATTAAAAGAAACTACTTACTAGATCTCGTTCAAACCAATTTTCGGTGGTAGTTTACATGGTAATGTACATCATATATTTTTTTTAGTTTTATCATTCTATTATTTTAGAAGTTACAGGGGGGGGACACACATTTTACCACTTTGGAAGTGTCTCTCGCGCAAACTATTCAGTTTAGAACAAAATGATATTAGAAACCTCAATATCATTTTTGAAGACCTACCCATAGATACCCCACACGTATGGGTTTGATGAAAAATTTTTTTTTGAGTTTCGGTTCTAAGTATGGGGAACCCTAACATTTATTGCTTTTTTTCTACTTTTATGTGAAAATCTTAATGCGGTTCACAGAATACATCTACTTACCAAGTTTCAACAGTATAGTTCTTAAAGTTTCGGAGAAAAGTGGCTGTGACATACGGACGGACAGACAGACAGACAGACAGACAGACGGACAGACAGACAGACAGACAGACAGACAGACATGACGAATCTATAAGGGTTCCGTTTTTGCCAATTGGCTACGGAACCCTAAAAACCATGATTGACGTGTAAAAGTGTTTGTACAAACCTACTTACAAAAATAAAATCATTTATCATTTACTTGAATTTTAACCGAGTGTGTACTGGTGTACTACTATGGGTGCTATAACAACAAGAAATACAATTAAAAGAAAAGAAAAGAAATAAAGAAAAATTGTTTATGACGCACAAACAAAACGCACATTACAAATAAAGAAAATAATTCTAAAACATAGGTTAAAGTCAAATATCAG
Organism: Mesoligia furuncula; assembly: GCA_916614155.1. Classification (NCBI taxonomy): domain Eukaryota; kingdom Metazoa; phylum Arthropoda; class Insecta; order Lepidoptera; family Noctuidae; genus Mesoligia; species Mesoligia furuncula. The sequence goes on along the minus strand of OU744791.1, from coordinate 2,279,091 downwards.
TGAAGACTATAATTATAAAATAAAGACACACAATATTCACTACTTATAAACTCAAACTCGCATTTATTTCAATTAAACCTTCTACAGGCACTTTTGAATTGTCAAAATTAAATAGTCTGTCAGTTAGTCAGAAAGTTGAAGCTAGTTGCCCATTCCAAAACGTAGATCTCTATATAGCAAAACAAACAAAAAATATCAATGCAAAGGAAAATATATACAGGAAAAGTTTTTAACCAGTGCGCAAATTTTGACATAATAAACTTGAATGTATTTTAATAAACACGTATTTTTTGTTTTGATATGTTTCAATAGTAAAAAATTAAGTTAACGCTTACGAGACTTGTTTACTCAGAAATTTATTTTATGGACGTCGCTTGCCAGTCCGTCGACCGGTCGCCCGATTCACGCCGCGCGTCGACCGGTCGCCTGACGCGCCAGCTGCTATCAGAAGTACTCACGCGCGGTCGCTCTATGCGACGGCGGATTATTGACCCCAGTTTAGCGCTACAATTTTTTAAGTGTAGACTGTGTAAAGTTATTTGTAAACGTAATTTTTCGTAAATTCCAATTTATCCTTCATACCTTCATGGGCTTAGGACCATCAAAATGCAGAAAATAAATCATAATAAGTAAGAAAGTAATACGTTTTAGTCCATTCAAAATAAAACATTTAGGTATGATAGGTACTTAGACATGATACAATTTAGATTGAAACAATTGCATTTTGGCGTATTTAAAAAATTGGAATCAACTATCTTACAACAATGTCTAATCAAAGAGAACCTAACACACTAAGATTGTTTATAATTTCTTCTTACCTCTACATTTTATTAAACACAATATTTTAGGTATTGTTCGAAGTGACCTCCTCCTTTTTCAAGGCATAAACGTGCACGTTTAAATAAGTAAGCATTTAGTTTGTTTAGGACACTAACACCACTTTGTACTTCATTGAAAGCGTTAATTATTTTTTCTTTCAAGTCATCTAGGCTCTGAGCCTCTTCTACAACATTTCACTTGTTTCATACACCTTGGTTTGCTGCTAAAATTGTCCTCTCAGTAGGGACCGTGGGATTGAGGACCCTTGGGCTCGCATACGAGGTACGCTCTCCCTTTCGTATCTTCTTCGTGCTGCTCGTAAATTTTCATTGCTTAACAAATACACTCGCACCATTTCATAATACTCGCGGTGAGTAAAATGAGACATTGTCACTACGCTAGTCTAGTACGCGGCACAACGCGCAGCCCGGACGGCGAAGGGCGCGACGAACATCCGACCTCCGCTTCCGCAAGTGACGTACTGCATGTGCACGCGTTTTGTTTATCAAACGCCGCGCCGGCGCCGCATGCCCCCCGCACGGCCCGCACCCCCGTCTCGTGCGCTAGGCGTGGTCCAGCGGCCGGCGGCCTTCGCGTTTTCATTCATGCTCATTCATAGTATTACTATTAAATTATATCCATGTCTTGCTTATTTCAAATTGGGACAAAGTGGAAAAATGAAAAAAAAAAGTCATAAACTAAAAATTTACACTGAGCCACCAAAAAAAATTTACGCAGTGGTTAAAAATTTATCCTGTATACGCATGCAATACATTGGATTATTAATAGACCGTACAGTAGTTACAGTGTTTTATCATATACATATATGTAATCATCTAGGGCATAGTAACATTTCTCAACTAATAATTTTATTCCAATATAAATAACGTAAACTACCTATGTATAAACATAAATATGGGGTTAAATATTGTAAGCTGGTACGGAACCCTCCGTGCGCGAGTCCGACCTGCACTTGGCCGCTTTTTTATATAATCATAGGCACCAGTATTTTCAGGCCACTCCTTTTACCTTTTTTCACGTTTGTACTATTTAAACTTATACGTTCAACAATATTATTACCATGTTCATTCATCACTGAGTTATAAGACATGTATTTTACATGCTGTGTGTTCATTTATCGTTTACATTTATTATCTAAAACAAGATGTAAATACTAATTTCATAGAAAACTTGTCGAAAAGTGAACAACAATAAACAGAATTTACTAATTATCGGCATTACAGGCGTATATTCTCGGCGTTTTACAGACAGCTGTCAGAAAGTCTCTAAACAATACAAATATTTGAAACAACGTGCATATATAAAGCATATCAGGCATGTATTAACATGCCTGATATGCTTTATATACTATCCACCTTATCTACTTATAAATGTTGTGCAGCGTCTGTATAGTTACTAAAACTCTTTGTCTTCTTCTTTCGAAAGTCAAATTACTGACGACTGAAAGAGAGAAATCGGTGTGTAACTATTCATATTCAGTTATTATACGTTAATAAGTTAAGGGGATGTTTTTGACAAGTCTTTAACAAGGTTCCACGGAAATAAGAATCACAACTTGTATATCGATGTAAGTGCGGGGTTAATAAATAAACATTGAAATTAATTTAATATAAACATTAATGAAAACAAATCGCATAATTATTATAATTCCCCAGTTATAAGCTCACTAATAGACAGACAAACAGAGAGACTCGACTCTTCACGTGACCAGAGGGCTGGCCCATTTTTTGGTCAAAGAATCAGCATTGCCATACTACGTGGCAATGCTGCCAGTCTTTTGGGCACGTTTCCTGTTCCGGATGAATTTTTTGATGCCCTTTGATTATTTCCCCTCCTTTTTATATAGGTTGTACATATTATTATTATTTTAATAATGTTAGCTTTTAAAATTATGTTTCCATAAATAAATAGCACCTTTGGGCTAATATACTAACAGAGAGACGTTCCTTGTCATATAACATGCAAAAAAAGAAAGAAAAAAGATTTTATTCGTCACAGAAACACGTGCACATAAAAAGATGAGATAACTCAAATAAAAACAGATTTATACTCACGAACACAGCTCATAAATAGTCGGAAAGGAAGTGTTGAGTATGTGTAACGTCTTGCTGTATACAAAAAGGGATATTTCTAAACGCAAATGGTTTTTTCATTCACCGATACCCCCGCTACAGAAGGCGTTGTGATATGTACCTAACAAAGCATACTACCCACCTGAAACCGTTGAGCGCCACAAGTGCACAAATCCCTCAAAGCTCGGAGCTATTGAAATGTTTGAGCTCTTGTGCACCCACCAACATGTTCTACTTCACGTGGAAATGCAGGACATGGATCCTACCTACTTTTTATCCGACTACCCCGGTAGGTGTTTGAGTGTTACCGAACTGGAGTTCTCCTGCAGTTTACAAATTCGTGCAGAATAGGGGTCATGGCACACATTTATCAACTCGGAAAGGGATTGCCACCGTATCGCCTTTCGCTTCGCCGTCAAACATTCGTCAACCTAACGTAAGCATGTAACCAAAGCGGATCAGAAGCTCCGATACTCGGCTATGACTAGGCAATGCCGTGCTTACGGCTCGCCGACCGCTGGTTGATGGTACTGTAGGCAGGCCGCGGGAGGGGTAAGCGGGGCAAGGGTGGACGAAGAGACGTAAGATCGGGTACGGAGCTGTAGCAAAGGACCACTTTTGTAAGAGGTAAGCCGGAGTAGGTATCTTTAATATGATTATATTATTTGTCAATAGAACACTGACTAGTTGTATGGAACCTTTGCCACTGGTACGGAGAGACGTAAGCGCGGGGACGACAAGCCGTAAGCGCGGGAACTGCAAGTTGACCACACACCGCACGGCAGTTCGTGAGCTTGTCCCGAGTCAAGGCGATAGATTACGTTAAGATTCCGATTAGTGTGCGTTGCAGTAGGGTGTTTCATTCAAAGAATACTGAATTGCTAGAGTTGATACGTTGACGATCCCTTTCCGAGTTGATATGTGTGTGCTGATAAGTAAGTGTGTGGGAGTGTGTGTGTGTATGTAGTATGTGTTGTGTGTGTACCTTACGCCACGAACAATTAGCTAGGAAGTGTAGTGGCGTCGCAGAGACGGGTCTTTCGCAGTTATGTGCATCGCAATATTGTAGCATCGTACTAGCATTTATCGATATGTTGTGCTTCGATATTCCGTATTCTACTCGTATAATATTTGTCTTGCTATTCAGTTTTACAAGGTGTTTTTATTTCGGAATTCTAATTAATCGGAATTCGTATTTTTGATGTATCGAATTTTCATTAATTCGGACTTTTTGTTATTCGATCTATTGGAACTCGGTATTTTGAGAATAGTACTTATAAACGTCAGGAATATTAAAATTTCGGAATTATAAAAATAGGATGAATGATAAATCGGAGTTGTTATATTAGGAATTTTGAACCATTCGGAATTATGAAAATCGGTATTTTGAAATTCGTATTTGTGACTGTCGGAATAAAGTTTTTCGTATTTATGTAGTGTACCCACAAGATTGGTCTACACTAGCTAAAGACAGAGAGGAGTGGAAAGAAGGAAAGAAGGCCTTTGCCCAGCAGTGGGTAAATGTAGGCAATAATAATAAATATAAGTAACTACCAGCGCCCCACTACTAACTACATGTCTGTGTGGTGCCGGACTTAAAGAATTGCACCACCCCTTACTTCCCGTGGGTGTCGTAAAAGGCGACTAAGGGTCTTACCGGAGAATGGGCAGCAGCGTTCTCTATTTATTCCACCATCATACCATACTGCGATCGTCAACCCGCCTGCCAAGCGTGGCGATTATGGCAAACCCCCCCAAAATTGGGGGAGGCCTATGTCCAGCAGTGGACGTCTACCGGCTGAAACGACGACCAGCGCCCCGCGGTTTCACCCGCATAAGTGTCGACCCCGTGGGAATATCGGGATAAAAACTATCTTATGACCTTTCCCGGGATCCAAACTATCTCTGTACCAAATATCTATACCATCTAAATCGGTTCAGCGGTTTAAGCGTGAAGAGGTAGCAGACAGACACACTTTCGCATTCATAATATTAGTATGGATTGTTGAATATCCACCACCACCACCACCATTTCAGCCGATAGACGTCCACTTTACGACACCCACGGGAAGTAAGGGGTGCTATTCTTTAAGTCCGGCACCACACAGACTGATATTGAGATTGTTGATATATAAAATTAAAATAAATACTATCGATGTGGATTTAAACGATACTATACTATATAACCAAGTAATTATAAGCCGCTTCACATCAGACGAGACGCCAGTACCTACACGCACCATCTAAAACAAAAAAAAGCCTTTCAATAACATTATCATTTAATCAACAATTGATAATAGACAGGGCGGGCAGGCCTCCGGTTTACAAACAAAAGGTTTGGCGCATTGCGGACCTGCCACCTGCCTCCGATCGCTTCGGATCACAATGGATGTACCGCGGGACCTGAAAACCATCATACAGGAACCATTGTTGGAATTGTTTACAGGACAATGGAGCAACACACAAATACTTGTGATAAAACATCCACTTCTCAAAAAAAAAATTGATTAAAAAAAAACATTTTTTTTCTACTATCCACAATATTACTGCGAAGCTGTAAGTATCATAGATTATTATTTTTGCAGTAAAGCAAGTGTCTTCCGACGTCGAAGCTAGCTGTAGCCAAGGACAGCTGGTGACCTAGTTCAAGCAGAGAGGTTCCACATTCATGCTAATGCGAAAGAAGAAAAGCAAGATTTTTGGTAACCTTAGACATCGTCATCATCATCCGTCTCCTGTACAGTCAGGAGCATAAGTATGTACCTATACACTCGGCAATATTCAAAGACGATTTTCTCCTTTAATTTTGAATGAAATTTTATGTTATTACGAACAAAGTATTTTCTAAACCATAGGTTTGTGTAAAGTGTCGTATTTCAACGTTGCTTTCGTTATTTCACGAAAAAATCACAATTGAAAGTTGCCAAATGTTGACATATTAGTGCTCGTGACTGTACCTACTTATCTCTATTTATTAAGGGTCGACGCAACATATTGTCTTTTTTTTCTTCCATACTTCTCTATTAGTCGTAAAAAACATCAATCCATAAAAGGTTAATCCCACAGATATAGAAAGACCTAGATAACGCAAATATGACGATGTGTATGAAAACCAAGCGCGCCATTTTTTGACTAACTATGACGTCACAAGCACTATTTAGTGATGGGAAAATCAAATCGATTTAAAGTGACACCCATCTTGCCCCACCACCGGGGCCTAGTGCCAGCGCTCATGCTCACCCAGCCAGCAATACACAGAACTGAGTGCGAAAGTGGCAGCTTACGATTTTGATACGTAAGCTGATGCGATTTTTGGCACGTGAAGTAGTTGCTCTTGCGTTATCTAGGTGTATCTATATCTGTGGTTAATCCAGTTCCTAACAAAGACTTACAGCAAAAATGTCATAGCGCAACTGTGGGTAACACATATAATCAACTAGGTACTTACTTTCGTAAAATGTTAACATAAATAATAATTGTTAAAAAATACTGCCTTTGATCATATAGTGGTCGCAATCGCTACTGCTGCGCATGAGATCTTGGGTTCGATTCCCAAATCAGGCAAAGTGTTATCCGGGCCAGCGTAATTATTCGGGTCAGCGGGATTGTCCGAGTCAGCGGGATTGTCGGGATTAGCGGGATTGCCGGGTCAGCGGGATTGTCCGAAAGGGTTTCCTGGCCAGGAACATAAAGGGCTAAGGAAGGAACACGGGAGGGTTTTAGTCAGTAAGAGTATGAAACTCCCTTCCGCTTCACCCAGAGCGGGAGGAGTCATTTGATGATTTCCCATCCGCAAAAAAAAAGGCAAAGTGTTATTAGGTTTTCCTATCTGCAATTTCTCAGAAACAGCCCAGAGTCTGGATTTGTCCCCGGTTGATGACAAGAACGGCGAGCCCCTTGCCATCAACCGTGTCATGTTAATTAAAATAATAATCTAATAAACACACTGCAAACATAAAGGCACAAACAAAAACAATAACTACTAATAACGGCACACCCGAAGACAAGGGGAATCCTTTTACAAAGTGCCTAATAACGCCCGAACGTAAGGGCAGAGACACTCCATTTTAGCGTTGCTATTAATATGAAAAGTTTGATCAAAAGCGGAACTTTGCCAATCGCTGTCTGCCTTTTGTTCCCAGGCTAAATTAATGGCGGGAGAAAACAAGAGCCTCTTACAACATCGTACGGGAAGTATTGAGCATCGTAGGTAATGTTTTTTTTTACATAATTTTTAGTGGGACAGCAGAGGACTCGTATGCTCGGTTCTTGTACGCAAAAACGAATCGTTTTGCTTACCAATTGTAGCTTTTTTAATACCAAACTGGGCATATAAATAGATTCGTAAGCTAATTTTGCCTGTGATAGCTACTTCCATATGGGAGGGTCAACTATGCAAAGCTATAGAGGGGCTTAGTAATAATAGCCACACGGGTCGATCACAGGTATAGATATACCTAGATAACGCAAGAGTAACTACTTCGCGTGCCAAAAATTGCACCAACTTATGATTACAAGTCGTAAGCCGCCCCTTTCGAGCTCAGTCCTTTGTTATGCTGGCTGGGTAAATGTGAGCGAGAGCGCGAGCTTGTGACGTCATAGTAGGTAGTCAAAAAATGGCACGCTTGGTTTTCATACAGTTCGTGATACTTGCGTTATCTAGGTATATCTATATCTGTGGGGTTGATCGATCAGGTTAAGCTACTAGGTTGGTCCGTGGATGGGTGACCATCTTCATATACCAAGACCCCTCCGTGCCTTAGAAAGCACGTCATTCGTGGACCTTTGACCGTCGTTTCGGGTCGTCAGAAGCCCGAAAATCTGACATTTAGTCTTACCAAAGGGTATCGTATTACCCAGTAACTGGGTTGTGGAGGTCAGATAGGCAGTCGCTCCTTGTAAAATACAGCTGCATCCAGTTAGACAGGAAGCCGACCCCAACATAGTTGGGAAAAGGCTAGGCAGATGATGAGGTGGCGACCCTATCAACTAAAACAACCGACAAATATCATCAATTCAATTCAGTCTCCAGGCTGCCAATAAGAATGAGTTAATTAAACAACGCGCAAACTGATTCAGAGATAGCGTAGAAATTTTTTGTAGGTTATCAAAACAAATCTGCTGTTTCATAGGAAAGTGCAGTATCTACGCGGTCAAACTGTATGGAACAGCAATTTTTTTTTTAATAAAATCGCTGTACATGTTTCAACGGGGCAGGGGGTTCAGAATCATGTACTGAATTTTACGCGCCAAAGTCCCTAACCACCCTGTATTGTATTTAATATTCATTACCATCGTTCTATTTGCAGACGAATTGGTGCAAACAAGACTGGAATATGCTGCTGACCTTCTTTTTGACAAAAACTCTTATTAGTACCTACTGGGTAATACCACAGTTGGCCACCTCTTTCAACTTGGGGGACGTTGAAAGAGGTGGTCAGTTCTGTGGCTGAAACTACACGATATAAAGAAAGACTAGAGCGCCCGCACAAGTCGATCCCGTTGAAATATCGGGATAAAAACTATCCTATGACCTTCCCCGGGATGCAATCTATCTCTCTGCCATATTTTATCGAAATCCGTTCAGTGACTTAGGCGTGAAAAGATAACATACAGACAGACAGAGTTACTTTTGAATTTATAATATTAAGTTTGGATACAGTAGGTACATATTTACCTACAGTATCCTCTGATACCTAAAAGCCCTAAATCGGAAGAGTCATGAGTACGGGATATCAATTGACAACGAAACGCAAGTATGAAGTTGGCGCGCTTCGATCGAGTCTAACCTGACGTTCGAGCGAGTCGACGAGAGCGCTACAGCGGCGTGGAGCAGCTCTCTTGATCCTCGGACATCGTACGGACAACAAGTGCCTAGAAACTATTCAACGTTTCGTTTAAGGCAAAAGCGCCAGGGTAGCCCGCGAAATTAATTTTTTTTACGTTTTTTGCAATTTGCTGATTAGTATTGTATGTACTTCTATTGTATGTAATTCTGTAAATGCATATTTGTTACGGCCGCGAATCATATTTTAATCAACGTACGTTGATTAAAATATGATTCGCGGCCGTAACAAATATGCATTTACAGAATTATAATCATTAAAGTCATCAACACAACTCTCTAAGACCAAGTAATCCCACTGAATGACTATTTCATGAAATCTTGACATTTGGGGATTATACTAACTTAAGAAGTTGTATTACTGATTCTAATTCTGTAAATATATATTTTGTTACTATAATACATATTTTGTTCATATTTTAATCAACGTACAACTTAATATCGACCAGCAAATTGCAAAAAACAAACGTAAGAAAATTTGAATTTCGCGGGCTACCTTAGCGCTTCGCCCTTAATATAATACATTTTGACAAGTTCAAATATAAGCTCAAATTTAATCATCACCTTCAGAGATTTTCTTCTCGCCTGCAACACACATCTACACCCAGTAAAATGTTCAACGGTGAAGCATCCAGCTCCAATCGGCTTCCTGTCCAGACATAATATTGTATATGTCGCAGGGAATTTGTATAATTCCGCGTTTTACAAACAGCATCGTCCGTTTACAAACGCTAGCTGTTTTACCTAACCAAACCGAACCTCGGGGTACCCTTCGCTCGCTCTTGCATCCTATGTCGACGTAGCCCCACTTCGTGGGGCTCCTATTACTGTGAACCCCTTTAGGCTTAAAGTAACCTAACCAAACCTAACCTCGGGGTTCGGCATAGTAACCTAACCAATTTTTTTTTTATCTTGTAGAACCCACTAAAACTCCACGGTGTCCTCCTCTACCGCTTACGGCGGGAACACGGGCACGCGTTAGCACTCATCCGTGAACCCGCCGCGATAGTAACCTAACCAAACCTAACCTCGAACAGCGAGCGTTTTTAAACGGACGACGCCGTTTGTAAAACGCGGAATCATATAAATTGCCTGCGATAAATCACAGAATAAAAAAGATCGGTCTTCCCTCATCCTAATCCAATAGAAAAACTCCCACCAAATCCAAATTGATCGTACTAATCAAATATAATCAATAAATACTCATAATTCGATCTATATCACAGTTGGGTAGCCACCAGACATTGGTGTAATGTCTCGGAAACAATGACCGGTCTTTCATTGTTGTTACATAGCCATCTTAGGGAGAGCGTTTAGATTTGATAGAAAAGATAGTCTAGTATGTGGTCGAGTACTGGCGCTAAGATACTGTCCACTAATCATAATAAAATTTATTCAAAAATATAAAGACTAACGTTAAATACAGTTTTTCATAAATATATGTCGAGTTCACCCATGATTTGTACCGAACTAGGTGATACTGTGTTTCAGGCGATTGGAGGTAACATTCATTGATTGATTTTTGCTTCAATGAAAGTACCGCCACTGTCCCAGACTGACCCTATTAACCATTTAATTAAACCAGAAACCAGTAGCATGTTACGAGGTACCAGGCACGGTTTCTTTACGGTACGGCGTATAAATCGCGTCGTAGAAAAAACGTGCCCGGCAACATGCTTCCATAGTAATCGCCATGCCCACACACGGCGAATAAACCGTAGTTTTTCACGGTAAGAAAAACGTGAGTATACAAAGGTATTCTTTTTTGGTTTTAGAAATATGGCGTAAATTACTATGCAACAATCGCTGGAAGGTAACAAAGCAGGTAAATGAAAGGGCGGTGGAGACGTTCACTGCACTTTAGTTTCCCCGCTTTGTCAACCTTTTGTGCCTCAGCAAAAAGAAAAGATTATCACCGTATTTGTAAGGCTAACCTCACTAATTGCACAAATCGTAGCCCCGTGCAATAATCTGCTAGAGCGTAGTACAGTAGATACAACCCTAATTGAGGCAGCCAATTTAGGAGCCTTAGTTAGGATTACATTTAAGCTCTAAGCAGAGCATTTTCTCTGTAGGTACTATGACTGCTTCGAGGCATGGTATTATCAGTAGGTACTCTACCTCCCAACTAGCCTACTTACTCGACCAATGTAAACGTAGCACAGCGATCTAATGAGCGATAAAACTGTGTTTATCCTTATGTTTCTGTATTTTTCTTCACAACTTTTATAGGTCGAGATAAAAACAATATTATGGTTGTGGACTTAATAACGTTGTTCTCTGATTTGTGGAAGTTGATGTTTCTTTGTGTCTGTTGAGCACTGTTAAGCCTTTTCTGTCTGACAATTTCCTTTTTAGGGTTCCGTACCAAAATGGTAAAACGGAACCCTTATGGTGAAACTCTGTCTGTCTGTTTGTCCGTCTGTCACAGATGGATATCTCATGAACTACTAATGCTATCAACTTGAAATTTGGGATAGTGTTAGATGACGTTTATCCATTTTGTAAATAAGAAAGAAATATTTTTTTTTTGCAAAAGGGTCTGACAGCGGGTCTGAAAAATTCGAAGTGGGGCTACTAGGGCGTGTGGGGTATCATAAGAAAGAGCGCAGTTTGCACATTCCCAAACATTTTTTCTTTTTTTTTTTAGGCCGCATTGTTTCGACTTTTGATGAAAAATGTAAAATGTAAATTCCCCCTTATCTCCAAAGTTTGCAAAGAGAAAAATCTGAAATAATTCTATGTGATAGAACATCAACAAAAGTTACATTAGTTCCACTATCGGTCAATCAAGGGATGGCGCTGACATAAAACTGCAATATTCTACACCGCAGTGCGCAGTGTTAAAATTCTCTGATGATTAAAGGCCTCGCCGATGAGAATTTAAAAACATATTATTATGATGGTACGGAACTCTCGGTACACGAGTCCGAGTCGCTCTTGGGCGGATTTTTTTTTTCATAAATTTTTGATCTTTTGTTGTGTGGCTAGTCATAATTATCGCTCCTATTTTGTAATACCGCTAGGCAAAAGTCTCCACACAATGGGTTCCTGAAGATGGACGGCGCCGACTAGGTCGGCCTAGAAAGCGGTGGCGAGATGACCTAGATGCTTATCGCGAGGGCTGGCTCCAGGCGGCGCGGGAAAAGAGTTTCTGGTGGGACTTGGGGGAGAGCTTTGCCCAGAAGTGGCAGTATAGGCAAAAAAAAAAAAAAAAAAAATGTAATACTTGACCCGTTAAATATACCCGTTGTATATACCTGTCCTAGTTGTTTTGAACTATAAGAAATGAGCAGGGTACCTGCAGTATGTTTCTACATACATATAAGTGGATCAATTGTACGTGACTCGTAAGTATTTGTCATTATGTCCTGTGCTTCAAATACGAGCTTAAATAGAAAACTGATTGTAACAGCTCACAGACTCAGATCTGGACACGTACCATGCAATAAATATAATTTTATGATGAGGAAGACTGACTCACAAAACTGCGAAGATTGTGGCGTCTGTGGACTGTGAGTATGTATATCATTTATTGCTGGAATGTGTCCGATTTGAGTCTGGGAGGACATGTAGGTATAGCAAATGCCTTTGAATTAAACAGACTGGATGTTGGCACATTCAACGTGATTCTTAGTCAACCCAAATCTCAGTCAGCAAAGTGTCTGTTTAAATTAATGGCATTGAAGTAAATTGTTACATTTATAAATTTAGTATAAGCTATTGGCAGTCAGATGTGGTTAGGGTATAATGGGACTGGTATGCACAAAGCGTAAAAGCCGTTATTAAAAAAAAAAGTCCTGCGCTTGCGAGTTCATGCACTATGATTTTGTAAACTGATAAAAAGAAGATAATCATGACATTTCATATGAAATGTCTATGAGCGGAAAATATCGTGTCATTTCAAATGAACGCATGAAATACTAAATTCTAAACACATGACTAACATATCTATGCTAATTTAGCCCCACATAAATATCCAACTGAACAATTGAGTGCAGAGAACGGTACCTAATCCCACTCGAAGGCAGGTATGTATACCCGAGTCAGGTAGGTTCAATTTGCACCAATATGCACCTGTAACCGCGTGTAGAGTAGTGTAGCGAAACAGAGACTTCTAATCTCTTCATTTAAACTTAAATTAATAATTATGGGTCAGTCCATCTAGTTATACTAGTATCATCATCATCATCTTCCTAGCCTTTTCCCAACTATGTTGGGGTCGGCTTCCAGTCTAACCGGATGCAGCTGAATACCAGTATTTTACATGGACTGTAGGCAGTCCTCCACAGATTGTGGAGGTCAGATAGGCAGTCGCTTCATGTTGCTCCGTTACCCAATAACTGGATTGTAGACCACAACCCAGTTACTGGGTAATACGATACCCCTTGGTAAGACTGGTTGTCAGACTTTCGGGCTTCTGACTACCCGTAACGACTGTCAAAGATCCACGAATGACAGCCGGGACCAACGTAGTTATACTTGTATGTAAAATGAAAACTGGGTAGGTATCAGTTTTCTAACATCACTCAACTTTGATTAACTCTTTCAAATCCAGACAGGCGCTGTAATTTGTGTAAATTATTTCATCACCACTGCTCGCAAAACGATGAAGTAAAAAACATCGCGAGGAAACCGGCATGTCCTGGAACCAAAAAATCGAAGCTATGTGACATCTACCAACCCGCACTGGGAGTGCGTGGTGGATTACGGCCCACTCTCTCTCACCGAGAGTAGGACCGTGTCCCAGCAGTGGGAATATTATAGGCTAATTAACTGATTATGTTATGTTAACTCTTACTGATTTTTAATCATGATGATTAAAAAACATCATCATCTTTCGTAGAGTATAAGTTCTCTATCGTACAAGTCCAACGTACTTGTACGATAGAGGTCAGGAAGTTATTCCAATTGCTCTCCTCCCATGTTACTTGTCCCATGTTACTTGTACCATGTTACTTGTCCCATGTTACTTGTCCCATGTCATTTGTCCCCTGTCACTTGCCCCAAGTCACTCGTCCCATGTTACTTGTCCCATGTTACTTGTCCCATGTTACTTGTGTCATGTCACTTGTCCCATGTCACTTGACCGATGTTACTTGTCCCATGTTATTTGTCCCATGTAACTTGTCCAATGTTACTTGTCTCATGTTACATGTCCGATGTTACTTGTCCCATGACACTTGAACTATGTCACTTGTCCTATGTCACTTGTCCCATGTCACTTGTACCATGTCACTTGTCCCATGTCACTTGTTCCATGTTACTTGTCCTATGTAACTTGTCCCATGTTACTTGTCTCATGTTACATGTCCCATTTTACTTGTCCTATGTTCCTTGTCCCATGTCAGTTGTCCCATGTTACTTGTCCCATGTCACTTGTCCCATGTCACTTGTCCCATGTTACTTGTCCCTTGTCACTTGTCCCATGTCACTTGTCCCATGTCACTTGTCCCATGTTACTCGGAGTCGGCGTATCACGTTATATCCTTCCATTCTCTCTTAACAACCGCCACACTATAATTCACTCCCTCCTCTTTTAATTAACAATTCTCAATTCCCCACACAATTCATCAATACTTTTTTTGGCCTTCCTCTCCCTCCATCAACACTGTTTCCTAACCAATAAATTGTAATTGAATAAATACTAACGTAATATTGGAAAAAATACAGAGAATGAAACAGCTTTGGGAAATAATAATAAAATCGTTCAATATTTTGTACATAGCGTACAAAATGACGAGTCATGTTGAAGAATATGGTATAGAAAAAAAAACCGGCCAAGTACGAGTCGGACTCGCACACGAGGAGCTCCGTACCACAAGGCAAAAAACGCCGAAAAGAAAGCGTTCCTTGAATATTATTTTTTGTTATAGCAGCAAGGCAGAAATACACACTGAAAATTTCAACTGTTTACTTGTTTTAGCGGTTCTGCACTACATTACATCCGATCCGAATCCGAGAAATGCCGCTCCGAAGTGACCTTAGTTCTATTTGTATGAAGGGTTGCACTAGATCCGACCTCTATCCGTCCAAATTTTGAAAATTCCCAATTCGGATTGAAGTCGGATCTTCGGATCGGATGTAGTGCAGAACCGCTCTTACGGTTCATGAGACACAGCCCGTCAACAGACAGTCGGACAGATGGACAGTGCAGGCTCAGTAATAGGGTTCCGCTGGCACCCTGTGGGTATGCACATAACAACTTTGTACAATATTCTGACAAATAAATGCATTCTATTCTATTCTATTCTATTCTACGAAATTTTAAAAATATTCTAGATCCTAATAGCTAGCCTCGTGTATCGGTCCGTAAATCGACGCAAACAGACACGAAAATCATGCACTTAGACGAACAGTTAACCATGTCGGGAAGACCTCCAACCACAGGGATGACAAAGGTCCAAAAGGACATGATGTAGTATTTTCCAATCAGATCTGAGAATTATTTTGCATACAGTTCCTGTGACAAAATGTATGAAGTAGGTTTAGGTATTTAGACGTTATGAGATATATAGGTTTATACATATATATATAGTAAATGTAAGTATAGTAAATGTATATAAATAATTAGGTCAATTATATCTTAAGTCTACTTTTGTTTACATTACTCGTTTGATTTGCCGGTCTGATCCCGTGAGCCCCCCCTCCACTCCCCCCTCTTCGATCCCCTGCTAGTTCGTCTTCTGTCTCAATCTCTGTCTTATCCACTTTATCTAATAAAAGATTATGCTCATTCATTTATTTCACTTCTTAGCATCACACTCGAGGCCCAGAGCCTAATCCTTAAGTGTAATTTAATTTTAACTAATTTTTGCCTGGGGCTTCGCCTGCGTGGGGTTCGGAAATGATCCTCGGGAAAGTACTACCGGGATAAAATATATCCTAGGGGCTACGAGCTGTGTGCTATGTGAAATCCGTTCTGTAAAAGTATCAAAAAGACTGAGAAGAAAGAGTTACTTTTGCGTTTATAATATTACTATCATCATCATAATTTTAGCCGAAAGACGTCTACTGCTGGATATAGGCCTCCCCCAAGCACCTCCACTGCGACCGGTTCTGTGCTTCTCGCATCCAACGGGTTCCTGCGGCCTTCACAAGGTCGTCAGACCACCTTGTGGGAGGCCTTCCTACGCTACCTCTTCCGGTACGCGGTCGCCACTCCAGAACCTTTCGGCCCCATCGGCCATCTGTTCTTCGAGCAATGTGCCCTGCCCTCTGCCAATTAAGTTTGGCAATTCTATTCTATTTTAATATTACTATGGATCATCACCAAACGCCAACACATCACATCACATGACATCTGCCAATCCGCACTGGGCCCGCGTGGTGGATTACGGCCCACTCCCTCTCACCGAGAGGAGGCCTGTGTCCCAGCAGTGGGAACATTATAGGCTGATTATGGTATGGATAAAGATTATTTATCCACAATTGCAGCCTCTGTTTAATATAAACACAGGCCTTCTCTGTACAACGTACGTGCTAGAGACTGTCCGGAATAAGCATACGATTTTCTGCAGCGCCTCTTCTAATAAAAATATGGCTCGGATTCAATCGGCTCGACTCGTGGGCGTGGGCTAAATTATAATCAGCTCCGATATTCATACGGAAGTAATTTCAAGGGATATCCACTTTGTATGTGTAATGGGTATAATATTGGTCTTTTTGAGGTAAAATTTGATTATTGTGGGATGGATGATTAGTTATGTTATAACAAACTTAATCGGCCTTATTACAAAACAAGATTTATCTTTAGACCCAGGTTTAAACCATCCAGCCATTTTTAAATTTCGAACTATAATCCAACGAAGCTAAAGTTCTTATTACAAAAACTGACGTTAAACCCGAGTCTAAGTTGTCAATTTTGCATTAAGAACTTTACGTTTGTCGGAATAAAGTTCAAAATAGAGTAACTGGCTCGAAGGTTTAGGCTAGGTCTAAAATTAGATCTCGTTTTGTAATAAGACGGTATGGGTTTATTTTCCTGATTAAGGCAACTACATGACCTAAAGCGCGGTCACTGTCGAACTGCATAGAAAAGAAAGAGAAGCGCGATGACACAACGCTGGAAATTTATTGCAAACTATGAAGCAATTATCTGTTTACAAAAAATATATTGTTTGGACTAAAAAATTAAAACACTAGTGCTTTAGTATGTTGCTTGTATAATAATCTGACAAAAAATCATAATGATTGGATGTATATTAGTATGGTTTTTATCGATGGTATCAAATTAGTTGTATTAAGTTTCAACACACTATCTACCTAGCATATATCCTGAAGAATATCATATATTTTTCTGACTTTGTTTACTGTAGTCGATCATATACTTTTACAGTTTCTAAAACATGCGTTTTTTGCGTTTAGGTCCTGTAAGCCCCTCATAATATATTATGATTATGTTTCATTATTTTGTTGGACATAATCTTTGCTATGTACATATTTAAAGGCAATATTATATAGGTTAGTCTTGTCGAAAAAACTGTAACATAATATCATTCGAAAATGTTGTTGAAGCAGTCTGCTAAAGGGTGTAAATCTTTGCATTATTTAAATTCAATTTCTTAGTATTGTATCATTGAATAGCACATGCGTGACCGACAATTCAAAAGTGGCTGGTTAAAAATTGGTTTGTTTGAAATAAATGCTTTGAGTTTGAGTTTTTCACTAAAATTTATTGTTTCAGATCACATCAACCCGTAAACTAAGCTGAACTTAGGCTTCCATCACTCAACCACAACGATAAGCGATTAAAGACAGAATATTCAATAAATATGGCAGAATCTTCAAAAAACATGGGCTAGGACAATTAATAGCCCATGTTTTTTAGTAAGTGGCATTCTTCTGCAATCAGAAAAATGCCACTTACTACCATAGAGGTATGAGGAACAGGGTGTAAAGTTCACTCATACTCTATAGAAAAGGGAGGATCCTCCGACCAGACGGGTGTTGTGTACGGCGAGCAACTGCCCCGATGATTCATGTCGGCCCGTTGTATCTATGCTAGTTGCGCGGTAAACTCTGCTTGTGATATGCAGGATTTTGCGTGACGTCATTATGACGCGTTGTTCTCATGTGGAGTTGTAGATACCGCTACACTACTATGTTTAGACGAGAAAAAAAATACTGATTCGTTGGTTCAGTGGTCACAAGCGCTACTGCTGAACAGTCCGAGGTTTGATCCCCAAGCCAGGCAAATTGTTACCTTGTTTTCCGTCAGGAATTTCTCAGCAGCAGCCTGGAGTTTGTATTGGAGCCTGGTTGATGGCAATAGGCTCGCCTAAAACTGGCGAAATGTGCGTGTATTATACACACCTCTGGGGGCCTAAAAAGGCCACTTTGGCAGAATCATAAAAGGATAACATCATGAATCACAATGGACAGTTAACTGTTAAGTTAATCGTATCAATTTTTCATTTTTTTTATTTTTGTCTGTGCTGAAATACCAATCAATCCAATCCAAATCAAATCCCAATCTCTTTGATTATACCTACTAGCGAAAAACACGGACTATCGTTTCGAAAATGATTCATAATGTTATTCTTTTATGATTCTGCCAAAGCGGCCTTTTTAGGCCCCCAGCTCTGCCGCGCTAACGATAAGAGCAGTAAGTATGTTTTGCATAGTTTTGAGTATTGGCACCTAAAGTTTTTGCTACAATTTTGTTATTCCGGAATTCTGTTTTTAAGTTATATTAATTGTGATGGTTGAAACGTGTAGCCTAAATAAAGCGCTTTTATATTTTTCACTTTATATATATTTGAATAGTTTTAAATAACGAAAATCCTTTTATATCTAGTGTTTATTGGACTTACTGCCTTTATCCTTAACGAAATTTACTGGTTCCCGATAAGCTATTATAACAGGTGTCAGCACATCTGGTAGAGCTCATTGCGCTGATTCGGGATCAACATTTAACTCATTTTGTCAAAAATTTTACTTACTGCTGATATCGCTAGCGCGGCAGAGCTCACTTCGGGGGAAAACATACGTGACATTATAAAGAAAGAAAAAGTATTTATTGGAACTCGCACAGAAATATCACAAACATAGTTATGAGGAAACAAGCATAATTTCCATACCCTTCGTTTTCGTTAGCTTCACACCTTCATTTTCCCCTACACACCAACTATCCTATATTCTAAGCAAGCTACATACTATATACATACCTATATATCACATAGAAGCGAAGTTACGGAATCGCACCTACCCGATCCGAATAGATTGAACTGGAAAATATCCAATGCAAATATACTCGGGTGTTCTTTGTAAATAGGGATGGATGCGGTATTGCCAATGTGGCCATACGAGGTGATCTTGGGATCTGAGCTTTGTTTGTGTATTTTGGCACAAGTTAATAATAATATTATTTCATTAAAAACATCTAACGAGCCTCCAAACAACATTTCTCGGGACCCCAGAGTCCCGAGAAATGTTAAGACAAAAAATATTATAAAGCCTTTATTCGCAGACCAATACAGTACAGTTTTAAGTTGTACAAATCTATTTTAATAAAGAAAGGTAAATACATATTCTTCAGCAACGAATTAGTTGATCAGGTTGTCCTTCGACATAGGTCTCCCCTAGTTTCTTCCACTCATCGCTGTCACGAGCAAATCTTCTCCATCCCTTTGGTACGTCATGCACAGGTTACTCAGCGGTAATATATCAGCGGAAACATGTTCATACAAAATGATAATTAACTCTAGTAGTAATAAAAAAAATAAAACAAAATAGTTCTACCTTAAATCACGCGCACAGAGATAGTCGGCAGCTGCACGTCGTGACTGTGACAAGGCTTCCACTCAGCATAATGCTGTGCTATCGGGGACCCATAGCACAGCGCTAATTTTCAGTTGTCACCCAAAAATCACTTATAGTAAGGTATCATACAACCAATTTTTAAAGAAAGCCATTGATTTTACTTCCGTAACATTGTTTTTTAAAATATCTTAGGAGAGCAATTAAATTAGCACACGATTTGGATGTCATGAAATACGTTGTTGCATATGACCGTTTACGCCGTACGCCATTTCATACAAACTTTCAAGCCCTTGTTTTTCGTAATGAATGCTACCGATTTTAATGAAACTTCATACGCATAAGCAGGATACAAAGGTCTAATAAGGTACTTAAGAATATTTTAGAAATGTCTTATTTAAAAAAGATAACTGGAAATCTCTGTTTCTATGGAAAATTTAAAATCGGTCTAATTTGGCTGTAACACTATTTTTTTTTCGTTACTAAGAAGATTCGGCGAAAATATTATGAGACTGAAAAGAATGCGGAAGCTGGCTGTCAAATCGGAGATTTATAAAGTATCTAAATTCTATCTGCTGTGATGCTCCAGTTAGAGTGATCTCAGAACTCTGTATCTACACGAAGAAGACATTCTGCTTGAAATTATTCTCAAAGTCTCCTTGGACGAGGCACTTTAGGCTCTCCCCTCTGAAAACTAAAACTAAATAATTTATTATTTCTCCGTCCTCCAACTACCCCGTTTCGTAGCTCCGAAATAATTGCGAGCTAGCGCCCTGGACGTAGAGAAAGGGGTGAAATTTGAGTCACGCGCCAACTAAACGTAGGTAGTCCTCATAAATATTGTAATCAGACCAACGCAGTATACCTTCTACTGAAATTTATTTAAATTCCCCCACTTACGTATTCCTCAGTTTTTATAGAACCTATGCTAAGTGTTCCTTCTTATAGATGATCGTAAGATTGAGGGTGCTTTTTTTAAAGATTCCTTTCATTCCGAATCTACATAAATAAATTCAGCGTGGCCTATATTTTTGTCCAGCTGATGGGCCAATGCCTCTTCTCGTTTAAGAAGGAACAAGACCTTATCACCACATTATTTCCAACTTTCTTCAAAATCTTTGCCTTGAACACCTAAATACCAAAGTGTTGTTTTTGTAGGAGTCGCAGGCAAACTATTTACATCGCTTCCGGGTATTTTAAACACTAATTAAATTATAAATTAATATTATTATTTAATTATAAGTTAATATTATTATTAAATTATAAATAAATATTATTATTAATTTATAAGAAAGCCAACTTCATCAAACCTGTTATCGTTTAATTAACAAAATGAAACACGCCTCCACATAAATCCAAGTTCTACACGAGCACGCACTTCACATTTAAAATGTACGACATGGTACTGTGAAATATATTATCTTATTTCATTAGTGACGTCGTTTGTGCTAGTTTCCATAGTTTATACCAAGAGCTACGTTAAGGTGCGGCCACATAGCACGTAAAAGTACCTACTTCTTGGTGCATAAATAGCTGTTATTGTCTTGTATCTGTCTCACATTTTGATGCGTTCAACTTTAATTGATTTGAATTCTTCGCTACGGTTTGGCTTATCTCTATGCTTAGTGTTGAGTGTACACAGAAAACACTGTGGTTATCTTTTGGCGACACTTGGGTTGTTTTAGTCCTCCCTAAATAAATGTTGTAAAAAGCGTTGTTGTTGTTGATCATGTTGTTGTTGCTGATGATTGTTGTTGTGTTGTTGTTGTTGATGGTTGTTTGATTTGTTGATTTTTAGATGAAATGATGTTTTAGGAAATCTTGAAATTCTAAACTTGAAAAGGGTGGGCTACTTACAGTTGGTGTTACTTACAGTCGGTTACTAACAGTTGATTTGAGAAGACCATTGTGACCACAAACTTCGTAGTTACTGCTTGTGCTATTCATTCGGACTGCTTCTATCCATTTTGAGAAGGAATCTACAATAATTAAGTAGGTCTAAACCACCTATGCATAGTCATCCTATATTGTTTCCATTGTTGACTTATACGATCTAAACCGGCATTTCTCCACTGTTTCTACCATGGTCCATGGTAGAAACAGTGGAGAAATGCCGGTCTAACCAAGCAACAAACTCTGTCTCTAATTTCTGGTTTATCGCGTCCTCATACTAATTCTTTTGGTTTAATTCCAATTGAACCGGAAGAGATCAGAAAGATCATTCTGTCCATCAAATCGAAAGCGGTGGGATGTGACAATATCACCCGTGGTATGATTCTGGATCATCTCCTACCCGCGATTACCCACATCATAATATTTTTCTTGTAGTCCGGAGTATTCCCATTCCCTGTGGTGCAAAGCAAGGGATTGGAAACCTTAGGTAGTGGACGGACGTAGATTCGACCACTACCTAAGGTTTCCAATCGGTCTCTTCCTAACGACTTCCGTCCAAATTCTATCCTTCCCTTCCTATCCAAAGTGCTAGAGGCCTGAGTCCACAAACAATTCTCCAACTTTGATAATTTAACTCAATCATTAGTCCTCTCCAATCTGGGTTTAGGCCTGGGCACAGCACTGTTTCCGCACTCCTTAAAGTGATTGACGGTAAAAAAAATATCTAAAGGCAGGACTGAAAGATACCAAAGTGTTGGTTGATTTCTCGAATGGCTTCAATACCGTCAGTCACGACATCCCGTTAGCCATTCTGTCCTATGTTTTGGTCTCTCCCGATGCACTGGAATGGTTCTCCTCTTTCGCTTCAGGAACGTCAGCAGTCCGTTCATGTTGGGGATTCTTCCTCTACTGGTGTGATTTGGAAACTGGCGTTCCTCAAGGCGGTATACTTTTTCCTCTTCTGTTTTTTTATTAATATTATAACTTCTGAACTCCGGTGTGCGTTTCATCTGTACGCGGATGACTTGCAGTGGTACTGTCAAGGGAAGGTTGATGAATTACCTGACACTATCGACAAATTAAATAAGGGCTTGATAGCCATAAAAACCAGGCTAATAGATTTGGTTTAGCTGTAAACTCTACGAAGTGTCAGGCGATCATCATTTGCAGTTCTCGTAGTATTAGCAACCTTGCCGCCAGTTCTCTTTAATGGTTCCCATGCTAGGACACTGATCCCGGTGAGCGGGAGTGGGCTATAATCTACCACGTGGGCCCAGTGCGGGTTGGTAGATGCCACATATCTTCGAATTTTTGGTTCTAAGTCATACTTGTTTCCGCACAATGTTTTCCTTCACCGTTTAGAGAGCGGTAGTGATGAAATTATTTACATGAAGTAAAGCGGCTGCTTTGTGTAAATAATTTCATTACTACTGCTCTCTGTCTGGGTTCGAACCTACGATCTACAACTCGTAAGTCAAGGCCGTTACGGCTGGTCCACCGCTGCTCTAATTTTTGGTGCCTTTACTTCAATTCGAATTGAATAAAATTCTTCGCTGCCGTTTGGCTTAGTTAGTTACATGCTTAGCATCTATTACAATATGATTGCCCCTTAACTTGATATCGGGTTCGTAAAAGTAGTTAAAAGGGACCTGCCAACGGGCTCAGAAGACGTTACCAAGCAACAAAGAGCTAAGGATTGGGTTACAGGAGGGCTTGTGTTTCTGAGCATGCCGAAGGCAAAAATAATAAAATTGTCATGCATTTGTGCTTGGAAAGTACAGACGCCAGCACATCAAGCTTCCCGAAACTATCAAATTATCGCAATCAACTTTGAACCTGATGCTTTAGCGATAAAGTTGAAAATCTATTAAAGAAATTTGACAGGTTGTAGTAGCTTGATACAGACGCCAGGTCTGTACATTAAGCTGTAGTTCCTTGCTGTCATTTGTAGATATTTGGCAGTATTTCCGGGTAGACAGAAACCCAATTCCGAAACCTAACCCGAAAGTCTAAAAACCTTACTAAGGGTCAGGTATATCGTGTCACCCAGTAACTGGGTTGTGGACTTCACATAGGCAGTCGCTTCTTGTATAATACTCGTATTCAGCTGCATACGGATGGAAGCCGACCCCAATTTAGTTGGGAAAAGGCTAGGCAGATGATGATGACAGACTGAAGACAGCCATCCGTGAACCAACATTTGTGGCGTCGACTGCAGCCAACTGGGGTACGGAGTCTGGCTTTTCAAAAATATACCTTATGGGCAACGATAATCATCATCAACTATGTTGGAGTCGCCTTCCAGTCTAACCGGATGCAGCTGAATACCAGTATTTTACATGGAGCGACGGCCTATCTGACCTCCACAACCCAGTTACTGGGTAATACGATACCCCTTGCTAAGACTGGTTATCAGACTTTCGGACTTCTGACTACCCGTAACGACTGTCAAAGATCCACGAATGACAGCCGGGCTTTCCGAGGCACGGAGGGGTCTCGGTATGTAAAGATGGTCACCCATCAACAGACCAACCGCGGCAAGCATAGCTTAACCTGATCGATCGACCTGTGCGGCTGTTATTATTTGACCAATGATAATGTTATAAGTAAAAAGAGATAGACAACCACTAGGAATGTTGGGTATAGTCCGTTCACAGTTATTCTACCTTTGATTTTAAATCACTGTCCAAAACACGGTGATCTTTATTCTCATTCTAATAAGGTTGCTATTGGGTTGCTGCCACTGACAAGTCTGTCAGAATCATTGTGATCTTTATCCTCGTCACAATAAGGTTGCTATTAGGTTGCAGCTGTCAGAGGTAAAAAAATTGGAAAATCCAAAAGTGCACGACTCTTTGCTCTTTTGATCGTTTAAAAAACCATAGATATAGATATTATATTGGTTACTTTTTATTAATTATAATTAAACTAGTTTGAATAAAAGAGCCATTTTCCATACGGTTCCTCCTATGGGTGAAACAAACCTATTAAAAAAAAATTACTCAAATAATATTAAATTTTTGGAAAAATATTTTGATGATTTTTTTCGTTTCTACTGCATTAAATTCTTTTTTTAAAGTACCTACAGAATTAATCTCCATTACTATCCATACTATTATTATAAATTCGAAAGTAACTGTATCTGTCTGTCTGCATGTTACCTTTTCACGCTTAAACCGCAGAACCGATTTAGATGAAATTTGGTATAGAGATAGTTTGTGTCCCGGGGAAGGACATAGGATAGTTGTTATCCCGATGTTCCCACGGGATCGACACTTATGCGAGTGAAACCGTGAGGCGCTGCTAGTGGTATATAAATTAAGTAGGTTCTGTGTACTAGCAGCAGTATAACAATTGAAACAGTTGCAGAACGAAGGCAAAAAAAATGTTTCGATCTCAAACTCAAACTGAAAACTCAAGCATTTATTTCAATTAAACCTTGTACAGGCACTTTTAAATTGTCAAAATTAAATAGTCTGTCAGTTAGTCAGAAAGTTGAAGCTAGTTGCCCATTCCAAAACGTAGATCTCTATGTTGAAGAACAGGCAAGAAACTCCATCGATCGTAAAGCACTCTCTAATGCTTCGTATAGAGACTGCAGAACGGACTGTAGTTCTACCTCTTTTTACTAATACATAATAATTGCTTCTGACGTAACCAGCAGCGTTCTGCCCACAGCCTAACACTGCGCCTCTTAAAAGAGTATTCTCAACAACGTTCGAGAGTGTTCCACACGTTTATTGTATTTCAAACGTGTTTCACGTACTTTTCGAGATTCACACGCGAAGATAATTGAAAAACAAGAACTGTGACATGGTAAAGCGACATTTTGCTTTGTTTTATTGTAAGACTAGCTGACCCGCGCCCACTTCGTTGGGCGGTAAACATTTTAACTTGTGATGAAATTATGAGTGTGGTTCGGTTAGTACTGAGTGCCATGATTTATTTCCTGACTGCCAAAAGGAGGGTTTTGTTTTTATTGCATATATATGTATGTATGTATTTGCATGCCACTTTGGGTATATTACCGGGTTTCAAATGAGTAAATGAAATGATTATGATTGAATAAATTATGTTTAATTTAATTATTCAAAACTTCTCTGTATATAGTAATATTAGATGTAATGCTATTATTTGGTACCAAAATATATTGTCTTTCAGGAGTTCCAACCCGAGATACGCCAACATATAACTGCCCATGGGAAAAACACTGCTTTCTCAGGTCAATGCCCACCACGCGTAGCATGAACAC
This sequence comes from Mesoligia furuncula, assembly GCA_916614155.1. NCBI lineage: Eukaryota > Metazoa > Arthropoda > Insecta > Lepidoptera > Noctuidae > Mesoligia > Mesoligia furuncula. The sequence goes on along the minus strand of OU744791.1, from coordinate 2,253,428 downwards.
TTCTATCTCTACGAAGAGTAGACACAATGCTTTCTATACAAAGTGACATTTCTTTTCTTCATTTTTGACATACCGCCTAGAAATCTTTCTACAATCTGTCATTTTGTCTTTCGTTTCAAACAAACTTTGTCTAGGTCCTTTTTATGTAGACTATTTCAGAAGAAAGTTTTCTATCCCAAATGTCAAAATCACACTGACAACTGTCAGTTGTCTAAGAGATTTCATAATCGCTAAAGACAGTAGAAAAATTTGTACTCGACGGCCACAAAGTATATATGGTTATCTACAAAATCCTACGAAAAAAATAAACAAAATTCCACTGTCAAAGATACACGAATGACAGCCGGGACCAATTTAACGTGCTTTCCGAGGCACGGAGGGGTCTCGGTATGTACCTAAAGATGGTCACCCATCCACGGACCATCCGCGGCAAGCGTAGCTTAACGTGATCGATCAACTTGTGTGGCTGTTATTATTTAGCCACGGACCCCTCTTTATTATGTGGCTTAATATCAGTAAAAATTAAGAATCAAAAAGAAAAAGAACTCGTATGATAAAACAAAGAATTCTGAGCCGAAATTAAGTAAAAGAGTGAATTTCGTAAAAAGTGCAGTTGACTCTTTCTACTTTGCTGCCGTCATAATGTCTACGCGGAACGTCATCTTTGTCTACTCTTCCGTCGACAAACCGGTGCTCATGCTACGCGTGCTGAGAGAATGTTTGACCCTGGGACTTATGGATGTTTTCGCGCTTTGGCTAGCGAGCCGCTGCGAGCGCTCAGCGCTAGACTCCCTATACCTTGTTGCTTAGACATGCTGCCTTAAATCAAAAAGACGCTGCGCACGTTCAGCGCTAGATTCCCGAGCACGGACCTGCGATGTTCTCCAGCTTTGGTTAGCAAGCCGCTGTGAACGCTCGGAGCTAGATTCCCCAACGCGTGCTTGCGAAATATTTTCTCTATTCCTCGAGTGGCGCTGATGATTTTCAAGAGCAGACTCTTCCGTACGGCGTACTCGAGCTGCTCTTGTCTGGGATGTCTAACGGGAAAGGTGTAATTTCCTTTTAGGCATGACAAACAATCGCTGAAACTGTCCGATATCCCAAAAACAGAAATACCACAGCTGGCACAGCTTCGAACTCGAAGAATGAGAACGAAGTAGTGTTTGTGTTTTAAGAAACCGAGCAACCAAAACAATTTTAAGACCAACAACCAAAACAATTTTAAAGACCAACGACATCCAACCAACCGCGTACAACACACCTACCTAACGACGAAAGTTAAACAACGCCATCTATGGGTAAATGGATAAAACGTCCGTACAAAGCTTGTTCTAATGCGGTTCGTGAATGGACGGCGGCATTTTGTGATTTAGTAATTTTATATTATCTTCGAAACTATTTAACCAATTGGCATACTGTTTTGGGCAAATCGTATCTCTATGATGTTCTTGTGATCAAAATAATATTTTTTTCGATAAGCTTTAATAATTTGTTGTTTAAAAAATCGTCCAAAAGTAAGTACGTCGAAAACTACTTTTTTTAACACATAAAAGCTACTATATCTGCTAAAATATAAAAGATAGAAATATGGTGTCGCGGACTTTTTTGTAGAACTATTCAAAGCGGACCAGGTTGCCATACATTGTTTTCAATTATATACAACTGTTAAGGCAGCGCATGCAAATAACTCTGTTGTAAGAGCTATTTTTTTCCGCCTGGCTAGACAAAAATTGAGATAGTTCGGCTAATATGCATGATATCTTTATAATTTATAGCCTATAGCACTCACGAATAATGTAGCTTTCTACCAGTGAAATAACTTTTAAAATTGGTTCATTACTTCCGGAGATTACCCCCTACATACAAACTTACAAACTTACAAACAATGTTACCTCTTTATAATATTATTATTATTATTATAGTATAGATATCACACTAATATTATAAAGGCGGAAGTTTGTGAATGTGTGAGGGGGGGTGTGTGTGTGTTAAATGTTTGTTACTTCTTCACGCCCAAACGGCTGGACCAATTTTGATAAAATTTTGAATGGAGGTAGCTAACACCCTGAATTAACTTATAGGCTACTTTTTATCACAATATTCCCATGGGATCGGCTTTGATGCGGGTGAATCCTCGGGACAAAGCTAGTTTAAACATTATCTGTAGTGTTGTGAACCGAGTCTCTGGAAATTGATTAAGCGTGAGATAAGTATTTCTAGGGAGGACTTGTAGCTCAGTAATGACAGCCGCACGGGTCTATCGATCAGGTTAAGCTACGCTTGCCGCGGCTGTTCCGTGGATGGGAGACAGTCTTTACATACCAAGAGCCCTCGTGCCCCTCAAATCCCGCTAAGCCGTTGGTTCCAGCTGTCATTCGTGGATCTTTGACAGTCGTTACGGGTCGTCAGAAGCCCGAAAGTCTGACAACGTCTTAGCAAGGGGTATCGTATTGTCCAGTTACTGGATTGTAGAGGTCAGTCGCTTCATGTAAAATTCTGGTACTCAGCTGAATGCGGTTAGACTGGAAGCTGACCCCAACATAGTTAGGAAAACGGGAGGCAAATGATGAGAGAAGTATTTTTAGACAATTCCACCGTAATACAGTTAATACTAGTACGGGAAACAGTGAATCAGTTCCGCGCTAACAACCATAAGTACCTACCTACTTAGACAAAGAAAAGTACAGACGGCGGGTAGCTCCATTTCATTTCCACAAGAAAAGGATAAAGTATTGAGTTATTATAAGTAACAGAAAAGGATAAAGCTATACTATTTCCGTCTCTCAGTGCGTGCCAGTTTTTTCAAGGCAGCTACTTATGTAGCTCATGTTAGTTAGGTTAGTTTTTTGTCTCATGTGTGGCCACGCTACTCGATGCTCTATAGCTTTAAGAAAGCTATAGAGCTTCGGGTAGCATGGCCCTAAGTGGCTCGAAGTATACATACCAAGCAAAAATGGTTCCTACATTTACTGCTTATTTGTAACTTACTTGAATTGTACAGACACACACATCAAGCTACTACAATCTGTCAAATTTCTTTAATAGATTTTCAACTTTATCGCTAAAGCGAAGGTTCAAAGTTGATTGGGAAAATTTGACAGTTTCGGGAAGCTTGTTGTGCTGGTGTCTTTACATGGTGGTTATATTGATTTGCCGTCCACACTGTTAATTCGTTTTCACTTTGAGTTCCTTCTGACTTTTTTCACTGATTTTTTCACTTTTTTCACTTTGAGTTCCTTCTGACTGATTTAAAAGAGTGTCCGTGGAGTTTCTTGCCCGTTCTTCTCCATAGAGATCTACGTTTTGGAATGGGCAACTAGCTTTAACTTTCTGACTAACTGACAGACTATTTAATTTTGACAATTCAAAAGTGCCTGTACAAGATTTAATTGAAATAAATGCTTTGAGTTTGAGTTTGTTTTTGCTCGGCTCCTAAGGGTTATAGCGCGATGTTATATAGCCCATAACCTTCCTTAAGAATTGGGCTATCAAAATGCAAAAAGAAAATCAATTCAAATCCTACCGGTTGTTCCAGAGATTAGCACATTCAGACAAACGAACAAACTCTTCAGCTATTTCGCAGCAGCTTTATTTGCAGGTAAAAATTCAATATATTTGTAAAAATATAATTTAAAAGAGTGTCCGTGGAGTTTCTTGCCTGTTCTTCTCCATAGGTACCTACGCTTTGGAATGGGCAACTAGCTTCATATTTTCTGACTGACCGACTTCTTGACAATTCAAAAGTGCCTGTAAATGGTTTAATTGAAATAAATGCTTTGAGTTTGAGCACCCGAGACCCAGACAAAATTGTCTTCAGCTTGCCTACAGTTATTTTAACCTTCTTCGACCACATAATACGAAGGGGAGATAGGTATAGCAGCTTTGAAAAGTCGGTCACTGTAGGCAATTATTATTATTATTATTAATCTTTATTTAATCAGACTACAATGGTCTATAGTGTTAGTAACAAAAATAGCTTAGCCTATGTTAGTACTTAATAACTAAAACAGAACGGGTCCGGTTTGTAAGCGCCCACACTAGCGGGCTATCTGCCCGGGCGGCTATTGATTGCAGGATAGTGTTATGACTGCCACGCAGCCTCCGTAGTAGCGAGGCGGATTTCTTACGCCACAGTGCATCAAATCCGTCAGTGCGTGCGTCTGCAAACATTGCCGAGGCACTACAAAAGCGCGGCAATCGCAACAATACCCTGAATGCGTTATTATATTGGATACGCAGAGCATTGTAAGCCTTTTGAGTATATGTGAACCACAGGGCTCCCGAGTACAGTGCTGTACAGTATGCCTTAAAAAGGGTTATTTTAATTGCGTCTGTACATCGAGAAAACCTGCGGGCCAGCATATTAGCCCTAACTGACAATGCTCTGCGCTCCCTCTCTAGATCCATATCATCTTTCAGGTCATCACTAACCAGGTGACCCAGGTATTTAAATTTATACACCCTGTTAATCAGGTGACCTTTCATTAGGAGAGGAGGAACCGTAGTGGGACACCTGGTGCCAGACCTGAAGACTATAAATTCTGTCTTACTGCTATTATAAACTAACCCATGAGTCGCAGCATACGACTCGCACACATTGAGTAGCTTACGGAGAGCGCCGATCGAGGGAGCCAGCAGCACCATGTCGTCCGCGTAGCTAATGTTGTTAAAACAAACTCCATCCACGTAGCAGCCGACACGTGTGCTGCTGAGTCGCTCAATCAGAGCATTAACATACAGACCGAAGAGCAAAGGCGAGGACAGGCCCCCCTGCCTCACCCCGCACTCCGGCCGGCATGGCTGTGACAGCTTTCCCGCCCACCGCACTTGAGTCTCTTGGTTCAGGTACCAGTGCTTGAGGAGTAATACAAACTCTGGCGGCAGCGCTGTTTCTTCTAGCTTTTGCCAGAGATGATCGTACGGGACAAGGTCAAATGCCCTGGACATGTCGAGGAAAACAGCATAAACAGGTGTATTTCTATCGGTGTAATACCTGACAGCGTGCTTCAAACTAACAATAGCAGTCTCCGTTGACAGCCCAGGCCGGAATCCAAACTGAGCATCACAGAGCCGCACATGTTCATTTAGATGTGAGTTAAGCACGCTGTCAAGGACCTTGGCTATGACGGTGGCGAATGAAATAGGCCTGTAGTTTGACTTGTCCGATACGTCTCCCGTCTTACTTTTGACCACCGGCACCACCAGAGTTCGCACTAGATCAGGCGGAAGATGTGAATGACACAAACACAGATTAAATAAAAGTGCCAGCACCCGAGGTAAGTGGGAACCAGCATGCTGCAGGTGCTCAATGCTGAGTCCGTCATGACCAGGGGATTTGCCTCTTGTCATCTTCTTCAGTATGTGCCTAATCTGTTTTGTAAGAATTACAGTGGCCACCTCCACACCTTCGGGGCCAGCACTGAACACCCCGCATGGCGGCCCCAGTGTTGACTTAACAGAGAATTGGTTTTTGAACAATTCAGCTATGTCTCTCTAGGGCAGGAAACCCCGTCGACGCTCACAGGAACGCCAGGCTTAGGATTCAATCTATTAGTGGCTTTCCAAAAACCTTTAAAATTTGAATTAGCATGGTGTTTGGCTAATAAATCCATTTTAATTTGATCCTGGTGTTTTTGGCACCACTTAAGCTTTCCCTTGAAGATCTTCCGTGCCATTATCATGGCGTCAAAGATGGGACCAGTGGATGGTTGACCGTACCAACACCATATATTGAACTCCAACCTGGCATTTCTGTGAGCCTCGCTCACATGCTTGTTCCACCCAGCCAGGGGTTTTCGCTTACAACGACTACTTTGATACGTGGCAGTAGCACACGAACATAAAATTTTCACAATATCACTGTATAAATTATTTATTATCTCCTTATGACAATGATCACTACAATATTTGCCACAGCAATTTTGTAAGTCTACTGGTAAGTCAATATGTTTTAATTGTGAATTACACATATTTTCATAGATGATACATTGGTCTGCATTCCTCTCTCCCCATTGTATTTTATTACAAGTAGTGTTTATCCCAATCGTTTTCTGCCTAACAACATCAAGATCACAAGTTATAACTAGCGGTAAATGGTCAGACCAATAAACGTCGTATTTCACAAACACATCTGTTATACAATGCCCAGCCGAGTCAGTCACAACACAGTGGTCAAGCCACCGCCTGCTACCGTGATATGCCAATACCGAAGGAAAAAGATTACAGGGCCGATTGTCTCATCAAGTAAAAGTAGCTACGTCCTCAGGTGAATTTCAGCAGGTGGTGATGGCAATTTTGGACCGGAGTCGATGGAGGCAGATTATCCGCTGAAAATAATAATAATAATAAACCATTTATTATCAGGTAACAAAGACCCATAGTTACATTCCTTAACCTATGTATACATAATAATATAGTAACAATTTTGTTAGTAAATAAAACTTAATAACTATGTTAGTGTCACTTAGTTGCAATAAGTCTTTGTGCTTTCTGGTGGCACTTTCCGCGAAAGCGGCGGAATACCACATCCTGCGGCCAAAAACTTTCTTCAGCCCATTAATTTCTTCATTCATTCTTTGCGCAAATCGACGACGGTGTTTTGGGATGCATCTAACTTCGCCAGAACATCCGCGAGGCGGGCCTTCACAGAGACAATGTCCTTCAGAAGGCTTGTTACATCGACGTGGTCGAAGGTGACGGGTGGCAGCTTGTGCAGATCCTTCGCCACAAACGTCGGCACGTCGTCCGGGTCGGTCTCCTTGAACAGCGTGATAATATCTTGCAGGCTTCTCTCCAAAGGGGTCCAGTGATAAATATCATTACCTGCCTAGCCTTTTCCCAACTATGTTGGGGTCGGCTTCCAGTGTAACCGGATGCAGCATGGAGCGACTGCCTATCTGACCTCCACAACCCAATTACTGGGTAATACGATACCCCTTGGTAAGACTGGTTGTCAGACTTTTGGGCTTCTCACTACCCGTAACGACTGTCAAAGATCCACGAATGACAGCCGGGGACAACGGCTTAACGTGCTTTCCGAGGCACGGAGGGGTCACGGTATGTAAAGAAAGATGGTCACCCATCCACAGACCAAACGCGGCAAGCGTAGCTTAACCTGAACGATCGACCTGTGTGGTGGTTATTATTTAGCCACGGGCCCCTATATATATACCTACCTATGTCTATTGTGCCATACCTATATAAATTCAAGGAAATATGGTAGGTACCTACCTGTCTACCTTCCTAAAATAGTAGGGAAAATAACATTGTAATCTTATTCGGAACGTGTATTCAGAACAAAAAGTTATTTCTCTCCGAAACTTTTACGTAGGCAAAAAGGTCCAAAGAGAAGATGAAAAAGTCTAAAAAAAAATCTTAACCAATAATTTCCAATAAGGTAGGTAGGTACTCAGATAGAGGTTTGGTATATCAAACATACCTACCCTACCACTAGCATAATGCTAAACAATCCTGTCCCAAAAATATATAAAGTCTTATAATATTCCGGTTTCCGGTTAAATACACGGACCCTAGCGGTTCAGTAGACCCAAAGGTACTACATGAAAGGGATTAATTCATAGATATTATCACAAATTAATAGGTCACTCTCTATACCAAATGTCGGTAAAGCAGTTAAAAGTGGCTTTGGAAATTGGGACAACCGTCATAGCGGCCGAGGTCAAAATTTCATTCTCCCTAATGAATAATATCCTCGCAGTTCGGTCATATATTTCGGGATTCGTGAAATAATATCTACTTTGTGACCCGTTTGAACGGGCTAGTGGTTAGGCGAGTAGAGTGAAGGGAATGGCGTGGCAAGATAAAGGAATTAGGGTAGAATTGTATTAGTTCTTGGCCGATAGATAACTCATAAGTTTTAACTCAAATTGCGCTAACTTTGAGCGAGTTTTAGTTCAGATGTTTGGTTGCTCTTCAACCCCAATTTCTTATTCAGATTGAAACTAGTTTCACGGCACCCTCTTATACAAAAGCGACTAGGGTTTTTGAAGGGTGTTAACTTAGAACATTGTGAACTGGAAGTTACCTTGTATGTCTCTAAGGCCCCTTTCACACGGCTATGATCAGTACGATATATTACGATAAAAATTTGGGACCACACGTCAACATCCCACTGTTCATGAAAAATACAATGTGATCCCAAAATCTATACTACAAAATGTACTATACTACTGTACTTATATCAAAAAATCATTTTTTCAAATGTTTGTCTGTCTGTTCCGGCTAATCTCCGAAAAGGCTGGACCGATATTGACGGAACTTTTACTGGCAGATAGCGGATGTTTACTTTTATTTTGGAAAAAGAGTTAGGGCTTCCCACAAAAAGAACAAACTCATACCTCCACACGCGCAAAGCTGCGGCCAAAAGCTAGTTAAACAATAAAATATAGTACTAATCATCGCCGTGTGTACCCACAGAGCTAAAAACACTCTGTCCGAAAAAATCGTCCCCAAAAAGTAGTTAAGGTGAATGCTCCAACCAGCCCGCGAAATTCAAGTTTTCTTACGTTTGCTGTTAGTGCTAGGTTGTATGTTGATTAAAATATCATCCGCGGCTGTAATACATATGTAGTTACAGAATTATAATCATCAAAATCATCAATAAAACGCTCTAAGTTCATAAAGCTGTAGGAATTACTTTTTTTTTTTTTTTTTTTTGTTCTTACACCTTTATGAAGTTGGAGGGTTGTATTGGTGATTTTGATGATTATAATTCTGTAACTACATACGTCTTACAGCCGCGAATAATATTTTAATCAACACATAACCTAGCACTGGCCTGCAAATTGCAAAAAACCCAAGAAATTTTGAATTTCGCGGACTGGTTGGAGCATTCCCCTTAAACTTACTTAGCAACAACCAACGTAAATTAATGAGGGTACCCCAACTTGCCCACAGTATTTTTTATTGGGCAAGCACTAGGCTCGTCCGAACGGGGCTAAAGTGAGACTAATGTTTCGTATCTTAATAGGAATCTCGGTCTCATAATGTCCAAGTCATCAGCGTTTTCCGAAAATACCCTTCTTAAAGACCAACCACCCCAGTTTGTGCTGATTGCTTCATTTTTTTAATAACCTCACTTCGTTTCAATTTGAATTGAGTCCCGTAATTGGGTGAAAACTGAGAACGAAATGTTCGGCTGGGATTTAAGTTCCCTGGGGTGGTGATTAGGGTTCCTCAGGTGTATTGTCACAAATTATAAATATCTAATCAAAATTAATTAAAGACAAATTAATATAGTTTCTTGGCTATGGCGAAATGACATGAAAATTGATGATGAATGTAGGTATGTACCTACAACATTATTTTTAGTATAAATGCGAAACCCGAAACACGTGTCTACTGTCTAGTATTTTTATGTAAATATGTACAAAATTTTAAAACTGTATCATGAAAAATCACAAAGTTATCTGTTTGTCCGTACAAAAATATGCTCACCCGCGCCGCGCCGTCTTGCGCTCATTGATAATAATACCTAGGTTCCTAACGGTTCGGCGCGGAGATTGGATAACTTACTTAGTGTCGCTCAGTGTCCAACTTTTACCCTTTTTTAAATATTTTTGGGACAAAATATAACATGGGGTAAAAATTATTGGAATCGATTCAGTTACCTACTTATTTTGAACAAACTATATTCAGGTTTCACATATACTAAAAATAACGTTGTATATTTCTGTAAGCAAGTTGATTTTTAGGGTTCCGTACTCAAAGGGTAAAAACGGAACTATTACTAAGACTGCGCTGTCTGTCCGTCTGTCAGTCTGTCTGTCTGTCACCGAACCGCGATAGCTAGACAGTTGAAATTTTCACAAAGTATGTATTTTTGTTGCCGCTATAACAACAAATGTTAAAAAAAAAAAATTAAGGGGGGCTCCCATACAACAAACGCGATTGATTTTGCCCTTTTTTGCTCGATACCAATAATGGCTACAGGTAGGCACTTGAAATATTCACAAAATATACTCAGTTGTATTTTTACTTTAATAATAAATACCTAATAAAATTTAAATAAAATAAGTATTTAAGGGGGCTCCCATCAAACGTGTTTTTTTCGGAGTTTTTGCCTTATGGTACGGAACCCTTCGTGTGCGAGTCCGATTCGCACTTGGCCAGTTTTTATACTTTTAAGGTGCATTTTTTTTTTTGCTGTTTGCCAATAAACGCATTTTCTTTCTTTCTATCTATTACGCACACTGACCTGTATTTATACAAGTTGTATGATAGAGGTCAGTGATTACGCGACATTGATGGCGCAGTGATCAATGTTTTCATTATCATGACTGCTGGACGTAGGCCTCCCGCAAAAGAGGGGGGTTTGCCGTAATCGCCACGCTTGGCGGGCGGGTTGGCGATCGCAGTATGGTATGGTGGTGGAATGCATAGAGAACGCTGCTGCCCATTCTCCGCCCCTTAGTCGCCTTTTACGACACCCACGGGAAGTATGGGGTAGTGCTATTCTTTAAGACACACACAGACAATGTTTTACTTAAACTAATTAGGTATCAAAGCAAGATCAATGTTTGACTTAAACTAATTAGGTATCAAAGCAAGATCAATGTTTGACTTAAACTAATTAGGTATCAAAGCAAGATCAATGTTTGACTTAAACTAATTAGGTATCAAAGCTAGTCTCGACCAGCCTAATCAGCCTAATAAAAATTCAGTCTTCCTTATCTACACATTTTGAAAAATTGGCACCGAGTGGCTTACAGGACCTAAACACAAAAAACTGGCCAAGTGCGAGTCGGACTCGCACACGAAGGGTTCCGTACCACAAGGCAAAAACCCCGAAAAAAACAAGTTTGTTGTATGGGAGCCCCCCTTAAATATTTATTTTATTATATTATTATTATTTATTATTAAAGTTAAAATACAACTGAGTATTTCGTGAATATTTCAAGTGCCTACCTGTTGCCATTTTTGATATCGAGCAAAAAAGGGCAAAAAAATCGCGTTTGTTGTATGGGAGCCCCCCTTAAATATTAATTTTATTTTGTTTTTAGTATTTGTTGTTATAGCGGCAACAGAAATACATAATTTGTGAAAATTTCAACTGTCTAGCTATCGCGGTTCTTGAGATACAGCCTGGTTACAGACAGACAGACAGACAGACAGACGGACAGACGGACAGACAGCGAAGTCTTAGTAATAGGGTTCCGTTTTTATACGGAACCCTAAAAACCTAAGTTTTAGAAACAATTAAAGTACCTTATATGATCGACTACATGGCAGTACACAAAATCAAAAAAATATATGATATTCTTCAGGTTAAATGCTAGGTAGATAGTGTGTTGAAAACATAATAAAACTAATTCAATACGATAGAAAAAAATCATGAAGATATTTCTAAAAAAATTGTTTTTACAATAAAACATACAATCATTCTGAATGTTTGTCAGATTATTCTACAAGCAACAGACTAATGTACTAGTGTTTTAATTTTTCAGTCCAAACAATAGGTTTTTTGTGAATAGATAATTGCTTCATATTTTGCAATAAATTACCAGCGTTGTGTCATCGCGCTTCTCTTTCTTTTCTGTGCAGTCAGACAAAGACCGCGCTTTAAGTCATATAGTCGCCTTAAGGGGAATGCTCCAACCAGCCCGCGAAATTCAAAATTTCTTGCGTTTTTTGCAATTTGCAGGCCAGTGCTAGGTTGTATGTTGATTAAAATATTATTCGCGGCTCTAAGACGTATGTAGTTACAGAATTATAATCATCAAAATCACCAATACAACCCTCCAACTTCATAAAGGTGTAAGAACAAAAAAAAAACAGAAAAAGTAATTCCTACAGCTTTATGAACTTAGAGCGTTTTATTGATGATTTTGATGATTATAATTCTGTAACTACATATGTCTTACAGCCGCGAATTATATTTTAATCAACATACAACCTAGCACTGGCCTGCAAATTGCAAAAAACGTAAGAAAATTTGAATTTCGCGGGCTGGTTGGAGCATTCACCTTAAGTGCAGCACGTGTCACACTGGCAGACGCAACTGCAGCCGTCGCTTGTGTGGTGCAGCCTTTATCCCCATCCCGCAGGATATTAGGGGTTATGGAATGAAGATTTCATTATATGTCGATGCCTTAGTTCACATTTGCACTAACTACAAAATTGACAATTTTGAGGAGAGCGCTTTAAAGTTTTTTAAAGTTTAGACGTGAACAGTACGAAAACAAAGTAAAATAATAAAACAATTATGCATCTATTCACAAGACTAAACCTTTATTCTAACTCCATCTTAACTCAATATTGTACGATATTTAGTGTCGTCGTTTCAGCCGATAGACGTCCACTGCTGGACATAGGCCTCCCCCAATTTCGGGGGGGGTTTGCCATAATCGCCACGCTTGGCAGGCGGGTTGGCGATCGCAGTATGGTATGATGGTGGAATAAATAGAGAACGCTGCTGCCCATTCTCCGGTAAGACCCTTAGTCGCCTTTTACGACACCCACGGGAAGTAAGGGGTGGTGCAATTCTTTAAGTCCGGCACCACACAGACAATATTTAGTGTATTTGGCACTAAAAAAGTGAAAAATGAAAATTTTGCAGTTAGTACAATTGTGAACTAAGGCATCGATGTATAAAACCATAATAAAAAAAAAACATAAAACCTGGTTATACAAGATCAATGATCTTGGGAAAGATCAATGGTCGTAAAATCAGATGAAACTGAAAATTATGAGACTAATATGGTAAATTTTTTGACGTAGGAACAGAAACGTAGGTAGGTACATATCTAAGTACATAGTTTACCGTCTACTTTGGAAAATGAAAGTACAGACGCCAGACATCAAACTACCCGAAACTGTAAAATTTTCCCAATCAACTTTGAACCTTACGCTTTAGCGATAAAGTTGAAAATCTATTAAAGTTTGACAGATTGTAGTAGTTTGATGTGCTGCAGTCTGTACATAAATATTATTGATTCATTTTCGTACAAGAAATATTTTTTTAGTACCTAAGTCAGTGAAAATAGAATCACTTAATTTATATTAATATTTTTGAACTTCGTTCACTATCTACCTTGATCCCACAATAGACGAGTAGACAAACAGACACACTGCGTCAGTAGGCCCAGTAAAGTAGGATCCCGTACTACAGCCTCCAAATAGCCTAAGGAAACCTAAATATCGTCTCAGCACCATCTTTCAAATGTTGGCGCCAGTTTCAGTGTCCTTTGGATCCTTTGTAGTGTAAATGTTATCAATGTCTGTTTGTAGATGGCGCTCCAAGAACAACGGAAAATTATTTCCTAAAATAATTACAAGTTTGTGTGTTAAAGTAAACATATTTGAATTATTTTTAATTTTTAATTTAAATACTTTTTAATTTACATGAATATTATTTAAAAGCAGCCACGTTTCTTTAAAAATGTTATCTGTGAAAGTCGGTAAAACAGTGAATATACGGTGTTTATAATTTGGAATAGTGACATCTATTGCATTTCTATCAAACAATTGAAACCACAATCAAAGAACAGCTGCTAAAAATACTGATAAGATATTGATAAGAATAAACAGGTTTCCTTTGTTTTAGGCACCTTATTGAAATTATTATTAAAAGTGCTGTACAGAATTCACGATGTCCAAAATTTTTATGAGATATTTCACATTATTTCGAGTCATTCTTTGAAATTATTCTTACGAAAGCAGTGACATCTATTTCTTCAGTTGTATAGTTTTAGCTGTCATCTATCGGAAAATACTGTCAACAGTGCATTTAGTTCACATTCCATTCGGGGCGCTCACAACCCAAACAATGAATACCAACATGGTGGCAATGTGCTACACAGTTTGAAAATGCAGGTCGTGTCATGCTTTGAAAAAAATCATTTTATACTCGAATTTGGTGGAAAATGTCGGACCCTAAACGTGCTACTCTTATAACAGTGGGTGCTCCAAAAAGTGCAAAGAATAATGTGAACAAAACAGTGAGATTAACTATAAATTTGGATGAAAGCAACGAAAGTAAATATCCGGAGCTGAATTACAAGGAACTAGTCATTGCAGAAGAGGTAAGTTATAACAGAAAATCATAGCAATTTACGCAACCATACTGGTTTTCCAGCTCTTTGTAGTGCAGGGCATCTCCTAAAAAAAATTCAAAGCATAAAGATTGACAGGGCATCGGCCACGGCCGGTTTCATGGGGTCCAGTTAAAATCGTTTTAGGATATTTTTTGCTTACGTTACACGGTTTTGTATTAGGTTTGTGACATGAATTTGCGTCCACGGGCTGCTCGAGAAGCTCAGATAGCGGTCGCCATGTTTGCAACAATCATAGAAGTTCGTTGTCGGCTTAGAACATCATTTTACGAGAGCAATGTTTTGATCACTAACACGTTACGATTAAAGTTGTTTTTGCCCCAATATGAATAATTTTTACATTGTTATGCCATTTAAATAACTTGTCTAATGAGTGCTGACGATAATGCATTGCGTACGATATCATTATAGCACGCGAAAGTCTTGATTTCAATGACCTAGGATAACCTACCAATTGTCTAAGGTATCCGGTAAAAGCAAGGTACACTTTTAGGTTACATTTTAGGATTTAATTAAAATATATTATATTGTAAATGAAAGTATGAACATATGTTTGCAATTTCAGTGTACATAGGCTGTCTATAGATAGGTATGTTTAACATAATACGAGATAGAGGATGCGTGGAGTGAACAGCTATACTACGTTGCGTTATCGTTGTACTGTTCTAACGCATTAGTAGGATAATGGGATTAATTTTAACCGATAGAAAGGGTTATTTATTATGTATTGAATGAGTTTATAGAATGTTTGGTTATGTATATGTATTTGTTTGCAAACTTGATCTGCAATGTTGCCAAGTTGGTTTCGCTTGCAAAATGCACCCGTTGGCAGATTGTATCGCGACCTTTGCTTCTTTGTAAGCTTTTTATTTTCATATGCCTCTATTCTCGATCGATAAGAGTTTTTAGAGTACCTATATAACGCGCATAGGTTATGTACTGCGGGCGTCTTATATACCTTTGCGCGTGTGTGTGTGCCAACATAATGTTTTGATTTGAATGTGTTAAGAGTTTTTAGAATGGTTTTTTTTTTAAATTAATGTATTTGCATTGCGTGTGGGACGTACTTTTGTAGACATAGTGATAAATAGTTTCTGTTTTTTTATGCGCTGCAGTATTGTTATTTTTAGTTGGCGGTAAGATGTATCATTTTATGAAACAGGCTTGTTAAGACTTTGGTGGATGTTGGATATTTTTTTTTTACTGCGCGCGTGCACTTTGTCTCGCGCGCTTTCTGTCAATTATGGCGCGCTTTTATCGCCGTTATGTCAATGCAGTAATGTCTATTATTGAGTAACTATTAATTAATGACAGATGGTTGGTAGTGGTAGGTAATCATAAAAATGTTTTGCAAATGCAAAACACTCGTATGATTTGCGTCGTGTTCGTGCAGTTGCATTTTTGTAAGGTTTTTAATGAAACGAAGTAGGTAGTTACTGTGAATTTTACATTTTCTCATTTATCATGTTTTCTTCTATAAGTACATACTTAATTATGTAATAAAATCAGATGTTGCTTGTCGACATGTTTAAACTTTGGGCAGTTTTGTAATCTAGACACAGGTGTCTGCCTAGAACATGATGATTGATGACGTAATCAATGATTCATGATGGATTCATGCATTTTTACGACCATAACATTTCATCGATTATTTTCACATCTACGTTACGTATTTCAAGGTTTTTATCAATTTTAACCTTTGCTGAGTAGGTAGGTATGTTCGGCGTTGGTTTACTGGTGTCATTGTCATGGCCATTCTAACTATTAATTATTGACAGATAAATTAGTAATTCAAATTAGGAATTCCGGACGACCATTATCTTGGAAATAAATCCTTAAAAAAAATAAAGACTGGCAAAAATCTTTTAAAAAACATTCTTAATTGAATAGAACCAGAGTTGAAATTACAATGTGAACTTTAGGCGGGTGGTTTAAGTAATAACTATAAGGTTATTGTATGTGCATTGTCTTGTGTTGTAAAAAACTGTTGGAATCGCGTATTTCAATATTACCTGTACACTTTCTCTTTCCAACTCAATTGGATAAAGCCAATAGCCAACTTAATTGGTGCAATGTTTGACTACTTCCTTTACAAACATTGGTTGATAACATTTGGTCCCAATAATGTAGTACCTAAAATATAATAATATGCATACACCAATAATAATAGACCAATAATAATCAATTCACTAACACATGTTATGACACCTAACAATAATCTATAACTTTCAATACTCTTGAAAATAGCCCAAGGCGAAATCTTATGCACATTTCGACCAATCAGAGCATACTTAGGGCCATCACAAACATTCTCATTGGCTGACAATCATGTGACATCCATTGTTTTAAATGTCTAAAAAAAAATTATCCACTGTAGAATTTTGAATAGAATTCAGTTTTAGACTTGCAAATCGGTATACCTACTTAGATTGTACACTATTTATTTTATTAGATAAGTATCAGTAGGTTTGTATCAGTAGGTATATTATGTAAATAAGTAGGTACCTCTACCTACTTCATGCACGAAAACGTAGGCGTGAAATGTTATCTTTTTTATTGTTCCATACCCAAAGGGTAAAAACGGGACCCTATTATTAAGACTCCACTGTCACCAGGCTGTCATGAACTGTGATAGCTAGACCGTTGAAATTTTCACAGATGATCTATTTCTGTTGCCGCTATAACAATTTAAAGGCGTAGGGATAAAAGAAACGTTTTTTTTTAGCGTTTTATGCCTTGTGGTACGGAACCGTTTGTGTGCGAGTCCGACTCGCACTTGGCCGGTTGTTTGATAGAACACTATAATATGTTTGTGTAAGTTTGAAGTTTTATATTATAACAAAGGATGCAGTATTAACTTCCTTAATCTTCAAAATAACTCGAAACTAATCAAGTCATTACTAACGAGACGATTAATACTTATCTACTTTTTTAATTAATTACCTAGAGGGCACACCTAAGTAGCTTAGATTGAAGATAATATTTTATTTATTTCTGAAAGACATTTTAATTGACATAAAATTTGACATTTTAATTATGTAAAAAAAAAAAAATCGTACCGTAGCGTAGCATGAAACGGAGTATGGTGAGGAAAAGAAAGATAGGTAAGTAACCGGGGAAATTGGAAGGGGTTGGAGGAGGCTCTCGCCAAAGGGCACACAGAGACTCGTCACTGATATTAAATGTGTCATATTATGTTCTTTAAGTATCACTCTGAAACAAGGCTATAAAATAAAATAAAAACCTTAGTTTTGGCCATTTTAATATAAATAAATTTTTTTAAGTACTTATAATCATCATCATCATCATTTCAGCCGAAAGACGTCCACTGCTGGACTTAGGCCTCCCCCAAAGGGGGGCCTGTACAGTGAACAAAAGAGATAAGTATGTAGACATTAGGTATGCCTATGAACTTATTGGTTTGTTATCGTATTTTCTTTTCTTTTTGTTTTTTCCTCTTTTCGTTATTTGCCGAATTTTATTTGTCTGTGTGGTGCCGGACTTAAAGAATTGCACCACCCCTTACTTCCCATGGGTGGTGGACTAGTACTTATAATAAAAATCAAATATTCTTAATCTGGGGGCACGGGAGTGCCCCCGCCAAGACCAGCCAAGCGAAGCGCAAGGGCACTACCTACCTTTTCTCGAAGCACTTCGTCGTATTTTTGAACCCTCTTAACTTGGGTTTGGATTATACCAGATAAACAAAATTTTCGGAATATGATGTCAGTGGTTGACTTATTAAACCTATAAAGTTTCAATTGCATAGCTCTTATACTTTAGATTTTATTGATATCTATAATACCCCGATTTCGTCACTGACTCACTGACTGATGATCATCAAAATTCTTAAGGTACTTCCTGAAGTCCTAGAAAGCTGAAATTTGGTATGTAAGCTAGTAATAGTACACAAACAACAAAAAAATATTAAAACTTGAAACTTTTAACCCCCCAAAAAAAAAAAAAAATTCCGTAAATTTTGATGCTAGAGGTCTGAAAATTTATATAGGGGGTCCTTGTTATAAATAAACCCCAAAAAAAGAAAGAAAAAATGAACAACAGCAAAAATACTCGTATAAATATCATAAGCAACTTACAAAAAGAAATGAAATCCCACAAAAACATTTCATGTTAAATGTTGCCAAGACGAGACCATGTAGCTCGCACTGTCAAAAAGTAATCAGATCTCATGTAGAGCCAAGCTTCTAACTCTACACGCCCTAACTCTACAAGGCCTGACTTCGCAAACTCTACACCTTAGTCAAAATAATATGGCTTGGCCATTTCGCTACATTCACATGAGCGTAAGGTGAAAAACTCTCATACTGTTAATGGTTCTTGTAGTAACGAAACGGCCAAACCAGATATTTTGACTAAGGTGTAGAGTTTGCGAAGTCAGGCCTTGTAGAGTTAGGGCGTGTAGAGTTAGAAGCTTGGCTCTACATGAGATCTGATTACTTTTTGACAGTGCGAGCTACATGGTCTCGTCTTGGCAACATTTAACATGAAATGTTTTTGTGGGATAATATCATTTGCAGGGCCAACATGGCCAGAGATCGCACAAGACTAGGAGGTTTGGAAGAAAAAAACCTAGCAGTGAGGCACAAAATAGGCTAACAAAAAAAAATGTATTCTAAATCAAAGTAGATCTGATAATTCTCAGGATACACAGGGCGGTAGGGACACTGACCCACAAACTATAGCCATGAATTTAGCGCAAGGGTCTAGATCTAGCATTAAATTTTGACGAAAAATTTAAGCGGGGTTCAGAATCATGTACTTACCTAAATGATAAATGATTTATAAATGAATGATAAATGATTTATGATTTATTTTCTGTAAGTAGGTTTTTACAAACACTTTTACACGTCATCATATTTTTTAAACTAGATGTGGTCGGCGTTTCCTATCTGACTACTCTGAGAAGAAAGGCCGAAACAAACTCAGAGGTCACAGTCTCTTTTAAAGTCCAGACAAAATCTTGGTCAGATCGTGTGAAGACCATCTAGATTGATGTCTGAAATGGTCTTTTGAGGAAAGAACCACACAGATTGAGCGGACCTGTCCAATCAGTGCACGCATTTGTCAAAAATCGTGCAGCTCAACTCAGAAATTGAGGAGCTCAACGATTCGACGAACAATACCAAAGAAAGGACATTTGGGTAGGCCGCGTAAATTACTCAAACTGCCAGATCATGATTAAAACTAAGAAGGAAAACAGAAAACCTACTTACTGAAGCCATGGCAACACGTTGCGCGTCGTCGTCCAGGGGCCATCCTGTATATGTATAAAGTAAAGTAATACCTACACTACAGAAACAGTTTCTACCAATTGTAATTAGTCTTACTATTAACATCACCATCATCATCTGCCCAGCCTCTTCCCAACTATGTTGGGGTCGGCTTCCAGTCTAACCGGATGCAGCTGAATACCACTATTTTACATGGATCGACTGCCTATCTGACCTCCACAACCCATTTACTAGGTAATACGATACCCCTTGGTTAGACTGGTTGTCAGACTTTCGGGCTTCTGAAGACCCGTAACGACTGGCAAAGATCCACGAATGACAGCTGGGACCAACGGCTTAACGTGCTTTCCGAGGCACGGAGAGGTAAAGATGTCACCCAACCACGGACCAACCGCGGCAAGCGTAGCTTAACCTGATCAATCGACCCTTGCGGCTGTTATTACTTAGCCACATTTAACATATTATAAATTATGGAAAGTACTTAGGTACTATCTTTTTTTGGGATATTCACTGTTAGATATTCTGATAACCATACTAATATTATAAGTCCGAAAGTAACTATGTCTGTCTGTCTGTATGTTACCTTTTCACGCCTAAACCACTGAACGGATTTGGATAAAATTTGGCAGAGCGATAGATTGCATTCCGGGGAAAGACATAGGATAGTTTTTGTCCCGATATTCCCACGGGATCGACACTTATGCGGGTGAAACCGAGGGCCGTTGCTAGTAAAAGTATATTGTATATTTTCTTACCTATAATAGTAGCCACAACCACCTTCATTTTGATCTTCGCTTTTTATAAGCCAAAGACATTGGTTAATTTTCTAGCCCAAATAAATCTGCTGATGTAAAATCGCTCCCTAGTTTACCAATGTACCTAGGTAGAATTATTTAGAAACCATTAATTTGACAAGAGAGAGTTGAATTCCAATTATTTTTATTGCTTTAATAGCTGTTATTTTTTAATTCTGGACCTATGTATCGCTGCTACTATAATATAAGCGTAGCTTGTACTAGGTAGGTACTATGTGAAATGCATAAATAGCATAGCTAACAAACCAATAAGTTCATAGGCATACCTAATGTAATGTAATTACCTTCATACTTATCTCTTTTGTTCACTATACAGGCACATTCAAAAGGTACAGTGCAACCAGAAAAGTTATGTGCTTCGGTAATCTTCGTGTTTCCGTATTAGTACGAACATCGCGCTACAGAGTTACGTCCCACAGACGCAAAGCTTCTTAGTTTTGTACTGTGGTTTTGTACCTATTTGCGGTTTGTAGTAGTGCATCTATCATAGCCCGTTTGTATGAAGCTTTCTCTTTATTAGGGTTACCCACTCTGGTCGCAACTCGTCATTACTCATCATTACGTCACACAAAAGTGTTTTGGAATTACATAGAGTTCTTAATCTCTAATTTACTATATTTGGGAATACAAAATAGGTAAGTACTTCTATGGCTATAACTTACAGCTCTGTAATTAGATTTCATCATCGCGCGTTTGATGATTGCCGAAGCGCAAACCTTTTCTGGGATATCTGTAGTATGAATTCCTTAGTCATAACAAAATTTTATCATTTCCACCAATTGATTCATAACCATTATCTACAAAGGAATGATAATATTCTGCTAAGTCTATGAGCCTATGTTAATGTGTGTTTCCCACGTAATTTACACTGCACATAATCTATGTGCATGTGTGTTTGATAGTCATCATAAATGACTGGGTAGTGGGTTCTTGACCTACTAAGTTGTAACTGTATTATTATACATGTACTTAGTTTATGAATGATCAATGGGTACAGGTAGTACTAGTATTATAAATTCGCTTTGTTAGGAGCTGTTTAATTACTCTGATAATTTATGTAGTACTAGCTTCTGCCCGCGGATTCGCCCGCGTGGTTTTCGAAAATTATCACACGGGAGCACGCTAGCGGGACAAAAAGTAGCCTGTTATGTTACTCCATGACATCAGCTACCTGCTAGTGAAAGTCGCGTCATAATCGGTCCAGTCGTTTCGGAGATTAGCGGGAACAAACAGACAAAAATGAAATAAAAATGTAATTTTGTTATAAGTAGCCTATGTACTTTCATATGCATTTAGTAAAAATCTGTTATTTTGATATTACAAACATACACACTTGTCATAACTACAAGGCTCCCCGTGTTAGGCAGCCCTAACTTTTACCAAAATGAGAAATTTTTTGTCACCTTCCAGTCCCTTA
Organism: Mesoligia furuncula; assembly: GCA_916614155.1. Taxonomy (NCBI): domain Eukaryota; kingdom Metazoa; phylum Arthropoda; class Insecta; order Lepidoptera; family Noctuidae; genus Mesoligia; species Mesoligia furuncula. Next base: position 2,231,872 of record OU744791.1, on the reverse strand, counting down.
TCCATTTATCCATGTAATAAAATGGACTTCTGACAGGTTTCCATACAAAAACTGTCAAAAAACTAAAATAATTTGCTGGATTAGGCTGTAAATCCCATATGACCCTTATGACAAGATAAAAATTTACTATATCATTTTAGACAACTTTATCTTGGTCTATCTAGTTCAAACCTTGTATACTCACTCCCATGACAATACTGTGCCACAGGATATTATGTTTTTTAAAGTGTATTAATATTTCCTGTATTTATTAGTGAAATGGTGCAATTGGATCCTATTCTAAAACTCGTCTATTTATGTTTCAGAGAAAGAAGAGAGTGGAGAGAGAGAATGGCAAGACGGCAGGGCTGGACCCCTTCTCAGAGAATAATGATGACGTGCTTCGCGTCGCCAGGCAGTTTGAGCAGAAATACGTAAGTTTTAATGCCTATAATTATCATTCTTGAAGTTTTTGTTTACCTACTGAAAATGTCTACAGCGGAGATTTTTAGGGTGCCTACCTGAAAATAAAAGCCTTTATAAGAAACACTCTAAGATCATTTTCTTGACCGTTTTTCTCGAGATCTATGCAACTTAGCAACCACAGAGCATATTGTAACACTTTTAGCAACAATGAGGCACACTCGGATCCCTAGAATTTTTTTACGATTGTAGAAGGTACCAGGACATTGGTAGGTAGTGCACCGTTTAAAAATCGTACCGTGTCATTTTCCCCTTCTATTTTTATGGTATCAGGTAATATAATATAATATTTTTATAAAACTATTCATTAACTTCTGACGTCTAACATCCTTTTCGATTTTTTTTTTAATCTGTGATGTTTTCAACAAATATTATCCTTAGCAAAATGCATACCATCACGTTTGTGAGGTGAGGTGTTTTTGTGGTGTTTTAATTTGACCCTGTATATTGGGGTAGGGACAGTCAATAGTGTATTTTGTGTCTTTGTTCTTCATCGTAGTGTAAAACAATAGTAGATTGTTGCATCGAGCGCAAAGTGGGCACTAAATTAACACGAGTGCATTAATTACTCACTTTGGCAAGGTGCGTAATCTACTTTTCTTTTAACTACCAATCTACCTACCGTGATAAGATATACCTACTCAAAATAAAAACTCAAGTTAATGAAAACAATGTTTTTCTAAGCTTTTATATACGTATCCCGCGACTTTTGCGGCAAAAGGTTATGTGTTTATTTTCACCAAGTCGGTTTTATTCAGCCGATTTTTATTTTCAGTCAGTATCTTTTTGATCTAATGCATACATTTTATATTAAACTTAATGGTAAACATTAAACCTCTGTGGTAAATTTATACCTAAATAAAAAAATAAAAAACAGTACATTAATGAAAAACTATGCAACCATGAGATTTCATAGGTACAACTTGGGTACAACATTTCTGCACTGTTTTGGTTATAAGCAAAAAATACGTCCTTTGTGATCGGTTTTTTGGTGATTATTGATAAAATTACTACGTAGTTGAAAGAAAATAATATGTGGCTACAGGATGATAAATATGATGATGATTTTCCTACACTAATTTTGTTTCAGGGCGGCAAGAGCACGTACGGTCGCAAGGGCCGGTCGAAACACGATGATTTCGCGGACATTGGTGCCGGGTACGATGAAAATGACTCCTTCATCGACAATACTCATGGGGTTAGTTATTTTTTTTTTATTATTTTCTTGGTGTCTTTGCAAAAAAAAAGCTAAAGAATTTACTAAGGAAGGTGAAAGTTCATAGTATTTTTACACGTAGGTACTGGTACTCTACCTCCGGATAATTTTAGTTACTTATAAAATAAATTTTGGTTGCTTACTTATCTGGCAAATAATAGGCAATCTGGTAAATAATGTTGCAGTTTTTATTTTGCTGTTGCATAGTGCCGCCTATCCCGACACATTTGGTTACTTATCTGGCAAATAATAGGCAATCTGGTAAATGATGTTGCATTTTTAATTTTGCTGTTGCATAGTGCCCTGCCTATCCCGACACATTTGGTTACTCATCTGGCAAATAATAGGCAATCTGGTAAATAATGTTGCAGTTTTTATTTTGCTGTTGCATAGTGCCGCCTATCCCGACACATTTGGTTACTTATCTGGCAAATAATAGGCAATCTGGTAAATAATGTTGCATTTTTTATTTTGCTGTTGCATAGTGCCCTGCCTATCCCGACACATTTAGTTACTTATCTGGCAAATAATAGGCAATCTGGTAAATAATGTTGCAGTTTTTATTTTGCTCTTGCATAGTGCCCTGCCTATCCTGACACATTTGGTTACTTATCTGGCAAATAATAGGCAATCTGGTAAATAATGTTGCAGTTTTTATTTCGCTGTTGCATAGTGCCCTGCCTATCCCGACACATTTAGTTACTTATCTGGCAAATAATAGGCAATCTGGTAAATAATGTTACAGTTTTTATTTTGCTGTTGCATAGTGCCCTACCTATCCCGACAAATGAAATATGCCATTTGAGCAGGTTCTTCCATCGGGAAGAACCTGCTCAAAGGGCAAGTTTTAAGATAGTCTTTGGTTTGCCAAGGCAATCTAAGAGACAATTAAGTAGGTGCAATGTATTTCTCCACAATAGACGTGACAAACTTATTTATTTGAAATTCGCAAATATTTGAAAATGTTCTCTACTAACTTTTTAGACCTTTGTATCCTGCTTATGCGTATGAAGTTTCATTAAAATCGGTTCATTCATTTCGAAAATAAAGGGCTTGAAAGTTTGTATGAAATTCCGTACGGCGTAAACGCTCTTAACTAGCAGCGCCCTGCCGTCTCACCCGCATAAGTGTCGATCCCGTGGGAATATCGGGATAAAAAGTATCATATGTCTTATTCTGATGTATAAGCTAAATTACTGTAAAGTTTCATCAAAATCCGTTCAGTAGTTTTTGCGTGAAAGAGTAACAAACATCCATCCATCCATCCATCCTCGCAAACTTTCGCGTTTATCATATTAGTAGGATAAGTAGTAAGACACGTCAAGCAAACAAGTGTGCAGAGGCAGACTTTATGATAGATAGATAGATAAAACGTTTATTCAGTGCAACAAAAGACACAATACAGGAATTAAAAAAAACCGGGCAAGAGCGAGTCGGACTCGCCCACCGAGGGTTCCGTAACATCCGGGTTTATGTTTATGAAATTAAATGTTTTATTTTTTATTTTTGAGTTGATTGAATGAATGGTAAATTGCGGTTTACGATTCGTGACGTATTAAAAAAAAACTACTTACTAGATCTCGTCCAAACCAATTTTCGGTGGTAGTTTACATGGTAATGTACATCATATATTTTTTTTAGTTTTATCATTCTCTTATTTTAGAAGTTACAGGGGGGGGGACACACATTTTACCACTTTGGAAGTGTCTCTCGCGCAAACTATTCAGTTTAGAAAAAAATGATATTAGAAACCTCAATATCATTTTTGAAGACCTATCCATAGATACCCCACACGTATGGGTTTGATGAAAAAAAAAAATTTGAGTTTCGGTTCTAAGTATGGGGAACCCTAAAATTTATTGTTTTTTTTTCTATTTTTGTGTGAAAATCTTAATGCGGTTCACAGAATACATCTACTTACCAAATTTCAACAGTATAGTTCTTATAGTTTCGGAGAAAAGTGGCTGTGACATACGGACGGACAGACAGACAGACAGACAGACGGACAGACAGACAGACATGACGAATCTATAAGGGTTCCGTTTTTTGCCATTTGGCAACGGAACCCTAAAAACGTTAAAAATCGGAGAAAGAAAAAAAAAAACAAAGATTAAAAAGATAAATTGATCCATAGACACCTAGCTCAAGTTGTACATCTATAACGGTCGATCACTACTGGGCGGTGTGTGTCTCATGGTTGCACCAAATGGGAGTCCAGCTCCGCATATGCCAGGTACAATACCTGACGCTGGTATTCTGCTGCATCCCGTCCGTTATGCGTCATAATATATTGCAAGTAGCACCTAAAACCAAAAATATTTACTTTTTAACCGACTTTAAAAAAGGAGGAGGTTCTCAGTTCCGAATTCGGAAGTTTTTTTTTTTTTTTATTAATTTTAGGAAAACGTACAGTTAATACATTTTAATATCTAGTACAATGTTTAAGCGATGGCCAATTACAAGCTTCCACTAACGATTGAAACACGATGATTTTAATGTATGTTCGGGCATAACTCCGTCATATACGAATTTGCAAAATTCTTTTTTTTTTCTTTGAAAGAGTAAAGATCTGATGATGAGTTTCGGAGACAGACAAATCAACCGCGATTGCTGCTATAGCATATGTATGCATTGTTTACGCAATCACACAACATAACATCACGCCTGTACCCTCTAAAGGGGTACGCAGATGTGTTCAATAGCTTCCTGTCACTGATATTCACATAGCAAGTAGTGTTATATGAATTTGTGTGGGGTACAACTAAAAAGTGAAAATAAAAACCTTTTTCCAAAAAAAAACCGACTTCCAAAAAACACTACAAAGTGAAAAAAAACTTTAATTTCGGAAGTCGGTGTCAAAAAACGAAAATGCACCAACCAAAACCTAACGACACCGACTTCCTTTTCACTTTGTAGTGTTTTTTATTTTTTTGGAAGTCGGTTGTTTTTTTTTTTTTTTTGAAAGTTTTTTGATTATATGCTCACGAGTGCATTCAACGACTCAGTATGACATTAAAAAAAATCTACCACCTGCATGAGTAAACAAGAGAATTCATTTTTTGGGAATAAGAAAGAAAACATCATCAAACTTTTATCACTTCACATTCACAACAAGGTAATTATGTGCTAAGCCAAATCAGCAGTATCTGGGTCACACGGTATTTTAGAATAGGAACTGTCGCCGGAATACAATCCGATGTTTTCCAGAATAATGACCGTTTTAGCATTAGGTCAGTTATGCCACAGTTTGAAAATAACCGTTTAGGATCGATACTGATGTTAGGGCTTGACCAAATGACCCCTAAATAGTGATGCCCTACGGCAGTATGTTAGGCAAGCCCAGGTGGTTTTTGAGCGATGGTCTCTGGGCGAAAAGCTTAGTAGGTGCGGAAAATATATTTGAAACGTTTCTGATACGAGGCCTGTGGTCAGGTATCTTCAGGGGGGACTTTCAGATTTCCAAAATGGTCAAAAAATGTTCCACTTACTCAGCTATCAACTTTTTGCCCTACATAGCCTGCTCGAACACCCTCTGAGCTACTATACTGCCTCAGGACTTAGTTTACCACATTCAAATGTGGTGGAGAAAATCTAAAAATCTTTTCGGGATGCATGAAGAAGCCTCGTGTAACGCAGTTTGTTCCGCCAGTTACTCAACTGAACGCTCGCGCTCGGTGCATCCTGGACAGTCACACCCAACACCTTATTTATCTGGTCAATTCCTCCCTTGCGGTGGTAGAGCTAACGCCCGCCTGGTGCGACCACCCTCCCACCGCAGCCTGCTGTGTTTCGTCGATGCGTGGGAGTTCCAGTGCCTTAGGCATCTTCCTGGGCACGCTCTTTCTATCATAGACCTCATCCATCGCTTTCCATCAGGTGTGATCGAGGCCCCTATAGCTATAAAAAAAAAGCCAGAAGCATTTAACCCCAAAAATTGGTATAAGGGCAAGGTAATTATAATGAATTTGTAAAATATCTTAACCATATAGTATTATTTCAGTACGATGAGATGATCCCGCCAGAATGCGACACGTTACACGGCGGCTTCTACATCAACTGTGGCTCGCTGGAGTTCAAGAGTGTGGCGGACCAGTCGGCGATATCTGACGCCGAGCCCGGCGGCAATCGGAGGAATAAGGTGAGTTCTGTCGTGTCGGCACGAGATGTAGGAGAATAATCTCGTGTCGGAGTGCCAGTCAGCAGGGTTAGTAAGTGAATATGGGTTTGGAATGGTCTATGTCCATTACTGGGCGTCTTTTGGCTGGGATGATGATGAAGACGATAAATAAGATATTCTGGTTTACGGAACCTCTTAGGGTTGACCCTAAGAATTCAGAATATCTAGCATAACATCAGAATAAGCCTCAAGAATTTTAAACCACTGGCTTTCAAATTCTTGAGGTCTATGTTCAGCAGTGGACTGTAATGTTATCGACTGAAGATGATAAAGCCACTTTTTTATGGACATAAATTAAATCTCTAGTGACCTGTGTAAAGAAAATACTCCTGATTTTAATCAAGCTATGATTACTATTTGCATTTGCACATTGCCAAGAATCTTTCCCAAGCTAAAAATCAAAAGTCATTTATTCAAACTAGGGTGAGGATCAGCACTTTTCGAACGTCAGAATTACAAAAGACAGTCCCCCAAAACGCCCGCCCTTCACCACTTTCTAGTGCTTTCGCTGGGGAGAAGAAGTGGCGCAACAAACTCCAAGTTAGAAAATACTTGACTTGCTCCGAAGTGTACAGACCTTAATTCCACTAACTCATTCCGTGCATCTACTCTTACAGCGGTCCCGTATATCGTCAAGCGAGAGTAGCGAGGATGAGTCTTCGGACGGCAGCTCTTCGGAGTCGAGCCAAGATGAGAAGGAACCCAAGGCGATCGCGAATGGAGTCGTCGACTTACACAAGACTGAACACCGGAAGAAGGTAAAACATCAAATTTTTCTTTAACATTTATAGAGGTAAGAGGAACAGGGTGTAAAGTTCACTCATACTCTATAGAAAAGGGAGGATCCTCCGACCAGACGGGTGTTGTGTCTGGCCGGCAACTGCCCGATGATTTGTGTCGGGCCGTTGTATCTATGCTAGTTGCGCGGTAAACTCTGCTTGCGAGATGCAGGATTTTGCGTGACGTCAGTATGACGCGTTGTTCGTGTGTGGCGTTGTAGATACCGCTACAAGTTAAATAATCAACCTGAATCACAAAGTCCTCCAGACCGAGTTTCGGTCATGGCAACCAATCTCATGCGAAGTCTAGCCATCGGCGCGGGACATTATAGTGCACAAGTGTATGCGTGTGTGTATGTGTGAGGTTGAAGTACGCGCCGAGAGTACAGCTGCTGGAGTCGCATCGCAACGTCAACTTTAAGGCGTTTGTGGTGCGCATACCAACATTCTACCTGCACCTGGTGATGGAAGAAACCTTTTGGCCGTAGGATGTGGAATTCCGCCGCTTTCGCGGACAAGTGCCACCAGAACGCACAATATGTATACTTAGGTTAAGGTAAGTATCTATGGGTCTTTGTTACCTGAAAATAAATGGTTTATTATTATTATATTATTATGCAACAGATTTTGATGCGGTTTTTTTTAATAGATAGAGTGATCCAAGAGGAAGGTTTATAATGTATTATACAGGTGCACTCTCTCTTTCCTTACTCTCTTTGTCCGATGGGACTGCACACCGTCACGATTTGACACAACCTAACGACCAATCAGAACTATAGAAAAAACAAATAAGAAAGCCAACTCGAGCCCCGAGCGAGCGATAGTAGCCTAAATACGTAGGACTGTCACTTATAAGTTTACTAGCTGACCCGGCGAACTTCGTACCGCCCCGCCACACGGTGGGCTGAAATCAAGCTTTCATAGACTTGGGGATTACTTAGCAATTTAAAAAAAAAATAATAACGGCTTTGCGATCTACCACTAAATACAAGACATTTTTCTTCTGCGATTTTTGTATATACCTAATATTTTTAACCTTTTCACCGCCAAGCACTTCTATAGAAGTTCGGGATTTTCGTGCCACCAGCGCCACAACTTCTATAGAAGTTGTTCATTTTAACTATCTTATTAAAATAAATTTACTGTGATTAAAAGCTTTGTTTCATTTTATTATTTAAGATAGCACTGTCTACTACCCTGTTTTTTATTTTTCTACACAAAATAAGCCCTAGTTTGTCCTAAAATCGGCAAAAACAGAAACTCCGAATTTTGTTACTTTCCTCAGAACGCCAATCACTTCATATCAAGTTGGCCAGTGATGTGCCGTGAAAGGTTGATTTCACAATTGAAATATTTATAAATACAGAAAGTTACGAATATCGAAAACAATTTGAGGTCAATAAAATATGAACTTAGTTATCTACTTCATTACAAAGGATAGAAGATAAATTTCGACATTCAGGTAGATGCCGATACGTAATTATAAAGTTGTTACCAATTCTTGTCGATAGTTATTTTCCCATCTCTACAAAACAATTGGTCGTCTATGCCCCTGTGCGCCACCGAGTGCCACGAACTACTATAGAAGTTGGTCAGTGACGTCATAGGCGTGCGGGCTGTCAAGGTCACTTTGGCATAGTGCAGCACAAAATCGGATCCGCGCGCACGCATCTTTCTTTCTTTCACTTGATAACAAATAGAAAAATGACTGAAGAACTTGATTCAGACGAACTTCTTAAAATTTTGCAAGGTGTGGAATCGGACTCGGAGTATTTTGTGGAGAACATTGAACCAGAAGATAATTCTGAGGTATGTCTAACTGGATGAAAATAATAATGTTTATTCATCAAAGAGTAGGAATTCAATAAAAAAAACAATGCTTTGATAAGTACACGGCTACAAGCGTGATAGAATTTAAATATATAAGTACTTACTTTCCATTTCAAAAAAACACTTTAAAAACAATAAAAAATTCTGCCACTTAGATACCTACGGTAAAAAACGTTGACTGAAGTTATTAAAAAAACAAAGGAATAAACAAAAATAGAAGAAAGAAAGACCATAGACCCCATCCCTGATCAGAATCGAATTCAACGTGCCCTCAGTGCCAATAACTTGATATGAAGTTAAAGAATGAGATCATGAAACAAATAGAGATGTACCCCATTCCTTATAGTTCTAATTGAGTTATGTATTAGTTTCTTTGATACTCATAATTTATACTGTTTTTTCTTATTAAGGATACTGTGAAATAAAACAAATCTGGAAATATTTAATCAGTTTTTATTTATATTCGTAAAATCAACTTTAAATCTTAACTTTACGCGTACAAATCTTATTAATCGATATGACGATATCCCCATCACTACTGTTTACTGTATATTTAGTTATACATTTATAGCTTGGCGCTCGGCGAGGCATTGCGTTTTGTGTACGTTGGCGGCGAAAAGGTTAAAGTTATAACGATTTGAATTTATTTTTGTACGGAGAAATTTGATTTTATATGAATAACTTTTAATTCTCAAGAGTTCTCAAAAAACGGCTTTCGGTATTCGATTGTGCTATTTTTTAGGCAAATTATCCGATATATCACTTGCTTCGATTTCCTTCGATTTTGGAGAAAATTATTTTTCATTCCCTTTTCCACACCACCCTTGAGGTAGAGAACTAAGCGCGTTTTTTTTTATCAGTGGTGCCCGAGAATAATAGCCTAATCCACTCATACGCACACTGTTGCTCACAAAATTATCACTTAGACAAATTCATCAGATTCTGATTCAGATTCGTTCTCTAAATGTTCCACATTTACAAATTCTATATTTTCCCGCTCATCATCTTCAAATGTTGGAGATAACAGAAGCATGGCTTTCGCTTCTTCTGAAAATGGTTTGTGTTTCCGTATCATTTTATGACGTTTTGATGATATATGTATAAGGATCTGAACTAATTATTAAATTATTCAAAATATCCTCATTATTAGCTCTTCTGCAGAATTTTCTTGAATGGTGTTAGCGATATCGCCTAAAGTCTTTATTTCTAGATTCAGCCGCTTCTTCCGATAACTTTCCAATCGGAATTAATCCCAAGTTTTCAATGATAGCTGCACCATGAACAAGAACTTTATGCACACTGGAGGGCATGTGATACCACTCATATAAATCTACGTATAATTTTATGGTGGCTTCAGTATATTCTTTAAACTTCACTGTGTCAATTTTATGACCTGAAGATATTGTTTCTAAAATGATTGAAAACCGTTTTATAAAGTTTTCATCGACACCAGTAATTGCAGCAGCAATCTCTGTATTTGAGAAAAATCTTCGAACAGTATTCCCGTCATTAGTAGTTCCATGTCCTTGCTTTACAACATCTATTAAAAGGTCTGTTTGATTTTTAAAAGCTTCCTGAATGCTTTCTTTTTCTATTTTCCATCAAAACTTTGTTTTCACCTTTTGCAACCCATGTTTTGAAATCCAGTCTATAGGCTATGTGAAGAATGCATTCCATAAAACGTATCCATATATGTAGCGATGATAAACCATATTTGTATAAGTCGGTATCAATGTTTTTAGTTAATAACAAAGACAAGTTATCCATTTCTGTAGGAACAGCTTTACATATGTCACATCGTTGAGCTGAAGTTTCACAGAGGATTGATGTTGCTTTACCATCTATCATGGTAAACAATAATGAATGTGAGACTTATTTCTCCAATTTCTGTTTCCTTCAATTAATTTATTTCCGTTTCAATTTCCGTTTACTCTCTTAAAATCGTTGGTCGTTCAAACTTGAAAAATATTGGACGACACCAATACGCTGAATTTGGTGAGTCGTTTTCCCAGATAATTTGTTCCTCGGAAACAATTTTTATTGGTACTAAACTACCCATAAAAATACTTGAATATAACCATAGATCGGAGTAGGTAGATTGATTTTTGGTACCTGTATCATAAATGCCCACAGAAAGAATAACATGGATAACATGGATATTAGTTTAGTCCTGACAAATTAAGATACTCCATAGCCAATTTAGACGAGATTAAAAAATTGGCTATTAAAAATACGTCAATTTATGTCAGGCGCTGACTAATTTGACAGGACTAAACTAATATTTAGAAAGGAAAAGATGCATGAACTTAAATTTAGTTTAGTTTGTGAACAACAGAATCGGCGCCAATATATAATTGGATCCGGAAATACCGGAATTACTATCCTGAAAAATGGTTTATCCATGTTAATCTTTCTGTGGGCATTTATGATACAGGTACCAAAAATCAATCTACCTACTCCGATCTATGGTTATAATAGTGTCCGACCGAATGTTCGGTTTCGGTTTCGTTTTCGGTTGAGTTTCGGCAAAAACACGAGTTTCGGTTTAGTTTCGTTTTCGGCGGCAAACTTGCCGAAACTACGACCGAAACCGAATGTGCATTCGGGAGTTTTGGCGCTATGATCGGTCATGTTCAGCGAGTTGAATGAATGAATGAATCCCATCAGAGCCAATGTGGTGATTCGCTTGTTTGTTTGCTGTGAGTATTTTTGAGGCGCAACGTATATTTTTTTCTTAAATAAAGGTTCCTATGTTGATTATTAATAAATTAAAATGTCGAAGACTGCTTATCTATGTGATTTAAAGAGAAAACAATAAAGACTGACTGATTATACTAACGTTTTCTTTGTTTTTCCCTCAAAATATGAACCTTTTATGAAGTTTCGGTTTTGGTTTCGGCCGAAACAGAGACCGTTGCCGAGGAGGGGCCCCTTGGGGCCGAAGCCTGCCGGGCCAGCGGGATTGTCCGAAAGGGTTACCACTGGCCCGGAACATAAAGGGCTAAGGAAGGAACACGGGTGGGTTTTAGTCAGTAAGAGTCTGACACTCCCTTCCGCTCCACCCAGAGCGGGAGGAGTCATTTGATGATTTCCCATCCGAAAAAAAAAGAAAAGACCGTTGCCGAAATTCGTTTTTGGTTTCGGTTTCGGTCGTAAAACTAGTTTCGGTTGGACACTAGTTATGACACTGAAATACCCCCGCGACCCCTGTACCGTTGCTTGCACCCATAAGCACAATGTTGTGCGTTACATTGCGCACGACTGCAAACAGCAAATTTTCGCGCTAAAAATAAAACTCGTTTCCCAGCGATTGTTTTTGTGCTATGTCACTTAGTTTGTTGTACAGACGCCAGCACATCAAGCTACCCGAAACTGTCAAATTTTCCCAATCAACTTTGAACCTTATGCTTTAGCGATAAAGTTGAAAATCGATTAAAGAAATTTGACAGATTGTATATATTATAAACAGGTAAAATGTATTTGTTTGTTTGTATGTAGGGGGTAATCTCCAGAACTACCGGACGGATTAGAAAAATAATTTTTGTATTTGATAGCCCAATTCTTGATGAAGGTTATAAGGCTATTGAACATCACGTTACGACCGTTAGGAGCCGAGCAACAGGAAAAAAGTCAAAAAGAACGCTAAGCGAAACCGAAGTACAGTCACGAGCATAAGTATGTATAAACTTGGCTTTATTCAAAGGCGATTTTCACCTTGATTTTTTAATGACATTTTATATTATTAGGAACATAGTATTTTCGAACCCATAGGCTTATGTAAAGTGTTGCATTCGTTATTTCGTGAAAAAATCGCAATTTAAAGTTGCCAAGTGTTGACATATTAGTGTTCATGACTGTACATAGTACGGGTGAGGGATGGGATGCGATGCGATGGGTCGGGGGCTGATATTACACGCGGTCGAAGTCGAGGGCAGAAGCTAGTACATTTACAATAAAAGAGTAATTCCATCAACGGAAATACGGGCCGGTCAGAAAGTACTTCGAGGTACGTCAGAATGAACGCTTGTAGAACGAAGTAATCTTACAGCCGTAGGTGATAGAGGTATGGGAAACGTCCGTAACTTTGACTGAAACTACGGATTTCGTGCTTGGAGTAGACCTCGTTCGGGTTCTCACCATCACTATCTGCTAACATCAATACCGGAGTGTGACTTGTTTGCCGGGAGATGGATAGATGTGTACCGTGAATGTTTTAAGAGCTGTGAGAAAATGGATAAACGATCAGTACAAGTGTTTATAAGTCATCGTCATCTGCCTAGCCTTTTCCCAACTATGTTGGGGTCGGCTTCCAGTCTAACCGGTTGCAACTGTATTTTACATCTGACGTCCACAACCCAGTTACTAGGTAATACGATACCCCTAGTGGTGTTCAAAGTTGCTATAAGGCAATCACTTGCTTAATGCTTAATGCTTTATATTTTAAGCATGCTTTTTATATGCTTTATTAAAGCATGCTTTTTTATACGCGTAGGTACTTGACTTGTTATGTTACGGGCTTATGGCAAAACGGGCGGGAGCGAATAAAGCAAGCGCGGTGACTGACAGCATGCTAAAGAATATTACATCGCTTTTATGAATTACGATAAAACAAAGCCGTTAATAATAATAATCATTTATTTATCCAGCCCGATCATACAATCTTTGTTAGTAATAACATGCAGTATGCACATCTTATGCAAATAGCATATATGTATCATTCATTACATTACGTATTTACGTGAGCCGCCCGAGATCGCAAATCGCACGCGGTGCCTAAAACGATTACGCACACGACCAACAGGAATCGCTAGCATGCGACGGGCGCCCTGCCCGGCCGGCCTGCTTAATGCTTTTTCAATCATTCATTGCTTAATGCGTTTCGCGCGATGACAGAGACAGAGTGCGATGTAAAAAAGCAATAAGCAAATAGCAACTTGTGAGAGCCACGATAGCATTTGCTTTATGTTATGCGTATAAAGCACGGTGCTTTATTTTGCTATATGATATATTAACCACCACTACTTGGTAAGACTACATCCGACCTTGGTAGGTTGGTGAGTGTTTATAAATAATATTGATTGACTTTTGATAGACTGATTTTATATATCTACACAATAAAAAGATAAACATTAAACGTTGACGCTGACGTTTCTATACAGATAACGATAATTATCATCACAACACGATTTCTGACAAATGCGTGCACTGGCTGGACAGGTCCTCTCAATCTGTGTGGTTCTTTCCTCAAAAGACCATCTCAGACTCTACATGTTCTTCATATAACCTGACCAAGATTGTCTGAATTTTAAAAGAGACTGTGACCTCTGAGTTTGTTTCGGCCTTTCTTCACAGAGTAGTCAGATAGGAAACGCCGACCTCATCTAGTTTTAAATAAAAACATGATTGACTTGTAAAAGTGTTTGTACAAACCTACTTACAAAAATAAAATCATTTATCAATTTTTTTTTTGACAGAAAAACAAAAAGGTTGATCAGAAGACAGCTAAGAAGGTCCGGCGCACTGACTCATCAGCGGCTACGTCTGGGAAACAAACTTCTGATGGTATGTTATCTATCAACTTTGCTTATCGCACATGTGAACTAAACTGAAGTCATTCTTGAACGTCATACAAAAAGCAAAAACTCCTCGAATCTTATATTATTTAACAAACAATCTGACACTGGTCTGCAAAATATGACAAAACTTAAGAAAACTGGAATTTCGCGGCAAAAGTAAGCTGAAAACATACAAAATACCCGGAGTATTACTATAATATTATTATACCAGGTAAATAGATTAGTATGAAATCTACCACATCTGTCTGTATTTGAGTGGAGATCAATGCCTGAGTTGCGTTCTAGAATACGTGCTAGTCTCAACGACATGGTCCTATATTTCTGTGAGAACCACTAAACTTTACTATATCATATTGTCTTTTACTTAGAAAGAGAGAAAATAAAAGTTTATTATTATTATTATTATTACTTAACCTGAATGTTTCATCAGATAATGCTCACGGCGACGGCGAGAGCGCAGACTCGCGCACATCTCAGTCCGACTCGCTCACGTCCAAACCAGCGCCCAGCTCCGAGAATGCCATCACTTCTGACAGCTCCAGGTAAAGTATTGTGTATCGCACACTTTCACAACCCCTTTTCAATGGCGGATCTTTGAGAAATCGAATACGATTATCGTAGAATCCTTGTAAATGAACAGAAAGTTTGATAATAATCATGCAGTGAAGTCTTTTTAACAGTCCTAACCAGGGATTTGAAACGTTACTCAAAATAACTTTACGCGTAGTTCCAGTACCGATAATTTGTACCGTTCCACCAGGATCGTAACTAAATTAATTCCTTGGCTTTATTGATACTGACAAACGGAACGAAATCTTAAACTGTTCACTAACAATATGATCACTATATCGTTTATCTATTTTGCCAGCTTCATGACATAAAAGATGACGAAAAAGTATGAAGAATAATGTTACAAATGAATCTGTAACGTTTCACCTGTAACGTTATTACATACTTACTGATACCTGTAACGTTAGTTATAATATTGTTCTACGAAAATGATATTCTATAAAATTTTTCTTTGTAACGTTATTGATATTTTTAGGTTTTAGTATTGTTACAAATTTTGGAACGTTATACGATAACATTAGTGGTAACGGAACAAAATTAATTTCGTTTTCAAGTCCTTGGTTGTAATCCTTCAATTACATGCTTGATATAAATTGAAAGTTAAGTTATAAATGTATACTGAAACAATGTGTTAGTAAACGAGGGTTGTTTAACAACTTTTTAATACGTCTTGGTTACTAAGAAAGCTTTTGTTTTACTCGCATTAATAATATGCCTTCCTTACAGGGATTTCGAAACAAAGATGGAAGTGAAGCTGCCGTCGCAAGTGATACAAGTGTTAGAGTCACTCGAACAGTTTGTGAGCAGACAGCTCAAACAGAACCCCAACACGCCGCGCAAGCAACTGTTGGCGCAAACCGACGAGTACACTAGCAGGTAACAAGATAATAAACATTCATTATTAAAGTTAGGCTGAAGATCGGCGCAATTTGAACGCTAAAGTTACAAAAGACAGCCCCAAAAACACCAAAAAGCACCATTTTCTAGTGCTGTAGCTGGGAAAAGTGGACGAAGTGGTGCATCAAACTCCCCAGGGAAAAATGACGGTCTGCGTGGCTAAATAATAACAGCCGCACAGGTCGATCGATCAGGTTAAGCTATGCTTGCCTCGGTTGGTCTGTGGATGGGTGACCACATACCTTGACCCCTCCGTGCCTCGGAAAGCACGTTAAGCCATTGGTCCCGGCTGTCATTCGTGGATCTTTGACAGTCGTACCGGTATTCAGAACCCGAAAGTCTGACAACCAGTCTTACCAAGGGGTATAGTATTACCCAGTAAATGGGTTGTGGAGGTCACATAGGCAGTCGCTCCATGTAAAATACTGATATTCAGCTGCATCTGGTTAGACTGGAAGCCGACCCCAACATAGTTGTAGTTGTATAACAATAGTATAAGTAGGTAAATACATAGTGCATTCATGTACAAAATATAGTAATTTTGTGGTAATCTGCATCACAAAGCTATCTTGGTAAACAACTAACTGATCCTTAATACAGGTTACCCAATTATATTAACTTCTAACCATACCACATCCAACCAGGGACTTGAAACGTTACTCAAAATAACGTTACGCGTACTTCCGGTACCGATAATTTGTACAGTTCCACCAGGATCGTAACAAAATTAATTTCTTGGCTATAACGGTACTGACAATCGGAACGAAATCTTAAACTGTTCACTACAATAATATTATCAATGTATCGTTATTAGAATAACGATATAATAACGTTATTCATTTTGATACTTAACAATGTCAGTTTCATGACGAAAAAGTATGAAGAATAATGTTACAAATGAATCTGTAACGTTTCCCCTGTAACATTATTACAAGTGGATAAGCTTAATGCTACTGATACCTATTACGTTACTTATAATATTGTTCTACGAAAATGTTCTACAACGTTTTGTTTTTGTAACGTTATTGATGTTTTTAGGGTTTAGTATTGTTACAAATTTTGAAACGTTATACAATAACATTAGTGGTAATGGAACGAAATTCATTTCGTTTTCATGTCCCTGCTTCCAACACACATAGTGGAGTTTGCTAGTGTCTTTTTAGTCATTTTTGTTTTGATACACGCAAAGAAAGTATTTGCAGAAGATTAGATGATCTTGACAGTGGCCTCACTAACCCAACATTTCCACCCTCAGACTGGAACGCGTGCTGTATAGCTTGTCCTGTGAGTCGCGCGTGTCCCGCGCCGCGTGGTCCCGCGCCGCGCGAGCGCTCGCCACGTCCCGCGCCAAGATCATGCACCGACTGAAGACGAGACCCGAGCGACCTAACGCCACAGCTGATACACGTAAAAAACTCACCAACTAGTTTAAACCGCCGTATGTCGAAATCAGAGACAATAAAAAAATACACTGGCTCTCGTAGAGACCAACTGTTTTTTTAACGGCAAATAGTTTCACTACCGATGGACTACTATCACCGATACTACCCACATTAATGATCATGGTTTATCAGAAAATTTAGTTTATTTTTATAGTAAAAATCTTTAAATTGTGTTACAATCAGTCGACGATCGATGGTCGTATTGTCAATTTGTTGTGTTTGTTTTATTCAAATAAATGATTTATTACGAATAATATTATAATACGTAATGTCTTTGAAAATACAGATATAGTTAAACTATCTACAATTTCCCATTAAGTTTCGAAAAAACATTCAAAACAAGTACTATCTTTATCATTTAAGATTCTAATCCAATAAAAATGTTCACAGACGCGCCACCCACAACAATTGCTCAATCCACAACTGCCACAGCCACCACTGCCAACCCAACAACATCGGTGACGTCATCAACAACAACAGCATCAACTAACAACAAGCGCAAAGTTGATGATGATCTCGACGATATTGATCCTAATCGACTCAGTGCGGAGGAGAGAGAGGCCTTGATTGTTGAAACTTTGCTCAGGTGAGGTTGTTTTTATTAGAAACTAGCAGCGCCCCGCGGTTTTACCCGCATAAGTGTCGAATACGTGGGAATACCGGGATAAAAACTATACTATGTCCTTCCCCGGGATGCAATCTATCTCTCGGCCAAATTTTATCGAAATCCGTTGAGTGGTTTAGGCGTGAAAAGGTCACATACAGACAGACAGAGTTACTTTCGAATTTACAATATTAGTATGGATTGACAGAAAATCTTAAAAAAGAAAATCTTTTGTCAGTAGAAAATGGTATTTTAACAAGCATAAACACAAAATATTGGTTTCAGATTAAAAGCACTGATAGATGAACGTAAGCCGGGAATGATAGCTAACTACAACGCTGAGTGCGAAAGAGTACAAGAAGAGAGGTGAGTTCAGATTACAGATTAAATACTGTTTTTTAAGATAGTTGTAAAGAAGTTGTTATTCCCTTTTGGGCACGTTTCCTGTTGACAGCGATGCGGACGAATTTTTCGATACCCTTCCTTTTATTCCGTCAATATGTGTATCTTGTCATGATCTTACACAAGTGTTGATATAAAAAATGGGATTAAATTGCAAATATTTATATTATTGCAATTCAATCCCATTTTCCCACCATTGGCTAGGTAATATTATTTTTTTTATACCTTTTATTTGGCCCTATCAGTTCTTTTTTTTCATTTATTTTTAAAACATAAGGTCTGGTCTACTTGATGCGATTTCATTGCCTATGGCATACCGTAAGTTAAACCAAGGTTGCATTGTCTAAACACTGAACTCATTTGTTCCTTGTTGGTATGCCATAGGCAAGAAACTGCATTGTGTAAATGGAGCTATCTTTATCCATGGAATTAATGATATCCTCGTATATACCGTCACGAGAAGCTATACATTATGTAAATAAAGAAAACTAAGAACTTCTACCAAGTTACGTAGCGACAATTCAATCAACAACAAAAATAATCCCAAATTCAATCCACTCAAAGTAACCTACTTGTAATATGAATTAACAAGCAATTTCACGTGGTCGGGTTATATTTTAGCGATATAAAGCGCTGTCGTCTAATATTTTGGGGTACTGGAACGCGCCTGACTCATGGAACGTAAACATTTGGGCCGCCATTTTGAAGTAAGTTCACGCTGACGCTGTCAATGCTGTAGAATGCAGATGCAGAATACTCGAAATCGTCTGACGACAGTAATTAGATGTGTGTTAACATAATTAATAATAATAGCCTCCCCGACCGTTTTCGGTCACGGTGGCCAATCTCAATGGAGATTAGCTAGGTACGCAGGAGATATTATAGTGCACAAGTGTGTGCGCAAACACAGGTGCACTCTCTGTTCCTTTACTCTCATAGTCCGATGGGACAGCAATCCGACACGACCGTGACGTGCTTTCCAAGGCACGGGGGTATTAAACCGCCTACTTCCAAACTCCGGACTGATACTAAGAAATCCCTAATGGAAAACCCAATAATACTTTGTTCGACCCGGGAATCGAACCCAGGACCCCACGCTCTGCAGTCGCGCTTGTAACCACGAGACCAACGGGGCAGTAACATAATTATATCCCTATATAAAAATAACAACATTACAAAACTGGTTTTTTTTTTTTTGATCCATAGGTTGCGAATCCCTGAATGTGTGTCTACAAAATGTATAGCTTCTCGCGACGAGGACTGTAGTACATCTGCAGGGTAATTACGTACACACTATCAGTAGCAATAGGTTTCATTTCGACAGTTTAACTACATTCATTCCATTATTTACGTTGTTGACGAGACACATTATTCGAGCATTTGAAGCAATGGATTAGCTATATACTTCAAAATGATTGAGATTGATAGTGCGTTATGCAGTTAGGTTCCTGGAATGCTTATAAGCATCGAAAAGACGGGGTTGAAAGAGAAAATTTGATTTAAAAATTGCGTTTGGGCGAAGTATCCGCTTGCGGGTTTCGGTTGCGGTCGCCTTCGGAAGAGTCCCTTTATGAGCAGTGTTGGGCTCAATCACATAAATTTTGAATCGATTGATTAGTCAAACTAAATTTTTTGTGATTAAATTAGTTTTACTAAGTAAATCAATCACGATTGAAAATTTTAGTTTCAGTTTTAACAAAATTTTAGTTTTCAGTTAAAACGAATGGTCCTTTATAAAAAGACATATTTAAATGCGCGTCAAACAAATTTTTCGAACTTTACAACGATGAGGAACTTTTTAAATTATTGAGCTTCTTATAAAAATTTCAGTCATGGGTGTCATTTTCATGGTTTTCGAGGGTTTTAAAGCCGATAGTGAGGTCAAAATTTAAATCAAAGATGGTGGATGTCAACACTTTTAAAAATTTTCATCATGGGTGTCGTTTTTATAGTTTTTGAGGGTGCTAAAGTCGATAGTGAGGTCAAAATTGAAATCTAAGATCGCGGACATTAAGATTTTCAAAATTTTCATCCACCATCTCAGATATAAATGTTGACCTCACTATCGGGTTTAGCATCCTCAAAAACTATGAAAACGACACCCATGACGAAAAATAAGAACTTCAGTTCAAATGTACAGTTCGCGTCAAATAACTTTGCCGCTCTGAAGTAGGCAACAAATCACTGCGCAGTAGTTAATCCTATGAATGAAACAGCAGCGCGCATCGAAAAGCCTAGCTTCAGAGCGGCAAAGTTATTTGACGCGAACTACACAGTCGTTTTGACCGCTAACCGTGACCGTGAATATTCTATTTAAAAATTTTCAGAAAAAAGCTGCAACTGCTATCCGCGACGGAGGGCGGGCCGCACGTAGAGAAGCGCCTCCCCAAGCGCCGCTTCCCCTGGTGCGCGCGCTCGCGGGCCCTGCTAGCGCGCGCGGCGCGCCTGGCGGGGCCGGCCGCCGCCGCGCTGCTGCAGCAGCGGGTGCTGCCGCTGTTCCCGCAGGGCTTCGTGCGCATGCCCACGCTGCTGCGCCAGGCTGAGTGAGTGTGACGTGTCTAGCTATATCTCCATCGTGACGGCGCGCCTGGCGGGGCCGGCCGCCGCCGCGCTGCTGCAGCAGCGGGTGCTGCCGCTGTTCCCGCAGGGCTTCGTGCGCATGCCCACGCTGCTGCGCCAGGCTGAGTGAGTGTGACGTGTCTAGCTATATCTCCATCGTGACGGCGCGCCTGGCGGGGCCGGCCGCCGCCGCGCTGCTGCAGCAGCGGGTGCTGCCGCTGTTCCCGCAGGGCTTCGTGCGCATGCCCACGCTGCTGCGCCAGGCTGAGTGAGTGTGACGTGTCTAGCTATATCTCCATCGTGACGGCGCGCCTGGCGGGGCCGGCCGCCGCCGCGCTGCTGCAGCAGCGGGTGCTGCCGCTGTTCCCGCAGGGCTTCGTGCGCATGCCCACGCTGCTGCGCCAGGCTGAGTGAGTGTGACGTGTCTAGCTATATCTCCATCGTGACGGCGCGCCTGGCGGGGCCGGCCGCCGCCGCGCTGCTGCAGCAGCGGGTGCTGCCGCTGTTCCCGCAGGGCTTCGTGCGCATGCCCACGCTGCTGCGCCAGGCTGAGTGAGTGTGACGTGTCTAGCTATATCTCCATCGTGACGACCTAATGGCTGCGTCAGCAAAGGCTGTCCCCGATAAATTTTGGGCAGAACACATTTTTAGTTCACCACTTCTGTTACTTCATTGAACAAATCATAATTATAAAGATTTAATAATACTTGAATTTCCTATTGAAATTAATTACGAAACCTGTCTCTTTTAATTTCAGTCTCAGCAAAGAAATAAAAGTATCAGATTTGAAGCGGCCGCGCCTGGGCTCATCGTCCCAACCTCCCACCGCGCGCCCCGAGCCGGCCGCGCCCCCGCCCGCGCCCCCCGCGGCCCCGCCGCGCGACCCCGCGCCCCCTGCGCCCCCCGCCCCCTTCACAGAACCCATACAATTCCCGAGCTCGCTCACCGTCACCACAACCTCGAAACAGTCGCCAGATAAGACTGAAGTGAACGAAGAGCCGAAGGCATCAAGCTACAAGACAAACTCTGTCTTCGGCTCAATAATGAACTTCACCCTCAGCAAAGACCTCATTGTAGAAAAACCCGACAAAAAAGACAGTGAAAAGAAAGAAGAACCTTACATTCCCCCAAACAATATTGGCAGCATTACTATTACACCGGTTCCTAACAACCCCCCGAAAGCAGATAAAAAACTCAATAACAACGTCCAAATACCAGCAGATAAACAATCTGGCTTCATAAGGGTCAAGTCACCAGCAGCATTGAACGACATGGTGAAAAAAGACAAGCATAAGAAGCCAGAGAAGAGTCAAAAAGAGAAGACTCGAGTAGAGTCACCGTTACACATTGACACAAGTTACCAGCCCAGTAAAAAGGACCCCAGTCCCAAACTTAAGGAGGAAATCCCTCAGAAGCAAATTGAGAACATGAGAGTAGCTGAGAACAATATCCCTAGACCTGCCTTAGTTCCTGTACATCACTCCCCAACGTTTGCGAAACCAGACAAACGACCACCTGAAGTCAAAAAGAAAAAGGATGTCGTCATTATCTCAGACGTTGATCCTTTAAGTGAGCAAGAACCGCTCGCGGTGGACGACAGTAGCAGTGATGTCGAGTTAGTTGAGGACAATAGGACTGATAAAAATGAACCAAAACGTGATAAAAGTGAGAGTGTGCCTTCCAAGGACCGTGTGAATGACACGAACAAAAAAGTGAACAATGTGAAGTATAAGAAGGATAAGGAAGTGCGTAAGAGTGACAGTGAGGAGGCTACCAATGATGACATTGATACGCTCATGAGGAATCTTAGAGAGATGGAGGTAGGATCATTTTTATTTATAACTGACTGATGCATGGGGTTTCTTTTACATCCTTACAAATTAATAATGTTTTACACTGTTACTAACAAGAACTCTTTTCTTTTTTTTTTTTTGTTGCGTTCACACGAGTTACTTAATTGCGCAATTCTTGATTATTATGGTTGACTGCATGTATATTGATGTCTCTGTGAAACAAAGCGATTCACGGCAATTTCAAGTTTGAATGGGAATTGACAAGGATTGCGCAATTTCAGTTGCCCCTAGTGCAGCTTAGCTAGGTTAGCCGCTTAGCTTGGCGACGTTGCAATCATGGCCAAGCAGTTCCAACCAAGATAAACTTTGGCTGACCAACCAGCGGCCAGACTTTCTCATGGTCGGAGCTGTTGCGGCCAAGATGTAGTGCGCGAGGTCCCTAAAAAAATTTACAGAGGCCTCTGTAAATTTTTCCATCCATTTTTTATCAGAATTTAGGTGTACAATATACCTATGATCTTGATTTGTTACGGTTTTGTTATAATGCAGTTCAGGCTAACCGCATCGAGCCGCAACGCATCGAAAAGCAAATCAAAATAGTCAAGCTCGGCCAGACACAATGTGAGCTAGTTATTAAAAGACGGTACGATATTCCCCATTTCCGTCATAGTAGTATTATGTGTAGAAATAATAGTGACAATGACTCAAATACCTAGACACATGAACAAAATGTTTTTATTATCATATTCCAAGAAAATGGATCAGACTTATGTAAAGTACAATCAACACTATTCTAGGTTTTAAAATAATTATCATGTAAAAATTTTAGTTAGATTATAATTGCTTATTAATTTTAGTTGTAGAGGCAAGATTGTAATTAATTATTGATACTTTTTTATATAGGATAAAAAAGTATATGCCCTTAGTTATGCTGTAGAATGTAGACTCATTGTTATTATTCATAATTATCATCCTATGTTCACAATTCTGCTGTCATCTGTCGGTAGAACACATGGTTTGTTCCCACTTGTAGGATGTCGGACCCGACAAAATATCGGGTGGCTCTAGAAGCCATATTGTATGAAGCAGCTTACCTTTAGACAACACTTTTTGTCGGCTCCAATAAGTATTATCCGGTGTGCCAGCGCTGTACGCTCGACCAACAAAGCTTTAATCGGGGGCCGAAATCCGATGTAGTATGAACAGAGAGACACCCTGCAAGTGGGAACGGGCTGTCAGTTAGCACACTCCTAGATTTCAAACAGTAGAAGCTTTATTTTTATCCTGTTTATAGCCATTTAGTGTCCAGGAAAGGGTTGCTTTATATTTTGTTTTAGTGTATTAATTTTATCAATTTGTAAAAGGGTTGTAAATAACACTTGCAATTAGTCCGCCATTGAACTAATGTAAGTTGCACGAAATGTTTCAGCATTCCCAAGAGCCTACAAAGTTCAACAGTAATTCTTATGGAGGAGTTATAACAAACGGTAATTATTATTTTCACATGTCAGCTTTACTTAATACTAGCGAAATATACGGGAAAATGCTATTATATTTGTTATGGGATGTCAAAATATGTACTGTAAACTTTGGTTTATTGGGTTCTCGGGCTTAAACTAAATTAAAGTCAAGTTACGACTGACTTGACTTCAATTTAGCTTATGGTTTCAGTGCGACACACTTATCATAGATTTATGAAACTGAATCAGTGATGCAGTAATTAAAGACTCGAAAGCTTGACAGACTTTCGGGCGAGTTCTCAAAGGCTCTATCTATTTAATGTCACCGTTACCTCTCACTGACTTTGTCAGATGTATAGGTAGTAGCGACAGAAAGAGACGCCGTTTGGGAATTCAGGAGTTTAACATTGAGGTGATGATGAACATTAGGGTACAGGAGTTTAACATTGAGGTGATGATGAACATTAGGGTACAGGAGTTTAACATTGAGGTGATGATGAACATTAGGGTACAGGAGTTTAACATTGAGGTGATGATGATCATTAGGGTACAGGAGTTTAACATTGAGGTGATGATGAACATTAGGGTACAGGAGTTTAACATTGAGGTGATGATGATCATTAGGGTACAGGATTTTAACATTGAGGTGATGATGAACATTAGGGTAAGAGCTCTGCCTCGTTAGAGCGTTGCGTCGTCGCAGCGTCCAATGACCAATGATTAATTAAATTATGACAATTTAATTATTATTTCAATTAAATTTGTCAATAATGTCTAATTTATTAGTCATTATTATATACATAATGACCCAACGCAGGTGTGGCATACAATGCGTTGATCCGTTGTAACGACGCAACGCAACGCACTAATGAGGCATCGCCCTAATAGGTACATAAAGTACAGAGCACGGAATTACCGCGCTTCTAGCGACTAAAGACGGTACTAATAATATTCATACCCCGCATTAACACTGGGTGCAAATGAGGTACATGCCGTCAGTTTCTATTCGCATGTTGTGCAGCAGTAAACGTAATAAAATTCCTACGATGCAGCGACCGCGGAGAGGCCTCAGTGGTCCCACGGAGAGGCCCCCGTCCTCTGTGCTAAAGATAAAAGGTAAAAATCGGCTTGTTGGTACAAAACAGTGCGTAAGCGAAACATTGTATGTCAACTAGCGAAACACGAGAGGTCTTCCAGCCAGCCTGACTTCCCGAGGAGTGCCGTCTTCGGGGAGGCGCAGGACAGGGATAAGCTGTAAGTGCAGCTGATCGATACCACAGAGTGTGTAGGGAATGGAGTGATAATATCATCATGACACTAAAATGGTAAAAAAATATATAATTGGTAGTCAAAAGTATGGTGGAAAAACCTGTACGCACTTTCATAATACTACAAATATTTATTCATGTTACATCGTTAATTTTATAAACAACTAGCTGACCCGTCGAACTTAGTACCGCCTCAAGATATTTTTTTTTGTTATTTTTCCCATGTCTTAATAATTATTCTGCTATTCGGGGCAAAGACAAATCCAATAAATAAAAGTTCATAGAAATCGGCCCAGCCGTTCTTGAGTTATAAAATGGTGTAACTAACCCGACTTTGTTTTATATAATATATAGATAACTTTCAAATAAGTTTTATAATGTCTTTGAAATAATTTTATTTTATAAAAAAATATATATATATATAATTGACGTGTAAAAATGTTTGTACAAACCTACTTACAGAAAATAAATCATTGTATCATTCATGTGGTGTTACACAGACACCACCAGAGGTATCTCATAAGGGTGATGTTCGTCAAAAACAACAAAATTACATCAGAATCACATCTGTATCATCATTCTGTTCGATAATAGGTATATTGTAAGTTGCTGCACAATATATGGAACAACACAGACACTTCTCCATAACATAGTTAAATGTGTATAGGGTTGATGTTTGTCATGTTTGCCGCAAATAAACTTATTTTCTTTTTTTCTCTCTCTCTTAACTTTAAGCGACGTTATAAATAAGAAAGAGGGGGGGAAGGGCGGTTTCTTTTAGATGTTAAACACGAACGAACAAATACGGACTGACAAAAGTGCGTACATGGTCCAACAATACAACAACTATCCTTTAATAAACGTGCACAAATTGCACCTCACATTCTGAACGGGATTCGTTTGAGTACTCCATTTACTCACTACTCTGTGTTCGACATTGCTTGTACAGCTTCAAATTAGGTTGTAACGAGTTTTCCTACCTCGTTTCAATAGGGTTTCTGGTGTGAGATAAAAATATCTAAAATGATCCAGGTACCTTAAAGTTTTGGGAATTACAAATGATATTTTGCCTCAAAGTTAAGGATACGTGCGTAAATTCGTTACAACCTCTGCCTCGTCTTCATTTTACCCTCCTCTGCTTTGTTTCATAATGCTACGCTGCCATCCTTGTACTGTAATCATAATAATATGATATATGCAAATAGTAGTATGTAATCTAAATGTCTCATGGATTCTAATAAATCATTCATGTACTTATAGTCCGCGCGGAACTAGTTGGCCGCGCTTTAGGTGTGGGACGGAGGGGCGGGGGCTAGGGTTGCCAGATCGGAACTTACAGAGTCCGGGACAATTCCATGTTCGCCCGTGGCTATAACTATGAACATAAATTACGGGATATCTAATTTTATATTTGTATTTATTTTTAAAGGAAAATACATTTTATTTTTCAAATTTATACTTTTATTAGTCCAGATAAAAGAAGCTTGGTAGAAAATCACCATTATAAAAGATATAAAATTGAGAACTTTGCTTTTATAGTAGGCAATTAACAAGTACTTACATTATGATGTACTGTACTATCTTATAAACTAAATAAAATAAGACTTAAAAATAAAAACAAACAAAACAAAATGAACCTCTCCTTGTGGTACGTTAATTAAATAAAATAGACTTTGATAGGAAATCAACACGAGCGAGCGGGAGATAGGGAAGTGAGCGAGAGAGAGAGGGATGACATGACTCGCCGGGAGCCCGCTCGCTGCCTGCCGCCTAGCCGTGTCATTTATTGTTATTATTTTTTTAATTGCGTATTACATTTTTCGGAATCCGGGACAATAGATCGAATTACTGGACACGGGACAAGACGTAAAATTCCGGGACAATCCCGGAAATCCCGGACATCTGGCAACCTTAGCGGGGGCGCTTTGTCATTACTCAGTACGTGCGTTGCGAACACTAGGGAACCCCGCCGCCCTCACCCCCGTCCCCCACCTAAGACCGGCCAACCAGTTCCGCGCGGACTATAATAAAATAAATAATGCTTTTTCATGATGTTAAAAGTAAAAAGACGTAGATACCCAACGTTCGATCTTCACAAACGGCACAATGTCATACTATTACATGACACGTGGAAGTAGGACGGCATGACGTAATTATCGGGAGCGAAAAAGTGTCGAGACGATACGTAATTAATTAACCAAGTTTTTTAACAAACGTTTTGATGTGCCATTTGCGGAGCATGTCTACCTCTTTTTAAATATAATGTCATTGTTTTCATGTACATGTTTAGGTTTAACCCTTCGTATAACGAACGTGGATCCACGCGAGACACGATGGCTTTTTAATTGTTTCTGTAATTACGGCATTCAACAAATTAATGAACGAAAACGCTCACCCAGCTACACAAAACGTCTGCGGCGCCTTTAAATCATTTGCAAAGCGATATTCGTGTTTTGGCACTTAAAAAATCAGCTACAAAGTATTGTGACCTACTCGAAAATACTACTGTCCATTCCATTAATTCCATAATGTAACTAATATTATTATGTAATTTATCAACAAATCACTTGTAACTTAAACAATTTGCGTCAAATACATTACAATAGTAAATCTGTTTTCTCCTCTAAACACAAATTAGCCCAAAGTCGAAATAGTATACATATTACGATACGGTGTAACTTAACTAGTTAGGTACACGAATCGTATACTATTTTATAGCTCGTGTGACCAAAACCCTGCACTGCACACTGACACTGCAGTGCTATAATAATGTCTTATATTGAATATTCTTTCATTTAAATGGGCTCTGTTACAAACAAAAAATAATTGTGTTTTTAAAACAGGGTATTTGATTTATTTACATTACTTAAAATGAAAAGCATAATCTAAATTCATGTTAAAGTGATCGCCTGTCCCCTTTTCGCCCTTTCTTTCGTGTACCTAAACCTTGCAAATGTCTATAGAAGGTTCATTTGTTTCAGTACAGAACGCACTTCTTTGAACAACATGGATGGATGTAATGCCATCACAGGTGAGGAAACTACATTTATTAACATAATTATAGAAAACTAGCTTCCGCCCGCGGCTTCGCCCGCGAGGTATGTCGATAAAAACTATCCTATGTCCTTCCCCGGGATGCAAACTATCTCTGCCTAATTTTATCGAAATCCGTTCAGTGGTTTAGGCGTGAAAAGGTTACTTTTGAATTTATAATATGGCACTGATTTAAAGAGGCAGTTGTAAATAGCGGTTTTGGTAAGTTAAAAATTATAAATGGCACGTTTAATAACTTGTTCAGCAGTTAAAACTAAGCAGTAAAGTAAACAAAAATGAGTAATAAAAAATAATGAAATGGATCAGTGAATATATAATTGAGTGGGAAAATAATTAAATGGGCGGTAAAAATGAATGAATGGGCAGTTACGTGTGGGCAGTAATAAATCGGAATTTGTCGGTAATAAATCTCATTCTAAGCAATTCTATAAACAATGAGGTGGTAAAGTAGTTTTGGGTGTGTAGTCGACGGAGCCCCGCTTCGCGGGGCCACTATTTCTGTCTACAGGGTTTAAAGGAACCTAACACGAAGCGGATGACGGGGGCTCGTTCGCTCGCTTTGCTCGCTCACTCGAGCCCCCGTCATCCCCTTCGAACCTAACCTGTCCGAGTCGGGGTGCCGCAAGTCCCGAGCTCGCTTCGCTCGCTCTTGCATCCGCTATGATCTGCCGAACTATTTAGCGAACCGCCCATTCCATCATTTTTACCGCTCATTTAGTTATTGGACTGCTCAATTATTTTTAGAATTGACATTGTATGATAAAATAACAGTCTAATTGATCTTTTATTACTGTCCATGTTTTACTGTCGCAATAATTAATCAACCGCCATTAAATTAAATAACTGCTCAATATGTTTTTCAACTGATCATAATAACATCTCGAATATTTAAATAACAGCTCAAAAAATTAGTTCCTTTATAATATTAGTATGGATAACAATAGTAATTCTGACTTCTTAATCTAAAGCAGAAACTCTGCAGACTAGATTGGGTATCGATAACTTAACATGATAAAATAAAAATGATTTCATGATTTTTTTGGGGTCAACGACTACTGGTGTAGTTACTTGTAGAATGAGTTGAGAGTGTATGATATTTGTCCAAATACCCCAAGGCATTCCACAACCCGTTCTTGCTGCTTACAACTGACGTGACAGCAATGATGAATGTCTTCTTAGAGGCAAAACACCATAGAAACTGGTACTTCATCATTACCAACCAGTATATTGGTCGACCAGTATGTTATCCACCATTTGGGTATAAACGCCCTCGTCCTTTAGCCATTCTTTTCTCCATTATGTAGCAATCGTATCCAATAGTTCTCGGTATTTTAGATTTCTTGAATAATTTGGATAGGATTTGTGGGATTACGAATCACTATTTGTTGTGAATATTTTTCAATTTGTCACTAATTCGAAGTTATGAAGAATAAGCCCGCTTGTCTTTCCTAATATATGTTGTTTAGCCATCTTCGGACGGTTACCTTCTGTTACTTCTACAATTATGAAATTGCATTAAAAATCAAAAAGACAATTTAGACGAGAGAACAAATTAATCTATCATGTGTCAACTAAGATCTGGGGGCCTGTAAAGGCCACTTTGGCAGAATCATAAAGGATAACATTATGAATCATAATATGGCGAATACGGTCCGTGTTTTTCTTTTTTTCGCTGCACTACGTAGGTATAATCAAAGAGATTGGGATTGGATTGATTGGTGTTTTAGCACAGACAAAAAAAATAACTAAAAAATCCTTCACCAATGGGATTTGATACGATCAACTTGACAGTTAACTGTCCAGTATGTTATCCTTTTATGATTCTGCCGAAGTGGCCCCTTGATCACCCGAACACAACATGAGCCTACTTTGAATTGTGCGCCTACTTTACTTATTAGATAATCAAGACGGGACGTTTCTACTTTATACATTTTTAGACTACTGTAAATTAATTTTACTAATACCTAAATATTTCTTTCGTTCCAGGATGACACGAGAACAGCGCTGTTGAATCACAAGAATGTTGTAACAGTTACATGAAGATAGTATGTAAATCACAACCGAACTAGCCACTGCCGGATTACTGAATTTATACTTTACACGCTTCTATTTAAGTCGATAGATCGATTCCTTGATAATACGATACGAATTTCACAACATCTGCATTTTGTCGGTTTAAGGGCGATTGCTATTTCATGAAATAGTCATTTGTTGGGGTTATATGAAGGGCTGTATTGATTCATATTTTGTTCAACAAACAACCTGACACCTGCATATAGCAAAAAAACGTAAGAAAAATTAAATTTCGCGGGTTACTCTTACGCTTCCTTCTTTAGTAGGACTGGAAAGAATTAATAGACAATATGGGCGGATAGACCCGCTCAAAGTTACTGTCTAACACTGGCCATTCTTTTTCGATAGCCAATTGCTAAAGTAGATTCCTCAAGACAAGTCTAGGAAAACATGCCACATGTTTTGTTAATTTTTTGAGGAAAATTTGATAAAATCGGTGGCATCATCTTTCAGATCGTTATGGTTTTGAGTGTCAAATCTTCAGCTTCAATAAGATAATCCACGGTTTCTACTGTCTATAAATATCCAACACAGTTTCAAAGTCGTTGAGATTTTAATTTGGTATATTTGTACAAAAATCTGTTTTCTGTGTTTCTGAATTTAATAGTTCAGTGTGCAATAATTTATTACATGAAGTGCCAACAATTTCACCACAAGTATTCACCAAGATATTTTAATTTGTATAAAATAATATTTTGTTAAATTCACTGATGGTACACAAATCACGAATGTTTCTAAATGATCAAGAAATACGATCTATAGACTTCGATAAATACGCGTTAGATGTCTAAGCACGTTATTGTGTCGATAACAAATATATCGATCGACAGAAATGTCGATAATTATCTGCATGTCGACATAATTGACCCTATAGTGTTGCGCTTATGAAGAGAATTGTCGACATCGACATTTTGAAGCTTTATGTCGGGTCCAGAGAGGATTTTGATTTCTATTTCTTAATTTATCTAATTTTTTGTTTTGCCTAAATGTTTCCTAAGTATCCGTGTATGGCATGCTTTAACGAAGTTTTTACAGATTATATGACCAATTTCTGTTGTTTCTTTATCGTATCACTCAAGAACATATTATAAACATTTCGTATATTCTTTATTTTAGGCATTTATTGACGTATAATTATCTATTTTTAAATTATATTAATTATCTTGATACCTTCTTTACGAGAAGATATTATACTCTTCAATTGAATTCTGTTTTTATGAATCTTTATACTCTTCTATCTCTGGGCCCACGTGCTTGACAATATTACAACAAGTTTAATTTTATTGATACACTAAGTTTGTATAGAAACACACGTATTTTGTATAATAAAGCTATTAGTTTTACGATAAACTTTTTAAACACCGGCGAATAGTACTGCTCCACCCGTTCAAATGTCGTTTGCCTGTTGGAATATTGTAGCAGGATAGATATTTTTTTGTGTAAGCAACACTGCGAACGACTTTTGAGTAAATAGTTTCAGGATTAATGTGAATAAATCTTAGGCTAGGATTGAGAAAAGCAAAATGTTAGTTGGCAACTAGCTCTTTGGTCTATTAAAATGTAATATTTCGTTGAAAAACCTATAATTAATCTAAATCATGAATGTATTAAAAATGAATGATGAATTAATTATACAATTTGTTGTTTCCATGGTTACGTAGTTTGAAAGTTAGTGACATGCCGTGTTGTATCTGCAAAATGCACTAAATCAAATGTGAGTATTGTGGAGCAGTAACATATTTTTACACGAACCCCATTAAGATATAGTTTTATTTTCGTTTAAATAAAACAATTAAAATGTTCTTTTGTGATTGAGTGAGTTGAAATCCTAAATTCCAAATTATGCCCAATGTAACAATTATGAATAAATATTTATAATGAATATTGCTTGCTTTTAATTTTAAAATTATTTAGGTTTAGCCTCACAAATCACTATGCGCTTAGCCCTCAACAAAGCGGTTTGAAGATCCATGGCATGCCTACCTGTCCGCCATTTTGATTTTTAAAGTGAAAACTTCTATAAGCGCGTTGGGATTTTTTTTTAATGGGAAAAAAACATTGAACTCGCGCCACTGTTACCGTAAGCGATACCGCGCGTGTTTTGTTTACAAGACGATTAAAAAAATACCCGCTTCGGATGTTTTCGGTTGTCCTCGAGATGTACTCTGTTTTTAATGTATATCCGATATCGTCGCCTTAGAGTTAAAATGTCGGGAATGCAATACCCCGTAAGTAGCATTTTGTGCATTTCGGACACTCGTATAGTTCTGAATATAAAAGCGGGTTAAATTTCCTTAATAAGAATTCAGAACCTCCTTTTTTGAAGTCGGTTAAAAAAACATAAAAGATACCGTACAAGAATTTTACAGCTCGCAGTTCTTTTTTCCTCCTGAGAAGTTACTTCTTTTACACTTACAAGGTTTTCACTCTAAGGCGTCGATATGTCAGTGAGTGATGGCAAAGTAATCTATTTGTGTTTTGTTTTCACTTCTGTTGGCACTCCCTGAGTCCCACTGTTTTTTTTTTGAAAATGACGTCCCTCGTGGTACCTATATAAATCTTCATTCCCTTTTCATCAGGAACACCAGCGATAACAAAATAAGGTATTCTGCCATCTAGCGGCAAATAGAACGAACTTACTAGCTGGTTCGATCGGCGCCATCTATATTTTGCGTAATATACAATTTAACCCCTTACTAATAAACGTTTAGCGTCTGTATAATTACACAACGCTTTGTCTTCTTTTGAAAGTCAAATTACATACTTACGACTGAAGGAGAGAAATCGGTCGGTCGGTTGGTTGGTCGGTTCATCTGATATAATCTGGGGGCACGCGAAGCGCAAGGGCAGCTTTTCTCGAAGCACTTCGTCGTATTTTTGAACCTTCTTAACTTCGGTTTGGATTATACCAGATAAACAAAATTTTCAGGATATGATGTCAGTGGTTGACTTATTAAACCTATAAAGTTTCAATTGCATAGCTCTTATACTTTAGATTTTATTGATATCTAAAATACCCCGATTTCGTCACTGACTCACTGACTGATGATCATCAATATTCTTAAGGTTCTTCCTGAAGTCCTAGAAAGCTGAAATTTGGTATGTAAGCTAGTAATAGTACACAAACAACAAAAAAATCTTAAAACTTGAAACTTTTACCCCTTTTACACTTTTTGGTGAAAGTTTGTATGAGACTTCCGTAAATTTTGATGCTAGAGGTCTGAAAATTTATATATATAAATATATATTTTATTTTAATTTTATTATTTATTATTAAAGTTAAAATACAACTAAGTATTTTGTGAATATTTCAAGTGCCTACCTGTTACCATTTTTGATATCGAGCAAAAAAATCGCGTTTGTTGTATGGGAGCCCCCCTTAAATATTTATTTTATTTTGTTTTTAGTATTTGTTGTTATAGCGGCAACAGAAATACATAACTTGTGAAAATTTCAACTGTCTAGCTATCGCGGTTCTTGAGATACAGCCTGGTGACAGACAGACAGACAGACAGACGGACAGACAGCGAAGTCTTAGTATATATAGCCATATATTTTGACTAAGGTGTAGAGTTTGCGAAGTTAGGTCTTGTAGAGTTAGGGCGTGTAGAGTTAGAAGCTTGGCTCTATATGAGATCTGATTACTTTTTGATAGTGCGAGCTACATGGTCTCGTCTTGGCAACATTTAACATGAAATGTTTTTGTGGGATACGTTTATCATTAAGGACGCTATCACATTTTGAACTCGCTCAAGTTTAGGTATTTGAAACGCAACACAACAACATTACGCGCACGCACACATTGAACCCATTGTCCGCTCGATTTTATACGTAACTTAACTAATCTTGGTACTTGAAGGTATTATGTTTTAATTTTACTAGTATTTATTGAGTAAAGTTAGTTGTTAGTTCGCAATCGAATTTGGTAACTGTTATTAGTACTTACTATGTGTGATAATCACGTTTATAGTATTGTTCATCAGTCATTACGTACATTACCTATGTAGGTGCCGAAAAACGACCTTAATATTTTAGTATTACAAGGAACATCTACGTTTATCCTTAGAAAGAAAGAAAGAAAGAGCATTACCTACACAATCAAATACTAGCCTGGGAGTTGTCGTAGAGTTTCGTAGTGATATTTAAAAATAATCATTCACTTATGAAAACAGTACTTAAGTATTTTATTTACTGGGGTGAGAGTTATTATTTTTTATAAAAATAAAAAACTTTGTAACAAAAAAAAAAGGAGTCCAAAAAATTAAAGTTAAAAAAAACTTTTTTACAAAAAAAAGAACCGACCGACTTCCAAAAAACACACTTAACTATAAAGTGAAAAATAATTTTAATTTCGGATCTCGGTGTCTATGGATCTGTAATTTAGTATTTTGCCACCGACTTCCGAAATTACAAGTTATTTTTCACCTTGTAGTGTTTTTTGGAAGTCGGTTTTTTTTGTTAAAAAGTTTTTATTTCTCGCTTTTTAGTCGGGTCTGTTTATAATGTATCTAACTTACAATAACCTAATGTCAACTTGCTCATCGCCTTTTACAAAATATTGCTTTTCTCAATGCAGGGACGTTAATTGTTGAGGAGTTCTCCTGGTATTCACCTATCAGCTCCATTTTACTATTCTCATTGTGACGAGCATAAGTTGCTTAGCAACCATATTAAAGTAATCGAATCGCAACCCGTGAAATACTTATTATTGAGTAGTTCCGGTGGCTATCTGTGGTCTTCATCATCAGTTCCACTTCACTAAACGGTGCTTTCCGAGAGCAAATCCACGAATTACTATAAAAAATACTCAAATTGCTATAGGTGTGTGTGCCTATAATATTTGAAGAGTTCCTTCGATTTCTCCAGGATCCCATCATTAGATCCTTAATGACAATGGACCTGACCACCTGGAAAGTATATCCCTTTCAAACAAAAAAAGAACAAGAAACAATAATTTATTTTTCACTGTGGTTTTTTTTTGGAATTCGTTTTTTTTTGTAAAAAGCTATTTATTTTTCACTTTTTAGTTGTACCCACCTACTGCACACAAATGCATATAACACTACTCGCTATGTGAATATCAGTGACAGGAAGCTACTGAACACATCCGCGTATCCCTTTAGAGGGTACAGGCGTGATGTTATGATGTGTGATTGCGTAAACAATGCATAGATATGCGATAGCAGCAATCGCGGTTGATTTGCTGGCATTTATTGAAGAGTTCCATTGTCTGTCTCCGAAAATCATCATCAGATCTTTACGAAATTTAAATGGGACCATTTTGAAATAAACCTCTTTCGAACAAAGAAAGAATTTTGCTAATCCGTCCGTCCGTATATGACGGAGTTATGCTCGAATATACAACCTCTTCCTTTTTTGAGGTCGGTTAAAAATTCACTCGCCATCTTGAATAAAAAAATGGATGTCATATTCGTAATCACCACCCCAAAATCGACTATAGTATCGAATATCTAAAAAAAAATAGTTTCCGTCATTTTTATTTGATTATAATTTTTTAACACAAATAT
Source organism: Mesoligia furuncula (assembly GCA_916614155.1). Lineage (NCBI taxonomy): Eukaryota > Metazoa > Arthropoda > Insecta > Lepidoptera > Noctuidae > Mesoligia > Mesoligia furuncula. The sequence continues at coordinate 2,196,182 of OU744791.1, read as the reverse complement.
TTATACAGTCTTTATCCGTCATCTACATCCATTAAACAAAAAATTACAACTAAGTATTTATTTCTAAAACAAATTCCAAAAATCGTACTTAATTTTATTTCGGTTCGAAAAAGTATCAACATCATACTGTGGAGTTCACAAAACGGAACTCACTTTTTAACGTAATTATTTTTTGCGAAAAAGCTACATAGGCGTGCTTCCACGGGCGCGTCTGAGCGCGGAATGACCGACCGGCAAGTGTCCGCGGGTAGAAAATGTATGGAGAAATTTGAGAGCGTTTCTTATTTTTCTCATAAATGAAATGTTATTTATTTATCTACAAAATATTTAGCTTATCTTTATAGAATTATATATAGGCAACAATATCTTCTTATTTTTAAGCTAAAATATGCATTGGATTTAGCTATATTGGGTTCTATTCAGACCCCTTTATATTTAATTTTTTGCGATTATTGTGATGGTAAAAACGTATTTGTGTGAAAATTTTGTATGGGGCTATTTAATTGCTTTGGGCCCGGTCTGGAGATGAATACATTATCTTTAATTTGAAACCAAGATATCCTCGCAGTTGTGACTCCAGTTTGTTAAAATGGTACCTGAAAAACACTGTTATTCGTGGAAAAATGTTATAGCGTCCTTAAGGGGGTAACTTACTACAATATAGGTACCTATTTCATCTAGAGCTAGAAATGTTTTTTTTGTGGTTTTCGAGGTCGCTAAAGCCGATAGTGAGGTCGAAATGAACATCCAAAATGGCGGCTGCTAAATTTTCTCATTTTTCTTCTTGGGTATCGTTTTCATAGTTTTCGAGGGTGCTGAAGCAAATGAAAATCGAAAATTGCGACCGAATACTTTCAAAGATTTTGTTACGGGTGTCGTTTTCATGGTTTTTGAGGTCATAATAAAATCCAAGATCGGTGACAACTTTAAGAAAGCTTGTATAAAAACCGGCCAAGTGCGTGTCTGGCCAGGGTTCCGTAGTAGCCCGTTATGTTATATTTTGTTTTCAATGCAAGTCTTTACCCGTTATAAACAAGCAACTACTTCATCTTAAAGGATTAATGCTAAGGATTTTGTATTTGGTACAAAATTATCCAACACCCAAGTTCAACGACTATTACTGCTAAACTAATAAAGTTATCTTAACCGCTATAATTTTCCTTTAAATTTTTCCAGATTTTTCAAGCCAGCAGTTTAGCTTTTAGTGGGGGGGACGCCCTACTGGAACAAAAATTTGCACTTTAAAGTTTAAAATTTCGTAAACGGAGCATTAAATCGAAAAATAATTTTAGCAACCCCCAAGTCATTTTAGAAGACCTATTCAACGATAGCACACGATGGAGTAGACGACAAAATATTCATCCCCACTTCACATGGGGAGCTACCCTAAAAAAATAATATTTCCCAAAATTTTATTTTACCACTTTGTCGGCGTAATTGATATACACACTTCTACAAAATTTCAGCTTTCTAGTACTTACTAACGGTCTCTTAGCAAAACCTCGGACAGACAGACGGACATGACTAAACAATAAGGGTTCCTTGTCAGAACTACGGACCCTAAAAACGCGTAAGTATAAAATTCACACATTCTCTTTCTATTAACTATACAGGGTTATTGGTAAAACATTAAAAACCTCTTAAGAGGTCATTGTACTCATCATTATGAACAACTTTTTTTACTATGGGACCAAACCGAAAATAACGAAAAAAAAAAACAGCTGTTCCCTACATCTTGACGAGTTATACGAACATAAATGTAGGGAACAGCTGATTTTTTTTCGCGATTTAATTTAGAATTTAGGTACTTGTAAGATTGTAAGAAGTTGAAGTTATTGAAGTTCCTGTAAGAGCTGGCCTCGTATTGTGTGTAGCATGTCGCCCTGTGTACAAATCACGAAAAGTAATTGACTTTTAATTGTGTTTTAAATAGGCGTTAAACAAACAAAACACATGTGTATGAATATTTTTTTATTAATTTCACAAAAGTATTCATTAAAAGCCACAGTTTGAAGGCTTTTAAGCTGTCAAAGCGATGACTGTATATAACATTATCTTCCCAATCGTTTATATTCAACAGTGAGCTAGAAAACAGGAATTCACAAGCTATCTAATAAACTACATAAACGTTTATTTTTATAGAAAATATTGACATAAGTATACTTCATCCGATAAAAGGCTGTGAAGCATGCATTGTCACATGTATTGCGCGAAGAGAGCGATCACATAGGAACGGCTGGTCGGCTCCCGGAGGCCCGCCAAACGTCCCTCTATGAAGAACCCCGCCCTTAAATATTTATATATTTTTGTATAAATAATGACTTTCGCTTAGTACTAGAGTGTGAATAACACTATCTTTACGTATTACAGAACAGCTCAGTGTGTCATTATATTTATATAAGTGTGAAGCGACACTGATTTTCTAATATTTGAAATATATTTTGAAGCTATTTTGTGATATTCTAAGTCGAATGCCTTAATCTATTGAAAGAAGACGACCTTTGAATACGTTACTTAACGGCTGAAGGCCTTTCAAAGTCAGTGTCTAATTCAAATGTGTGAATCATAGTATGTACTTAGGTACTTAGTCATAAATTATGACGTCATCGACCCACGTACTCAGAGGTCATTTTCTCTCTATTATATACTATTAAGTTACCTATATTTGTCGAAGTGTTACAGACACAAAAACACTTTTAATTAATAATACATTTCGAGTAACTTTGGAACTCATTTCACCTTCCATAGTTGAAACTATCGGTCTTTTCAAGTTTTTCTTACAAGTAGACTTTGAATGTGAGTAAACTTCAACTATGGTAAAGTCAAATTTAATTCGAAAATCTGTTTCATGGGTCCCAATTCCCTTTTTCCATTACAACTCTCCCTATGAAGTTTCTAATCTACATAAGCCGCCAACGGCAACTCGTCAGCCATTTTGTATTATATTTTATGCATGTAAAATGGCCGAATTTAGGATTTGTTTAATCTAGTTTAAATACGAGCGGATTTGAATATTACGTATAAATATATAATATTATTGAAAGCTCAATGTGTTTCGAACACCCTTGTAAGAATGAGGTTAGCGATTTGAATGGGTTTAAATCATATTTTGATGGAAATGTTTGACCATCGCTCAATATTTAAAGTCTAGTTTCAAGAGATATTCGATAATTTAAATCTTCCTTTTGACATTGAGAGTCCATTGTTAAATTACCTTTTAGACTCAACTAGTCGACTTTAAATTTGAGCCTTTAAAATGCAGAACTAAAGGGATAATTTACGCCCAAAAAGCTTAAGATTATATAAATATTATAAATACTCAATGAGGTGATCATACAAAAAATATTCATCTTTAGCAATCGAAATCCTCAATATCTTAAAGCTTAAGCAAAAATAAACTCTTTATTTATACTCGTAGGGTCCTATATTCGTTATAATTATACTACGAACCAAAGTTTTTTTTTTTTGGAAACCATTGATGCCTTACTGTCTAGGTACATACCGTGCTCAACACCAATACTTTCCATACACACTGCCATTTTACATCTATTATAGTCTGCATACGATTGACTATCCATAGCGTGCTGCTAACAGGTCAGCCCTGACCAGAAACTGTCCAAAACACTATCAATCCATTATCTAACTTATATCTACTACCATTAAGTTTACAATTATTTACAATGAACTTCCACTGTCCCAAACTAATAATTTACGAGTCTTACGATTAATTTTACACAAAAATCTATGTTAACATCAATAGTGTTCTGTGACGATATTGTGTCACAGATATAAATAGCGTTAAATTTACAAAAGCTTAACATACCTACTTCTATGGACTAGTAATTTATAAGGTAACCTTCAAGAGACCAAAAATTTGGTGAATCCTAACGGTAAATGTCAAACTAGATTGTCAAATTTGTCAAGACTCAAATTGTCGAGTCCAATTTAACAACTCAATTCGGCAACACATCAATTATTTATTATTATTAACATCAGCCCTAAACATTGGTTGATATTCGGACATCAGCATGTCTTCTATTCTAAAACATTAACCTAACAACTATTTAATTTTAACTAATGTTTAAAAATCGTGCAATATTATTCTATGTAGTTTGTAGAACAAACTTATAGAAAATTACCCTGGTTTTTAACCATTAGTTAAAGTTTAATAATTACAAGTAAAAGGTAACATCTAACATCAAATTAAAAACAGGCTTTTTACAACTCGAGGTTAGTACATAGGTTTATTAAATTATCTGTAACAGATTTTAAGCAAAAAAGGGGTTGGATTATATAATGCTTAACGGTTTTACAGTGATATTTTTAATTTAATTAATGTTTTCATAATACAGTCTGATTAAGTATTTTTTCGAACTTAGGGCGTAAAAGTCTAGAAATGGAAGAAGCTAGCTTGCCTAATATTGCAATTAATGTCTCTCATTAAAATGTAACACCAACTTACATTAAGTAGGTACTCTAACATTAATTAAATTAATTTCATAACTCCATTCAATTCATTATCTGGTACTCCACATTTTGGTAGTTTTTATGATTTTTGCATGCCATGCAAAAGACCATAATATTGGTCTAGTTAACGCCATTTTGTATATGTGGAGTTTACAATTTAGCACGTATGCATGCATACATTCAACAGATTTATTTACAAGTTAATAATTTAAAAACAATGTAAAAATAACAGGGATTAAAGAAGACTGCTGACTAACTGATTATATTTTCTTAACTTATTAATAAAATCATACCTGTGTATTGCTATATTGCACGTAATATTTTTTTTTATATGTCCACTAAATATGACAGCCTATTAGCGTAAAAAAACTAATAGATATGTTCATTAATGCAGTCGAGTTTGTTTAATGAAATGTCAAATTCAAGTCCTGAATGTCAAATTAAGACTCAGTTTGTCAAATTGTCATTTGCCAAAGACTTGGGTAAGTATTAATTAGTCAATGTTAGGGTTAAGCAAAACTATGATGTCTAGTTTTCTAGTGTCAAGATTCTCAGTCAGCTTATTATGGATTGTATCGTTTTAACGAGTCCTAGGATGTTTTTCTTTTATTAATTTTTAAAAAACCGTGATAATATTTTATGGCAACAATATGGCTTTTCGCGCTCTTTCTCCTGTCGTGTCATGGCGGACAGGCTCAACTAATACGCATACCACTACTTATCATTCTCGTTACATATTAATAGAATTGTAGGTCTATCCCCTAACCATTCTTCCTAACTTACACCCGTTTTCTAAAAGGCTTTTTAAAAATTTGGTGACAGATTGTAAAACTTATGTCCAATGATTTGATTGGCTGTTGTTATTTTAGACAACCAATCAGCACTTGACATGAATTTGACAAACCGCCTGCAAACTTTTTGGGCCTCTAAAAAGTCGAGTGCCAACCATCTTAGTTTTTTCACTCCTTTACTGTCTTTCGTATTGCAGGCATAGCCCATATTACTCAGTTAAAACGATACAGAAGCGGTGAGTGATGACGTCATGTGGCGGCAAGCGATGGCGCTACGGCGCGTCGGCGGCGCCACTGTCGCTGTTAGCGCGCGCCGCCGGGCCGCACTCTTCCGGCGGTATTGGATCGTCTGGTGAAAGAAAAGAATATTTCTGTTACCACGTACATGATAAGATAGAGATTTTTATAGCAGTGGGATGTTACGGTACAAGTAAAAATAGATTATAAAAACAGCCTGGTAAGGGTGTTTATCCTATGTGCCTTGAATTAGGCTTATGACCACTGCAATAGATTGCAGACGATCTTTTTATCGCTTAGGTTGCTGCACCTCCAGGGTGCGACAACACAGTCGCACAGTGGTTTATCCAGGGGTGGTCATGTGGAGCAAGATCAACACCTGACCAACCAAGACATTAAGAGTGGGGATGAAGGTAATCAATGGAGAATATAATCATCATCTGCCTAGCCTTTTTCCCAACTATGTTGGGGTCGGCTTGCAGTCTAACCGGATGCAGCTGAATACCAGTATTTTACATGGAGCGACTGCCTATCTGACCTCCACAACCCAGTTACTGGGTAATACGATACCCCTTGGTAAGACTGGTTGTCAGATTTTCGGGCTTCTGACTACCCGTAACGACTGTCAAAGATCCACGAATGACAGCCGGGACCAACGGCTTAACGTGCTTTCCGAGGCACGGAGGGGTCACGGTATGTAAAGATGGTCACCCATCCACAGACCAACCGCGGCAAGCGTAACTTAACCTGATCGATCGACCTGTGCGGCTGTTATTATTTAGCCACGGGCCCCTCTCAATGGAGAATATAATAATAATAAAAAAACAGTGGCACTCCGGGAGTGCCGACGGAAGTGAAAACAAAACAAAAACAGAATACCTTGCCATCATTCACTGACATCGGATATTTATACATTAAAACCGAGTACATCCCGAGGACAGCCGAACAAATCCGAAGCGGGTATTTTTTGAATCGTCTTACAAAGAAAACTCGCGCGGTGTCGCTTGGGGTAACGAGACTATTCACTTCACTAAATTGTTGGAGGTTCTTAATAAGTAAATAAATAAATACCTTCGGAGTGCGGCTCTGGGAGTCCCGTTCAGGAGCCCCTGCGGCCGGTGAGCGAGCCCACCAGCGACTTGAGCGCGGCGCCCAGCGAGCCGCGCGCGCCCTCTGCGCATGCGCCGCCCAGCGCCGCGTGCGCAGACCCGCCGTGCGCGTCCAGGCACTTCTGGTAGCGGAGCTGGAGTTAACATCAAACTTACTTCATTCAGAGGAACTGAAGAAAGGATGTTAGTGGGTCGTTTATCTTTCCTGTCCATTGCCTAGTAAAGCCTAGTAAGTAGGAATATAATACCTACACGTAATAAATGGCTAGGATTCGGAATACGAGATGAATTTAGAACATCGAGAGCAAGTGTCTTTTCTGTGATTGGTGCTCCTTGCTATGTACTTAGTGTGGCCAACCACACCTCAGTACCGATACCGCCCTTAATGCCAAATATTTACCATGGACGTGCATTTGTTCATCGATAAGGTGAAATTTCGTAAGGGTAATTACATTCCGAAGATGCCTCTCTGCGATACCTCGCGATTGCGATTTAGCTTGCTACCTCGATGTCACCTCCATGTATAATGCACACGGCGCACACGCATTATTTAAGGTAGGGTCCCAGCGGTTGGTGTAGTCGACCTCGTAATTGATTTACCATTTTTGACAATAATTCCCATCTGATTGAAACATCACTAAAGTCGAAACTACTGTCCGTTCACAGTTATTTTACCTCTCACAGCAGCAACCTTATTGTGACGACACACCGATCACACAGCACACAGCGATCTTTATTCTCATTCTTTATTAGAACAAACAAATAAATTAATAATAATAAAATAATTAATAATAATAAAATAATTAATAATAATAAATTAATTAAGAATAATAATAATGAATAAATTATATTAATTAATATTATTCCTAATTTATGTATTATTATTAATTATTATAAAGAATGAGAATAAAGATCGCTGTGTGCTGTGTGATCGGTGTGTCGTCACATTAATAAATTAGTCAATTAATAAATTATATTAATTAATTAATATTATAATATTTATTCTTTTTTTATTCTTTTTTATTAGAAGAATTTTGACAGTGATGTAAAATCAGAGTAGGTATTTAACTGTCACATGGAAAAATAGACCTTAAGGTTTTATGACATTCAACTGTAATTACGAGGTTGAATACCAGAGCCTATCAGACTTTGAAAATACATATATCGAAAGAAAGAATAGAAAGTTGAAGGTTACCTTGCAAGCCGCCTCGATAGTCTTGCAGAGCGCGCCGGAGGACGGCTCGGCGTGGAAGGCGTGCGCCACGAACAGATCCTGCGCGGTGTGCACGATGAAGGCACAGCGTCGCACGTCGCGCCCGATGCCCAGGAACGAGAGGTAGCGGACGCGGCATTCTACGATGGGAGTTGTTTCCTGAAATTGTGATGGAAATCAGGTTAGTATGGCAGAGAGAAAGTATCTTCATCATACTATTCATTCAGCGAGCCATTGGGATAAACGGAATGGCCTTGGTAAGACGGGTGTGCAACTCCACATCAAAGCGCGTATTTTGGTTTGATTTCGAGACTCTAAGCAAAATAAGTACGACGGTATAGTTACAAATAATAAAATGATAGGACTGTTAATTGAGGTACCTGGGTAACTTATCAACCAGTAAAATGAAGCTTGAAATGGCTATGAATTATCTATGAATTTAAGTTTGAATCCATCTCCAAGTTAAGTATCTAGGTGATAATCAAGCGAGCAACCTACACCCATCTGATGGCCAATGGGATGGACATCTCCAATATTAAAGGGAAGCATAGCACAGGTGCGTTGTTATCCTTGAGACGAAGCTAATGTTTCGTGTGTGCCATTCAGCACCTCCTCCCTCTCGAACTTCGCCAAGCTGCTTAGTTTATCAACAGTTCCTAAGACAAGTGGTCCTCACCCCCTCATCCGTGATAGTGATCATGGACGGCGCCACGGCCACGGCGACGGGCCGCCAGGCGGAGGGCGGGCGCGCGGCCGCCAGCCGCTCGAGCGCGTCGTTGAGCACGCGCATGCCGGTGGCGCGCGCCACCTCGGCGCTGCCCAGGTACAGCGCGCGCACCGTCTTGCGCGGCTCCTCCATGGGCGTCGGGAAGGCGGCACCTACTGGCGGAAGGAATTATCGGATTGAAATCGTTGGAACAAAACCGACCAGGTCTACCGCAACAATGTACTTACAATAGATCTGCGTAAGACCTTGTTCGGTGATTTAGTATGAGGTATTGAACCACTGAAAGGAGCTAAAGATATCATTATAATTTATCAATGCTAGAACGGACGTCGACGTTGCAGTATCTTCTTGGGATAAAATATTACCAAACTGCGATCACTAATTCAGTCCCGTCGAGCGTTACATTTTTGCATGAACGATGAACCTAGTTCTGGAGCTTACCTACTACTAATTACGGTCTATATTTCTGACCTTGTAATCGAAGTGGAGTCTCCCTAGGTTTTTTTTCAGTTTTATTGTCTTTACAGTATGAAATCAAGGTCTTACCAGAAAGCGGTCTGGGCCGCCTTGTAGCCGGCAGATCCGTGGGCCTTGGCGGAGGCTGCAGAGACCTCTCAATCATGATGCGCTTGCAGATGTCCCTCAACGCGTTGGCGATGCTGCGCGCCGGCGCCTCGCAGCGGAACACGTGGCACATATGCTTGCGCGTCGCGCGATCACGGGCCACGTAGGCGAAGTCCCTGAGTAGAAAAGGAAGGTTCTAGAAGGTGTGGGTAGATTTGGGGGACTTAGGCGTGCAGATGATAAGACCCTGAAGTTTTTGTGAGAAGTAAGATTCAGTGATGAGTCCTATAGTACTGATTGATATTGGTATCGACTATCGCCAGAAAAGGTGATAAATACTGCGTATTCGGGACTGACTTTTTCAAGCCTTTCAATTATCAAAACCTCCAGTCGTCGGATTGTCTGTGCAATTAAGACATTTGTGGACATGCCTTAAATTAAAAACTGCGTCGAGTCTTTTGGGAGGTGTTCATATATTTCAGTAATATATGACTTAGATAAAGCACTAAACAGCGTCTTCTTGAGATTTTTTATACACTTCTGGAGGTAATCTTCTACTTATTTGCAGACAATAAACAATATCGAAGGCCTGATTCTAACTCAGATAATTATGATACATATGTAACAGCGTGAAATGATACCACCAAAGACGGTTTGATCATGTTGCGTGTTTTGAAGTAAAGCCAAAATAGCACGTGAAACAAAGCTAAAGTATTTACACAAAAACTAGAAAATTAACAAAACGAGGCTTCGGATTACGCCATAATGGATCCTGCCTAAATTAAAAACCGTTGACATGGCTTTGAAGCTCTTTGAAATCTACTGTAGTAAAATTCTAATAAAAACTAGGTTTTCAAAAAATTTCAAAGTTTTTTTTAAACCAATTCACAATCACACCTAATAATCTAAATATCTAGAAAAAAAAACCTGTAATTTCGATTGTATTTACCTTTCACTATTCCGAGAATGCAAAGACAGAAAATGTTCAAGTTTAGTTTAAATTTTACGAGTTGGTGTATCAAGAGATAAGGGTGGTTACTCACCGGCCGTTATCCCTGCCGACTCCCCACACGCGAATGGTGTGGATCGGCTGTGTGTGCAGTGTGTTCAGGCTTTCTGGGTCGATCAGCTTTAGAGCCCCATCGTCTAAGTCCATGAAGAGGTCCTTGCCCTGTTAGTAGAAGAAATACAAAGGCTTGATCAATGCCTAAGCGTCAGCAGAGAGCTAACTCGTGGGTGGATAGTAAAAAAGCTTCAAAAGTTGAAGACATGTTTTCAGGTCCTTGTCCTGGTAAATACTCAAGATCTTCAAAACATGGTTCTGAAGATTCTACTCAAAAGCTTGATGTATCCCAGAATATTTCTAATCTCGTGAAGGTACAAACGTTACAAGTTCTTAACATGATCGATATTATCGTGATGATTAACAGTTTAGCTAGTCACCAAGGTTGGTTGCAGGGCTGATTGATGACTTCTATTTAATAACTTAATTGTCATAGCTTATGGGAAACTTTAGAAGAATTATGTAAAGTAGTTGTATTGACTCGGCTAATAAAGTGTTTTAGGCAATCTACGCCTCGACATTCAAAGAAGTTACTTTAGCGCAGTCCAAGGACATTCAATACAACATATTAATTAACTCAAAGATTATAAATCAGGGGGCCTAAAAGGCCAATTTGGAGAATCATAAAAGGATAACATTATGAATTATATTTTGGCGAAAACATTCAGTGGTTTTCTTTTTTCGCTGCACTACGTAGGTACATACAATCACAGAGATTGGGATTGGATTGATTGGTATTTTAGCAAAATACCAATACAGACAAAAAAATAACTGAAAAATGCTTCACCAATGGGATTTGATACGATTAACTTAACAGTTAGCTGTCCATTATGTTATCCTTTTATGATTCTGTCAAAGTGGCCTTTTTAGGCCCCCAGAAGACACAACATTCAAAACCGTGACAGTTACTCACATCGCCCCAACGTCCGACTTGATCCAGCAGATCGTTGCGGCCCAGGCTCAGGTCCACGATGCACTTGTTGACGGCCCGGCTGGACCTCTCCGGAGTGAGGTCCGACTCGGCGATCTCCACCCAGCCTAAGGAACGGACGAAGAACCGGACGGCGCGGCCGTTGTCCGGCTCTGGACGAGCTGGGAAGCTGCGGCGTCTGGGGAAGGAAACATTGATGATTAGTAGGTTCCTACGTCATTTTTTTATATTAAGAAGTAGAGCTTCTCTTTTCAAGTTGTTATGGGGAAATTCTACCATCGTAGGTGCTTATTTCTACCGCCTAGCGGTTTTTAAACAAGCAAGGTGGCCGTCCAGGGCGTAACTAAATGACATTATTGTATTGTAAAGATGTGGTTTTTTAGGAAAGCGGTTCCCTCTCAACATAACCGCCGTCATGAAAATCAGATATTTACACCAACCAGTATTTGACATTAAGTCAAACCCCGCTGCCCAAAGATTTAAATCGCTAGATTTGCTATCGCCGTACTTAGTCACGCGAAAAAGTGTTCATACCTACTGAAAAGAGTGAGCTCACACATTATTAAATAGCGTTTCCATGACAATCATGTCAAGTCACTGCGTATAATGCATGTCAGGAGTGTCAAAACGGAACAGAATCGCGACTTTCTTTTGGTGCTGTACGGCGAATTTTCGCTGTCATCATTCTCATGACAGCCGTCGCTACGGTCGTTAAATGCGGCCACCTATATAACCGTAGTTTATAATCTGAGAGGTATAGCAGTCTGTTGTCATAGGCATCGGCTTTCGAACAAAAGCATTGAATTGAATGAAATAATAAACTAAGTAAGTGTTAGTACGAAAAATGGTTTTCATTAAAAATCCATTATTTTTCACTCGACAGATTGTGCCAACACTGGTTTGGATTGCACCATTTAGTTAACAACACAAGTTTACGTGCAGTACTAACTGATTTTAACACTTCTCTATGTGTTAACTTCGCACGTGAACTCTTAAAGTGTGTCAGTGCTATGCAAAACATGACGTGAAGGGTTAAAGATCAGTGCGACGCCATTTAGTGAGATTTTCCTTCAGATTGGTCAAGATGTTGTTAAGGTGAATGCGCAGTGGTAGACCGCGAAATGAAATTTTTCTTACGTTTCTTGCAATTTTCAGGTAAGTAGATAATAGATAGCAGGAAAATGAAACCGTCCATCCCCTTGACAAAAACCCTTTAGCTGCTTTTCAAAACACAGAAAGTAAATCTGACTTAACAGGAATTGTTTAAAAACGTTTACCAACCCAAAACTTAAGGTGGCACTAGTCGATATCTTTTCCATACTCGGGAGAGTATTACTCCATTGTTTGACATTGTACATCCAAAGTTAAAGATGATATCGTTTTGTCTTATTATTAATTTTGTCTGTACAGAAACAGAATACTAAAATAAAAATCCATTAAAAAGTTATGAGCCAATAAAGATTCGTTTTTCTTGCTATTTTTAACGTAATTTTGGGTGTAAATATGTAATAAACTAACTATAAAATCTTCAAAACAAAGTCGGTATCTACAAAGCTCAGTTGTCGAAGAGTTCAATAAACTTTATTTGGAATTGATTTATTCAGTGATTTTTTCATAAAACTCGATTTTCCAAAGCACTTATCGATTTTTTTTTACGCGGCTATCAATCAGTTCGGAACGCTGTTTCTGCGCGTGACAACTAGACGTTGTGCGTGTAGACAGCGTCTAACTGCTCATCACTGATACTATCTCTGTCGGACACGAAGCCAGGTGAGACAGCGTGCTTTTGGCCGTGACCACCAGCGACTATTTCCACCTTAAACTTCTCAAATATCAAAACCAAACTTACTTGTAGGACATCTCCTCTTTCCGTTTCCGCTCGGCCTCCTGCCCATCATGATCCAGGGCTCCACTGGTGGTACTCCTGGTGACGGAGCTTGTCATCATATTGCCCTCATACTTGCTGACTTCGGACAGATTCGAGCAATCCCTGACCATGGATATGCGGGACTCCTTGGCTTCTACCGGCGGCATTTTGGGGATCTCTCTTTGGATCGTACCGCTCTTTATGTGCCAGTAGTAAGGACCGTCGTTATCTGGTGAAGATTGTGGACAAATGATAAATAATTTTATTTTTGTAAGTAGGTTTGCACAAACACTTTTACACGTCAATCATGTTTTTTTTTTTAAACTAGATGAGGTCGGCGTTTCCTGTCTGACTACTCTGAGAAGAAAGGCCGAAACAAACTCAGAGGTCATAGTTTCTTTTATAATCATATTTTTTTAAGTTTTATCTTAAATGCATGCTAATTTATTATTATGTTTATTTTTTGTTAAGGGCAGGCGAATGATAATTGTAATGCTTGTAAAAGGCTGCTAAGTCATAAGTACTAACATAACATAACACCAACATTGTACACTTAGTTCGGAATAAACGTTTTGACTTTGACTTTGACTTAGAAATGATAAAACTAAAAAAAAATTACTATTTGATGAACATATCGAATACAATTTTTTTTATAGTAACATAAGTACTGAGTTAGCTTCTTGTTCGTTCAGCGGGATTGTCCGAAAGGGTTACCGCTGGCCCGGAACATAAAGGGCTAAGGAAGGAACACGGGTGGGTTTTAGTCAGTAAGAGTCTTCCACTCCCTTCCGCTCCACCCAGAGCGGGAGGAGCCATTTGATGATTTCCCATCCGCAAAAAAAAAAAAAAAGCTTCTTGTTCGTGTACTATTGTCAAATATTAGTATCAATTACATAACTTGTGTAGAGAAAAAAAACGTTTCATATTATATTATTAAGTAGGTATATTAACTACGTGCGGTCGTTGATCAAATTTTTATTTTTATTTTCTTTTTATAAGTAATTCTAGATCACGTCTGCCGATTAATGCCGACCCGAACAGGTGTGTATCACGGCTTAGATTTTAGTAAATTAGTGAAGTAAAACAAAACACAATCGTAGATGAAGACTTTACTGTGTCTAGCGTTTAGTCAAGTAGGTAATTACATATTCTGCTTTTGATGAGAATTCTATGTCGCTAACTGCAAACATTCATGCAGGGTGACATGAATGTTTAAAGGCTCCTTCAAACAGGCTTAATAGGGGTGTTTCTCGTAGCGGAATTGCTTAGTAGTAACTATTGCATTCAAAGCGACGTTAAATGCGTCTTGTGAAGCAAATGATTGGGTGCTTCGTGGCTCTGAAACTGCTTTTAAGAGACAGATATAACTGCAATTCACATGTACCGTATTGAGTGTAATTATTAGTTAGTGGGCTTTTAAAGCTCTTTGCAAAAGCGTGTCTCTTGGACTGTTTGCGGTATTTTTATGGCCACACTAATGTATTGACGAAAAACTAAGGTTGCATACACAAGAGCGGCACGCGTCAACAGCAGATGCAACTGCAGCCGTCACCAGTCACCACCCTTTGACGCGCCACCGGCTGACGTCGACAACGTGCCGCTCGTGTATTTGAGTACGGTGCTCAGATATACGCAGTGGTGTGTTTGCCCTAGGGCCAAAAGGGCCATGGCCAGGGGCGACAGCCTGCGAGGGGCGGTGAGAGCAGCACCTCGCGCTCAGCTTTGTGCGCCTTTCTTTTTGACTTACTAGGCATGAAGAAATAAAAAAAAAGTCCGTAGGTACTTAAAAAAAAAAATTATCTACGTTCCCGTTTAAACAAAGAGCTATTCTGAATACAGGGTTACTTTTCAAAGACCATCCAAATTTTTACATGGTGTTCTACCCATGAATATAAACAACTTTCACTATGGGACCAACTCTGAAATCACGAAAAAAAAATCTGCTGTTTCATACAAAACTTCAATACCTACTTGACCAAAATGTATGAAACAGCTGATTTTTTTTTTCGTGATTTCAGAGTTGGTCCCATAGTGAAAGTTGTTTATATTCATGGGTAGAACACCATGTAAAAATTTGGATGGCCTTTGAAAAGTAACCCTGTATAGAAGCTGACTTGACAAACTCCATTAATTATGAGTGTCATTGGTGAGTTTGCTAACCAATGTTCATCAGAAAAAAATAAATGGAAATAAATGGTGTTTATTTCTTTGTGTGGACTTTTTAGTTTTTTCATTAAATAAAATCATTCTCAGCCCATATCGACACAGTGCTGGATTTTATTTTATATCTCATTAAAAGTTTTTGCTTTTTTCCGTTAATTTATGGGGCGGCAGACCTTACAGGCCCAGGGCGCTGAATCTTAAAATACGCCACTGGATATACGAGCGTCACGTTGTCGGCGGCTGCAGTTTAGTTCTAGAAGCAATAAATTTTCATGCCAGCAAATGAAACATATTTTTTATGTTACAGAGCCGTTACCAAAAATCTCTCATTTACCTACCTATCTACCCTCATTAAAACTAATTCTAAAACTCCAAATGGACATACATATCCTACGAGTACCTTCGTGTTTCTCCCATCCAGGGGGCAACTGGGGCTCCTTCTTGGGCCGCAACTTGACGGGTATCGCGTACAGGTCGTCGTTGGGCCCCTCTGCTGAGTGGGGCACTGGGGCCGAGTGACTTTTCTCCGAGTCCTCGCGGTCGGCCCGTTCTTTTTCTGGTGGGGGCGACTCCTCGCCGCCATTTTGTGGCGGTGTAATTAGACCGCTCTTGTCACTGTGGAAGATAAAAAAATAAAAAGTTAATACATAGAATAGGTAGGTACGGTAGGGGGGCTTGTGGCTAAATAATGACAGCCGCACGGGTCGAGGTTAAGCTACGCTTGCCGCGGTTGGTCGGTGGATGGGTGACCATCTAGATACCAAGACCCCTCCATGCCTCTGAAAGCACGTTAAGCCGTTGGTCCCGAGTCATTCGTGGATCGTTGACAGTCGTTACGGGTAGTTAGAAGCCCGAAAGTCTGACAACCAGTCTTACCAAGGGGTATCGTATTACTTAGTAACTGGGTTGTGGAGGTAAGATAGTCAGTCGCTCCATGTAAAATACTGGTATTCAGCTGTATCCGGTTAGATCGGAAGTCGACCCCAAGATAGACAGGAAAAGGCTAGGCAGATGAGGTAGGTAAGTATACCTAACGCGAAAGAGATTGTTGATCAAATAAAATTTTTAAAAGGTGTTTTTTCACAAAGTAGCTACGTTAGCACTCAGTCTGTTATTCTGTGGCTAGGTACGACTCCTCTGAAAGCCTCTAGTCTAAGGCCGAGATCTATAAACGTGACTTAACTATGCTTTGACCTATAATAGACTTGTTTCCGTCTCCATCTTGCACCTATAATTTTAACAGTAGGCTCAGTGGAAAAAAAATGCCCCGACTTACGAGTTGTGTAGGTCATAGGTTCGAACCCAGACAGACGCTTTACTTTGTATAAATAATTTCATCACTACTGCTCTCAAAACGGTGAAGGAAACCATCGTGAGGAAACTATGGCATGTCCTAGAAATCTAAAATCATAAATTCGAAGACATGTGAGCATCTACCAACCCGCACTGGGCCCTCTCAGTGGATTACGGCTCACTCCCTCTCACCGAGTGTCTCCCGGGTTGATTATGCCACTAATGGATCTCGTTATAAAAGTCTGAAGCCCAGCAGTGGGCGGAAAAAAACGCATAATATCTATACCAAAAACATACAATACGATTCAAAAGACAGTTTTTTAAGTAACATTGTCAGTCCAAAAAAATATTATCCGCTTGGTTCCTTACTCCTTAATAGGCCATCTCATAACGAGCCGTAACATCATTTTTAGGGTTCTGTACTCCAAGGGTAAAAACTGGAACCTATTACTAAGACTCCACTCCGTCTGTCTGTCTGTCACCAGGCTGTATGTCATGAACCGTGATAGCTAGACAGATGAAATTTTCACAGATTTCTGTTGCCGCTATAACAACAAATACTAAAAACAGAATAAAATAAATGATTAAGGGGGCTCCCGTAGAACAAACGTGTTTTGTTCGGCGTTTTTGTCTTGTGGTACGGAACCCTTCGCGTGCGAGTCCGACTCGCATCCGGCCAGTTTTTTATAATGCTACCATTGAACGCTACTGCAAACTAGTTCAAGTTCATAACACTTCGTATGTTAAGTTAACATTAACCTAGCGCATAACACACAACTGTACAAATTATGTATTACTTCTCGTAACTCATACAGAAGTAATGTTATTGTTCAAGATTACAAATGTTCATTATAACGTACTATAGCAGCGCTCCGCGGTTTCACCCGCATAAGTTTAAATCTTGTAGGAATACCAGTATAAAAAGTATTCTATGTGTTAATCCTGGTTATAAACTATCTGTGTGCCAAATTTTATCCAAATCCATTCAGGAGTTTTTGCGTGAGAGAGTAACAAACATACATCCATTCATCCATCCTCACAAACTTTCGCGTATAATATACTAGCTGCGCCCCGCGGTTTCACCCGCGTAAGTGTCGATCCCGTAGAAATATCGGGATAAAAAGTAGCTTCTAGGTTAATCCAGGGTGTCAGCTACCTCCATACAAAATTTTATCAAAATTGGTCCAGCCGTTTGAGCATGAAGAAGCAACAAACATAGAAACACACACACACTCACAAACTTTCGCCTTTATAATTTTAGTGTGACTAGCTCGGCGCCGCGGTTTCACCCGCGTAAATGTCGATCCCGTGGGAATATCTTGATAAAAAGTAGCCTCTAGGTTAATCCAGGGTGTCAGCTACCTCCATACAAAATTTATCAAAATTGGTCCAGCCGTTTGAGCGTGAAGAAGTAACAAACTTATAAACACACCCCCAGACACTCACAAACTTTCGTCTTTATAATATTAGTGTGATAGTATGATAAAGCCGGCACTCCACATTAGCGGGTTGGAATGGAAATGTCAACAGCTTTGATTCACATGGAAACAGCGAAGTTATTGCGTAACACAATAACAGTAGGAAATACTTTCATTTTGACATCTCAACAGCGTTCTTTGCTATATTTACGTTATTGAGCAGACACATGACACATTTTTCGAACAGAAGCAATGGATTAGCAATATCCTTCAAAGTGATTCAGATTGTGATTGATAGTGTGTTACACAGGGAGCTGATATAGGCCCGCTTCCATCACAAATCATCATTCTGTATCGTCGTTTCAGCCGATAGACGTCCACTGCTGGACATAGGCCTACCCCAATTTTGGGAGGGTTTGTCATAATCGCCACGCTTGGCAGGCGGGTTGGCGATCGCAGTATGGTATGATGGTGGAATACATAGAGAACGCTGCTGCCCATTCTCCGGTACGATCTTTAGTCGCCTTTTACGACACCCACGGGAAGTAAGGGGTGGTGGTATTCTTTAAGTCCAACACCACACAGACAAGTCCGGCACCACGCAGACATTCTGTATCAATCTACTTCAAACAGTTATTGAGAGAAACAGAACGATGTAAATTCGTAAACTATATACGAAGAGTAACACAGAGAGTTCTCAAATCGATTTATAATTTACCTGACGTGTCATAGTGAGTCGTACCAAATAATTACTATCTACTAACTAGTCTTCTACGCTAATACGTAGGTAGTTATCGCGATTGTCGCGCGAGTACGTCGCCACTACAAATGTTGTAAAACAAAATCCCCCGCCGCGTCCGGCTGTCTGTCTGAACGCGATAAACTCAAAAACTACCGAACGGATTTTCATACGGTTTTCACCAATGGACAGCGTGATTAATGAGGAAGGTTTAGGTGTAAAATTCATTAAAGGTTTTGTGTAAATTGGCTGAAATATCACGATGATTGTTGAAGATGTCGGATTTATTTTTGAGATTTTTACTGATAGGCTGTTCGTCATTACTTCATTAGACTGCTCAACTATATTGGATTCATTCCAGTCTCGTTTACCTACTGTACATTTGAGCATTATAAAGCAGACATTACATGCTTTTCGTATACGTTTACCGCAGTGCACAAGCTATATCATTCATCGTGCAACTACGAGTAGTTCGGCTAATGTGGCACATTGTTTATGAGTTAATAAAAACAAAACAAAGCGGTTTACGTGACTGCCAGCGCTGAGTGCGTCACTGCCTTTATATCTTTATATGAATCACGGTGTAAGGGTGTGGGTATAGATGAGGGAGAAAAGCGGTGAGCATAGCGATTTTTAGTACGGTATAGGTAGCTATAGCTATACCAACACCTCTATAGAATGCCAACCAAATAAAAACCTAGTGAAGTTGAACAAGTACTTCGTGGGTCTACAGCCTATTGGGATGGCTGCTGACAGGAATCAGAGAAGAGGACAGTAATCAACCATAAGTACCTAGGTATTAATATTCCAAAAAAAGTGTCCACTGTCCAGTGCATCTGCCTTATAAATTTTGACACCTAAATTAAAATTTGCAATCACAGAACGTTCTGTATCAGGTATTTTATCTATCAACCAACCCCTTAGGAAATTGGCATGTGGCGGCATCTACATCGTCACATGCGAACTAACACTGACGTCACGCAAAATCCAGCAAACAACTCCCGTCTGGTCGGAAGATCCACCCTTTTCTATGGAGGATTATAATGAACGTTACATCCTGTTCCTCATACCTCTATAAGTCTATAGGCAGGCATATCGTAAAAACTAAAAACATTACGAGAAAGTAACTCTGTTCTTTCGCGATTTTTTTGCCATGCAGCAGTACTCTAACCACGATTACTATAAAAAAGGCGACTGGTCTACTATAACCCGGTCACGCTACATCTTATCACTCAAACCTCTACCTAACTGCAAGGCCGCCGGCGCAGTCGCGGGCATGAACAATTACCTGATCATATTGACCGACCGCGCAACAACTGTGTTTAACAAGAATTAAGTAGTGCTGTGTTTAATTTTATTACCTACGAGTAGAGATGTTGTACCAGTTGGGTGGTAAAATGACACAGTTTTGGTAATAATTCTGTGGGCATAGACAAATTTTTGTTTTTAGGAGTGTGTGACAGATTTGAAACTAAAGGCGTACAAGATATCTTTCTGGCTTCGAGGGATGTGTTGCTTATGGGATTTTATTTAAAACATTGGGTATGCTGAAGAAATTTTCTTGGTTATCGAAAAGCAAAACGTAGATTTTCACAGCAAGTGTGTCCACAGTATTTTGCCGTGTGAAAATAATCACAAATTCATGCCGAAGTCAAACGGGCTTGGCCATTATTTTAGTGAGTTAAAGTTCATCCATACTAAATATTATAAATTCGAAAGTAACTCTGTCTGTCTGTCTGTATGTTACCTTTTCACGCCAAAACCACTGAACGGATTTCGATAAAATTTGGCAGAGAGATACGATTGCATCCCGGGGAAGGGCATAGGATAGTTTTTATCCCGATATTCATACGGGATCGACACTTATGCGGGTGAAACCGCGGGGCGCTGTTAGTCTACATATAAGTCTATTATAGTGGCAACTTTTTCGAAAATATAGCCATATTTCATATTACACAGATACAAGCTCTAACCAACAACAGGTCATTCTCAATTATGATCTAAAAAACTGCTATGAAGAATCATATGCTCTTCATCATTACTGAAGATGATGATGAGTCTGTTATTTGTTGCTAAGAAACAGGAATTGAACACTAGGCATTTGCCATAATAGACAATAATGTTGGAGAAGCTTTAGGATTATATAAAATATATAAAAATGGAGACAAACCCAAGATAATAATATCTTCTTTTCCTCGCAAGCATTTTAAATTAACTTTAAAACGTCCTGAGTATCGTTTAACTTGTCGAACGTAAACTGTGTTTTAAACACAAACGCAAAACACGGCCACTTCGTTAAAAAACAAAATTAACACTGTACCTACTACCACGGTTTTAGGGTTCCTTGGCAACAGAAGAAACCCTTGGATCTTGATTTTCCAGACCCTCAGTCTATCTATTCGTATCTTATAGAACAGTTTTACACACGATCAACGTTTGAAATGGCATTAATTAAATAGCTCTATTTGTCCAAATTGAGAGAGTGTCCATGGAGTTTCTTGCCCGTTCTTCTCCATAGAGATCTACGTTTTGGAATGGGCAACTAGCTTCAACTTTCTGACTAACTGACAGACTATTTAATTTTGACAATTCAAAAGTGCATGTACAAGGTTTAATTGAAATAAATGCTTCGAGTTTGGTCGAGTTTAAAAACTTGCATATAAAGTCAGACATCGTGCACCCTTTTCAGGCAGTTAGAGAAATTTCATACGGGTCGTACGTCCAGGGTACCTTGGGCAGTCAACTTCGTTGCAACCTTGCTTAGTGGCACCTCGACATGAAGGTATTATAATATACCTATAGCTATCTTTAGTCAATGTCGGAGAAAAATCACTTAATTCTGAACTAATTTATTGAAGACTAGCTCCTGCCCGCAACTTCGTCAGTGTGGAATTTCTTGTTCCACCGACGCGCTTCGTTCGCGCATTCTTTTTCTTTTTGCCTGACCCCTTAGCGTCATAGCGTTATGATAAATAGCCTATAGCCTTCCTCAAGATATGTGCTATCAAATACAAAAAGAATTTATAAGTTCCGACTGATAGTTCCGGAGATTACCCCCTACATAAAACTTACAAACTAGCAAATACCTCTTTAGAATGAAAACATAGATTATAAAAATCTCTGGAACCATTAGGCACTTGCCAACACGCTCTTGGCAGATTTTTTCCGAATAATGACTATAATAAAAACGCAATTAATATCAAGTTGGAGCTAAGACGTAACATGCACTTATAATTACCAATTAACTGGAATCGGGTTTCGGCTGTTACGTACTGATGCAACAATCAGATAAAAACGACTAAACTGGAATCTGGAATAATGGTTTTGTTTTCGGATTTCATTAGTGTACTGTATAACCAATTTTTTTACTCAACTAGGATAAAATCAGAAGAAAGAGTTATTCAAAGCACTTTTTTTCTCAGTTTAAATAATTCTACAAACAATATTTTTAAAACCAACCGTTTTTGTTTTTCACAGTGATAAGTCTGAAAATAATTTCAGTTACTTAAATACGATTGAGACGTCGAAAATTTTTAAACGAGTAACTATGAAATTATACTTAGCAGTCAGTTAGTTAAATGATAAATGAATGATTTAAAATGATTTCTGTAAGTAGGTTTGTACAAACACTTTTACACGTCAATTATATTTTTATAAACTAGATGAGTTCGGCGTTTCCTATCTGACTATTCTGAGAAGAACGGCCGAAACAAACTCAGAGGTCTCCTTTAAAGTCCAGACAAAATCTTGGTCAGATCGTGTAAAGACCATGTAGATTGGTGTCTGAAATGGTCTTTTGAGGAAAGAACCATACAGATTGAGCGGACCTGTCCAATCAGTGCACGCATTTGAAAAAAATCGTGCAGCTCTACCCAGAACTTGAGGAGCTCAACGATTCGACGAACAATACCAAAGAAAGGACATTTGGGTAGGCCGCGTAAATTACTCAAACTGCCAGATCATGATTAAAACTAACTAAAAAGGAAAACAGAAAAAAAAACTTACTGCCTATTATCAATATTTGTCTAGACAAGGAAGCCCTATTTATCTCATTTCAGTTTAGATGTGACTACTGTATCCATGAAAATATAGCTTGGAAAGCATTTGACCTTACCATTATCACGTGTCGCGACGTTCAATTAATTAAACCTTTGTATGGCTTTGAACTTTTCCTATGTCTTACTATTCGTGAAAAGAAGATAGTTTATAGCCTTAGTAGGTGTTAAATTAGATAAAAACAAAAATAATACGGCTAGACGGCCCTTTTTAAACCGTTTTCAAGTTTATTTCGGTACGCACTTCAGTGTTAGGCTAGACAGTCTGTAATTAGATATTTACTGTCTCGGCCGTTTGTTCTCTCAACAGTGTCACTAAAATATAATAGACTTATATATTTGTGAAGGTCACTCAGAGAAAACTATTGGGAAATACTTATAAATTGTCATGAAGTACAGTTGTCTGTGTACTGAAGATATGTCTAAAACTTTGAGGATATAATATAGAGAAATCAATGAAGAAATGGTTTTAATGTGGAGGTAACTATTCTTACAGATTTCAGCCCAAAAGGCCGAATTAACCATGTTATTTATTTTATTTTATTGTTTTTGGAGTTTATTTATTAAACAGACACAGTTACTAAGTTTTTAACATGATGATGGCCAATTACAAGTTTCCACATATAGAATATCAATTAACTATATACTAAGTAGCAGACAGTGTTACTTTCGCATACTGTGTGTTCGTATATAATGCAAGGGCTATGTTACTTCATTGAAGAAGTGATTGCAAAGAGCCTAGTTTAATTTAGGCACTATAGTGTTAAAAAGATCTATGTCAACTTCCTGGCAGGTTTCATTATACGTACGGCTCGCTCTAATCATGTACAAGTTTTATCTGTAACTTGTTCTTGTTGTTGGTATGTGCAACAAACGAGGTTTACGCAAAACCGAAGAACATACGCGCAGTTCAATTTTGCTCAGCTTACTAAACTTACTAAGTCGGTAGATGCATTATTTTAAGAGCGGGCCCAATGCAAAATCTTCAATCTTTGATTAGGTTTAAACAGTAGTAAATCATGTTCAAATTGGAAAAACCCCCGACACAAAATAATAATAAAATTAATTCGAAAAGAATAAAATAATTTAAAATTCATTATGGAAGTCGGGGGACCGTTCTGTGGAACACCTTCTATTCTAAGAGGTCCCCCGACTTCCATAATGAATTTATCTGTTTTAGTCTCGTTACATAAATTCTTTAAGTCGGGGTTTTTTAAATTATTTTATTCTTTTACAATTAATTTTATTATTAAGTATTTTGTGTCGGGGGTTATAAAATTTTTAATTTAGTTTTTTATTTCATGCTTTTTGTAGAGACTCCTTAATTTTTGTAATTAATTTCTTTTATTTTCTTCCGTTTTAAAATTCAGGTAATTTGGTGTTTAATCAGGTTTTTTATCCGTCAAAAAATTATTATTAATTTATAGTTGAAGAATAT
The DNA here is from genome assembly GCA_916614155.1 of Mesoligia furuncula. NCBI lineage: Eukaryota > Metazoa > Arthropoda > Insecta > Lepidoptera > Noctuidae > Mesoligia > Mesoligia furuncula. Next base: position 2,172,107 of record OU744791.1, on the reverse strand, counting down.
TTTTTAAGACTAAACAGATTTTTTTGTTTTATTATATCCTTTTCCTAGTTCTTCCTTTAGTTATTCAACTTTCGTACAAGTATTTCATAGCTATTTAGATATCTTAGGTATTTCAGATCTAGTTTATAAAATGGGACTGCGAAAAATGGTCAAACTCAGTGGTCGTAGGTACCAGTAACTTTTCTCATCAATCTAGGGCATTGATCAGACAAAAAAAAAATTCAAGTTTTTAGTTTTCATTTCGTTAGTAAATATTTCTCATTCCCTTTCAATATAGTTTTCATAATTAGTTTATTTGTTCGTTTACCTACGCCATATAATGAACTACTCACATAATTGCAAAATGGCATGTATGTACCTAAATGCAATTAAGAAACATCTCATAGAGGGTCGGGCCCAGCATCTTTAACACAAGTTGCCTTGGCAACTTAGCAAGGGTGCTGGTGTCGCCACACTATTGTATAATTTACTTTAAACTGTATGTACTACCATGTGTTTAATGTAAAATGTAAAACTTGATGCAAATAAATTATTATTATTATAGTGTAGGTACATTATTCTACTTGTCAAGAATGTAATTCGCCATTTTGAGTGGCGGCCATCTTGGATTTGAAATTTGTATCTATTAGTGTATAGTATTCTTCTAGTCAAGCCCTTTTATTTGATACCCATATTGATGGAGTTGTGAAAAAAAGATGTAATTCGCCATTTTGTGGTGGCGGCCATCTTGGATTTGAAATTTGTATTAGTGTATAGTATTCTGATAATCAAGCCCTTTTATTTGATACCCATATTGAGGGAGCTGTGAAAAAAAATGTAATTCGCCACTTTGTGGTGGCGGCCATCTTGGACCGATTTGCATCAAACATAGCTAAGAACACTCCCGACTAATTCACCTTTCAAACAAAAAAAACTAAATCAAAATCGGTTTATCCGTTCGGGAGCTACGATGCCACAGACAGACACACACACACACAGACACGTCAAACTTAAAACTTATAACACCCCGTCGTTTTTGCGTCGGGGGTTAAAAAAGTATATGGCAGGAAACTTCATTATAAAAGTAAAGGTCGACCTTGCAAAGCATCTACACAACCCGAGATGTATCTAAAGAGCGCTATAGTAATTAAAAAACCCCCGACACAAAAAAAATACCTAATAAAATTAAATGTAAGTAATTGGAAAAGAATCAAATAATTTAAAAACCCCCAACTTAAAGAATCTAGGTAACGAGACTAAAACAGATAAATTCATATGGCAGTCGGGGGACCTCTTAGAATAGAAGGTGTTCCACAGAACGGTCCCCCGACTTCCATATGAATTTATTTGTTTTAGTCTCGTTACCTAGATTCTTTAAGTTGGGGGTTTTTAAATTATTTGATTCTTTTCCAATTACCTACATTTAATTTTATTAGGTATATTTTTTGTGTCGGGGGTTTTTTAAATTTTTTATTTAATTTTTTATTTCATGCTTTTTGTAGGGACTCCTTAATTTTTGTATTTCATTTCTATTATTTTCTTGCGTTTTAAAATTCAGGTAATTTGGTGTTTTGATCAGGTTTTTTATCCGTCAAAAAATAATTATTAATGTATAGTTGAAGAATAATTTTTAAGACTAAACAGATTTTTTGTTTTATTATATCCTTTTTCTAGTTCTTCCTTTAGTTATTCAACTTTCGTACAAGTATTTCATAGCTATTAGATATCTTAGGTACCTATTTCAGATCTAGTTTATAAAATGGGACTGCGACACTATCTGATGTAGAAATACCTACGCTTTTTGGTAGGATAATTCCATTCGTAATAAAAATAGTCAAACTTAGTGGTCGTAGGTACGAGTCATCACTCCACTTTCCTCATCATTCTAGAGCATTGATCAGACAACAAAATATTTTCAAGTTTTTAGTTTTCATTTCATTAGTTAATATTCCTCATTCCCTTTCAATATAGTACACATTATTCTACTTGTCAAGCCCTTGCATTTGATACCTATAATTAAGGAGTTGTGAAGAAAAAATATAATTCGCCATTTTGTGGTGGCGGCCATCTTGGATTTGAAATTTGTAATAGCGTATAGTATTCTCCTAGTCAAGCCCTTTCATTTGATACCCATATTGAGCGAGTTGTGAAAAAAAAATGTAAATCACCATTTTGTGGTGGCGGCCATCTTGGATTTGAAATTTATCATAGTGTATAGTATTCTACTATTCAAGCCCTTTTATTTGATACCCATATTAAGGGAGTTGTGAAAAAATATGTAGTCCGCCATTTTGTGGCGGCGGCCATCTTGGACCGATTTTCATCAAACATAGCTAAGAACACTCCCGACTAATTCACCTTTCAAAAAAAAAAACAAAATCAAAATCGGTTCATCCGTTCGGGAGCTACGATGCCACAGACAGACACACACACACACAGACACGTCAAACTTAAAACTTATAACACCCCGTCGTTTTTGCGTCGGGGGTTAAAAAAGTATATGGCAGGAAACTTCATTATAAAAGTAAAGGTCGACCTTGCAAAGCATCTACACAACCCGAGATGTATCTAAAGAGCGCTATAGTAAAAATAGGAAATTTACAGGATCACCATTAATGGCAAACGAATTATTGGTGACAATCATGATTTCTTTTAACGACTAACATTAAATTCCTAAACCAACTGTTACAACAAGTCTGATAATAGGGCTCGTCTATTCTTTGCAAGTTTGCAATCTATTACATATAATAAATCTGTAGAAGGGTCAATTCTGTACATTGAAAATATTGAAAAAATAAATAGCGGGGGGTGTTGCTGGATCGATACCAAACCCAAATATGTGATTAAAAAAATTTTTGTCTGTCTGTCTGTCTGTCTGTCTGTCTGTCTGTCTGTATATGCAGGCATCACATGAAAACTAACGGTTCGATTTCGATGAAACTTGGTATAATTATACCTTATTATCCTGGGCATAAAATGGGATACTTTTTATCCTGGAAAAATACGTAGAAAAAAAAATCTTATTTTTCAGTTTTATTCATAGACGTTGTTCTGTAGAACCGCGAATACACGTTGCATTTGCCCCTGGCTGGAGGCTTTGAGTTTACTTAAGGCAACCACAGGATAGTCCGGTTAAGTAGTCACGACCTCTCAAGGACACATACGAGATGCCATTCAAAAAAAAAAAACGCCGCGCGATGCATATAAATTCTGAATTTTGATGCGAGCGGACGTGTCCAGTGTGGCGAGCGGTCGTCCGTGGAATTAATATTGTATGCGTGTAATTTTAAACCGTGCTTTTCAGCGCGACCTTTTTGATTACTGTTCCGATTGTAAATACTTTTGTAAATATTATAGTAGGTACGTACGTAGTTTAAGTTTTCATCGTAAATTGGTTTATTTAGGTTGGTATTTTATTTTCTTTTTGTTTATCTTTGGAAACATAGGTATAGGAATTAGGTTATAAGGTAAAGTAGGTTAGTTATTAATCTCATATTTCTCTCTCTCATCTCATTTCATTGTATTTCTGTATATTTTTAAGACAGTTTTATTGTAACACGATGCCTGCCAGAAACCGATCTTCTCTTACTAAAACATCGAAAAATGCTAGGCGAATGAGACTAGCTAGATCACAAGAATCAACTGAAGAGCGAGAATCCCGGTTAAACCGCATGCGAGACGGAATGGCTGAAGCAAGAGCACGTGAAAGCAGTGGGTGCCGATCGCGAATTGAGGTTAGGTAAGTGCTGATCGTCAACGTCACTCACTATCTCGCTCCTCTGAAACATTTACTAAAAGGGATATACGCCTCACTGCTGACCGTGAACGTCAAATCCTGTCACGGGAATCTGAGACCTACACCCAGTACCAAAATCTCCTTAATTATTATAGGCTTAGCCGTATTTGGGTCCAATAGATATTTATAAAATATCATTGACAGAGTTACTCAAAATGGAGAAATAAACCATCCACGCGAAGACCGACATCCGCGCGGACGGAGTCGCGGGCGGAAGCTAGTGGTTAATATAAGTAGTGAAAAGGTTTTTAAATACCTTGTTTTTGTTACAGGCGAAGCTGCCTCGTCTTCGACTCTGGAAAAGAGCAAAAAAAAAACGTTATTTTAATCAAAATTAAATTATAACTTTTCATTAACAAAGCGCCCTAGATTTTAATCATTCTTTGTAGGTTGGTACCCACAGAGAAAGTGTTGGCCCAGATTATATGCATTTTTATTTACTGTTATAATTAAAAATAGGTATCTACTTATTGTTTGTTCTAATTATGAGATGAATATAGTTTCTAGATGAAATAAAGTTCATTATTAAAACATGAGTAGGACTATTTTTTACATAGGATCATTCACAACCCTAAAAAAAAATTAAATTCACTAATGTACCTACCCTAAATTTGAAACTAACCAATTCACCTTTAAATCCGACAAAAAAACACACACATTTACAAGATGGCCACTAAAAAAAAGATCGGCCAAGAACTTGGTCCCATTAACGTATCCAATGGCCAATTCAAACCACCTAATTTAGGCAAGGGGACGCCGATTGAGTGCTAACAGCCAAGTTTTGGCCAAGTCCCCCAAACACGCCGAGTTGGGGGAATATGGCTCGAGTTTAAAGTAGGAATATAAGTTTGAGTTGGAGTTTGTATTGATGAATAATGTTTTGTTTTGTTTTTGGTTTGCTCTTGTTTGTTATAGGGGTGGATGATTGATTACCTTTTGTGGGGTGGCTTATCCTTCCATGGCAATTAGGTATATAGTGTCGATATAAATCGGTATTGATTTTCCTGCAAGTTTACCAGCTAGTACCGGAAAAACCTTCGGGCATCTTTTCAGATAATTATCAAAATTACCGTCTTTGTTGATTTGTATCATGTTCGCTCTCTTCATCTCTTCATCATTAAGGACATGATACTTTGGTAACGCCATATTTAAAATGAATCAAAATCAATATTATACAATGTCAATCAGCATCGGATAATTGTGGGTCATCGGATTTAAGCCAAGTCATTAACCAAACACAAAATACAGTAGGTAATTCTATACCAAGCAGTGGATGTAACAAGGTTGCCAATGATGATGATGATGATGATTTTAACTAAACAGTCACGATCATAGGCTATCACAAACATATTAAGCTACACATAGAATTCTATAATAACAAGAAACAGCTTAAAATAAAGACATACACGACAATGTATCATGTCCATAAAAACTGACGACACGACATGAGTCGAGCTCTCGAGAATTGCAGGGAACGATGTTATGTGCTATTTGCATGTACTAGGAGAACATGACTGCATAAGTGTTATGGTGGACGGTTTACGAGTGGTGTTCATTCATAATATAGTAACACATCAGACGTATGTAGATGCGTGGGTGAATGGTGTCTCCCATAGAACGGACAATATTCTTCTGGGTAATGGTAGACACGGCATTCCAATAATACAAGAAGTATTGAATGAAAAGAGTGATGCATCTTTTTTACCCGAATAGGTATGTTGAAGTCAAATGAAAAGTCGGAAGGTGATGTATTTGATATTGTCACTTTAATAGAAGACTTTCTTGGTCTAATCTCCCATTCTCACACAGAATCAGGACATGAAATTTGACTTTTTGGTTGATTTTAATACTATAAAATCTGTAATATTCTAAAAATGAAAGTTTATAACACCGTAAACAATGTTGCCAGTGTTCGCGTGTTGATCTAATTAATTTATCTTTGTTTTATGATATATCTATTTTTAGCCGACAGTAGTAAATGTGGATTCATAGAGAAAGTGAATTCTAACATTGGACTAACTACGTGCTAGAAAATAACCGTTTAAATTTAAATAGCAAACATCCCCAACGGCCAGTTTCTTCATCAATAGTAACAGCCAATGTAACGTCACAAAAGTCAAAGAAACGGTTTTTGTTTCTTCACTATTTTAGGTGTTACTTGAATGAAGTAAAAGTCTATAACTTTAACTGATTACTTATTAAATTATTAAAGTATTGACTTTTACTTATTACTTTAGTTGTTGATCAAGAAACTAGCCGTAAGTAATTAAGATTGAAAATTAAAAAATCGTAGACAATTCGATTTTGAAAGGGAATTCAGTTAGCTATCTTCAATTGTCCAGTCAAGTATTATGCCAATGTATAAAAATAAAGACGATGTCAAAAACAAGTGAAGGTCTGTCATAAGTTGCAGAGTGCTTCGTCGAGACATTTAAATGTTAAAATGCGAAGCGAGCTCATTCTACATGCAGAGCGTCCGATCCACCGAAAAATGATGATAGTACGCTGTGCTGTACAAATACCAGATTTTAGAGTTGCACTTTTGTGAAAAAATAACGAAGGATTTTTAGAAATGTTGGTAATACTTTTAAATGATTAGATGGACGTAGACCAGACCATATATACACATACAGTAGGTAATCAATAATCAAGCTTTCTAGCCTTTCCTCAAGTATGTTGGGGTCGGCTTCCAGTCCAACTAGATGCAGCTGAACACCAGTGTTTCACATGGAGCGCCTGCCTATCTGACCTCTACAACCGTTACTGGGTAACACTGGTTGTCAGACTTTCGGGCTAGACAGAGTAGGTAATGCAAATTACAATTAGCTAGAAAAGTATGACACAATTAAATAATAGAAAAGTGTTTGAATGGCATGGTGACGGCTAACTGAAGAAAATGGAAGAGATAAACGTAATTCACCGAACCTAACTCATTTGGGACCAGGGTACCTTGATAATAAAGAAGACAAGACCCTGTTTGTTCAATTCCTATTCGAACGGTCCAACAGATTTGTGAGGCATCTGCTTAATATGAAAACCGATATAAGCATAGTTTAAAAAATTATAGGATTGAGCAGTAATGACCCAGTAGTGTAGTAGTGTTACGAGTTCGAACCCAGACAGGCGTTTGACTTTGTGTAATTTATTTAATCACCACTGCTCTCAGAACTGTTAAAGAAAACATGTAACATGCACATGTGTAGGACCAATAATTCGTAGATATACGTGACACCTACCACCCCGCACTGGCCCACGTGGTAGATTATGGCCCTCTCACTGAGAGGAGGCCTATGTCCCAACAGTGGGAACTGTAAAGGCTGATTCTGAGATTAGAGACGAACCTACAAGGAACTTAATAACGAAGTGTCATCACATCGCATGACCTAAGTAAAACAGTCTGACCATAATGGAGAATCGTTCAAAATAAAAAGAAAGAAAGCGATTAAGCTTTGCTAAAATAGTATCTATGTGTAAATTCATAACGGTTGCATGAAGATATTTTAATAAGCGTATTAAATAATTCCCTGCGATTTGATCCACATTTTTGTCTGCAGCCATTGTTACAGCTTACCCTTGAAGACTGCCGAACAATAAGATCACTCCTCCGAGCGTTGCGTCATTTTTCTAAGTATATACCTGTGAATTAGGCAACTTCAGATTTTAATTGATACGGTACTGACTTTGAAATTATTATTATTAATTAGAGTATGATGAAATATATCTCTTTTTGTCTTAAGCCTGGATTCTAGAATGATGTTTAGTTTTGTACTTATCTCGTATGAGAACTGACAGATTATCTTCATTCAAATCTAAATTCATGACTGAATTGTTTGCATTATATTTGCAGACCATCATCATCTGCCTAGCCTTTTCCCAACTATGTTGGGGTCGGGTTCCAGTGTAACCGGATGCAGCTGAATTCCAGTATTTTTCATGGAGCGACTGCCTATCTGATCTCCACAACCCAGTAACTGGGTAATACGATACCCCTTGGTAGGACTGGTGGTCAGACTTTCGGGCTTCTGACTACCCGTAACGAATTTCATACAAATTCAAATACTTACCCACATATTTTATATCAAGATTCAACTCGTCAGTTTATTTATACAAATAAATATAATTGAAGTGTCTGTACGTAATGTCAAAATAACAGTTTTTTACCAAATGCATATGAAAGCATATACGGTATTTAAAAAAAAACTTTTTTTTAAATGTTTGTCTGTATATCTGTTTGTTCCGGAAACGGCTGGACCGATTTTACGATAATTTCTCTGGCAGATGGCTGATGTTATAAGGAGTAACTTAGGCTACTTTTATTTTAGAAAAAATAAGGAGGGTTATGTGCAAAAAAAAATAAAACCATTGGAAATACACATCCACGCGGGCGAAACCTAGAGCAGCAGCTAGTCAAACCTAAATACTTACAGCAGTACCTTTAAGACCATCAGAAGAGAAGTTAAAGAGAAAAAATTAAGTAAAATACTATCAACAACACTGTCCTTGCTCTATCTAACCCTTTGAAATACAAGCGCAATGTTATTGAAAATTAACAAAAATAACACCTCACAGTCAATAAAAACTTTCCACAAACGAAACAACGACGAAAATGAGCAAAAAGAAGAAAAACAGCATCATAGAGAAACAGGTATGCCATTAGATACACCCAGATGCATCTTGTACGTGACCCCACTCCAATCTCGTGCTGAAATATTGAAGTCGCACGAGTCGACGACTTTCAAAGACAAAAGACTTTTACCGCCATCGAGGCGTCGGCAGCGACTTCAATCCGGACAAGTGGTTTTTTAGGAGCTTAAGATGAGGATTGGACACGAATGGAGGATGACGTTTCTTTTGATGGGTTTAAAGTTTAAAGGAAAGATTTTAGAATGGCTTGATGATAGCGAAAGAGTTAACTTTGATTAAAAGAATATTAAGTATGGTAGTTTTATCAGCAGATTGAGCGCTATGCGCCCCATATCACCATGAGCTCGAAAGACAATGCATGTACCAGAGTCAAGGGAAAACTGTAGATGGTTAGTTTTGTCTTGTCAAAACAAAAAAGTTTTGTTGTGATTGTGCCTGCCACCATTGTTTGCATAGATATTAGCCTGTCTATCCTTCTATCCTAAAGACAGTCTTGTCTCATTTCTGCGCACAGACATAATATTACTTGTATCATTCATCACACTACAAAGACCAGTTGTTTATCTTAAAGAAATCACGAAAAACAGAACACCAAACAAACTCTATTTTTAGCCCAGATTCACAATAAAATCTCGACACATAGTTTACAAATACTAGTGCCGAGGAATCCTGGTTAAAAGCAAGGAGTGGGCGGCGTCTATTTATATCTAGAACCAAACGACTTGACTAAGAAAACACAGACATAAGTCTAGGATGAACCGCAAACAAGACCACATTAATTCGAGATAAGACAGTTTTAGTGGGTCTGTTTTAACTCGGCAAGGTTGAAATGTTCAACCAAGGATATTGTATGTGCAAATGCAGTTAGGAAGAAATAGATGACTTCATTACGTGTAATTTGAAAGTTGAAGATAAAAGATTTAATTTTGTATGTTTTGGTTAAGGCTACGTGGGAGGTTTATGACGTTTTCAAGGTTTAGCATCTTTACGGAAATCGTTTGGAGATGCATATCGCCATTTTAGCTCTACCTAGCTCAGTGATAGTGACGTTACCTGTCTTATTTAGGTGTGTTATAGTAACGATCGGTAAGCGCTAAATCGAGAAGCAAGTTATACTTTTACAACAACATTATATTGCATTGTTCATAATACTGTCCATAGGCTTTCTTGCCCGTTCTTCTCCATAGACATCTATGTTTTGGCAACTAGCTTCAACTGTCTGATTAACTGATCGATTCCTTGACAGTTCAAAAGTGCCTGTAAATATTTTTTTTAAATTGCTGAATGGACCTGCTCTAAAACCATCCTACTGGTCTTTTGGAGATTCAGCGTCTACACCTGTTTGATTCAGCAGGTACTTTAGAATTCAGTCTTAGAGAAGCTGCTATCATTGAAAACAAGCTCCTAATTTGTGCAACCGGTTCCGTAATATTGTTAGATAAGAAACTTGAACACACCCAGTTTATTACCTTCGTAAGGTTGAACCACTTCCGTTGTAAACAATTTGTAAGTTGTTTGTGTTTCTGCACGTTCAACGCGCGTGTTTTTCTTCGTTATAAAGTAGTTGAAAGGAAAATCCGACTACAAAGTGGTTGCGTAATGGTGTTCAGTAAGTAAGCTGGATCATGATCCGTCTAGCTAGATTGCTTTTATGTTTGATATAGGGCTGATTAAGAGCGTTTACGCCATACGGCATTTCATACAAACTTACGAGCTCTTATTTTTCAAAATGAATCAACTGATTTTTATGAAACTTCATAAGCGTAAGCAGGACACAAAGGTCTAAAAAGTTAGTAGAGAACATTTTCGAAATTATTCTTATTTAAAAAGAGATAACTAAAAATCTCTGTATCTATGGAAAATTTAAGATCGGTTTAATTTGTCTGTAACACTATTTTTCGAAAATGTTCTTAAGTAACTTTTTAGACCTTTGTATCCTGCTTATGCGTAAGAAGTTTCATTACAATCGGTTCATTCATTTAGAAAAACAAGGGTTTGAAAGTTTGTATGAAATGCCGTACGTCGTAAGCGCTCTTAATCCAACGCCAGATAATGTTATCGGAGGAATCATTTTGAATTTTTGACAGTTCATCCATACAAAAACTGTCAGACGTCAATTTTATTCCACGAATAAAAATTATCTGTCTTATCTTATCGGTTGAAAAATCAGACATTAGACTGAACAAATGATTATTAGGTTCAGGCAAGATCAGCCTAATTGCTGATCCATTGCTTCATATGTTCGAAAAATTTGTTTGCTCAACAAGTAATTAACGCTATGAATGTTGTTAAACTGTTAAAATGAACTGTCAAACTGATAGTGTGTTACGCAACTATTCCGCTGGTATTATTCTGGTTTCTAAATAAGTTCAGTTCTTGTCTTGTCTACCCGCATACGTAGGCAAACTACAGCAGATTTTAAGCGTACTATTACTTCGATCCATTTTGAAATTATCCATCATCGATGATAAGGTAGGTCTCTCTAAGGATGGTAACGGTGCTCCTTCCAAGTGCAGATGGTGACCACCAGGGTGATTTTAGAGAGGTAAAAATCCCACAATCCTCGATCTTATACCCAAAGCCCAGGCCAGCCCCCGAAAACAAAGAAGAAGCTATCTCTAAGCATACATTTCTCGTTCAAATCATCCATAGCTCCATATACCCTCTTCGTAAAAAGTACCTATATTATATTAATATACATAAGTACATATTTGCTCCCATTCCCATGCCATTACTCATAACCAAGAAATATTTTAATGCACACCTAAAGCTACATCCAGCGCAATAATCCTTTAATTAGACTCACAGAAGCACGACACGAACCAACCCATTTCCAACCCTTTATTTACACAATAAGGTTGAAAATGGTTTAGCAGAATGAATGCAATTTCCTCTGCTAGGTGGCGCCACGTCCTCACGGATGCATTCTGATATTGAAGCCGGCACGTGATCGCAATAAAGCAGATGCTTCCCATAACTTGGAGGAGGATTTATTTTTGCTTTGTTTTTTGTCTGATTTCAATTGAAAATTGTCGCGAATGCTATCTTCGTTTTTCAGAGAATCTCTTGGAGAAGCAATCAAGTTAATAACGGGTAGGTTCCACCGGTGGATACTTCCAGGGTTCTATGTGCAGTCAGACTGACTAATATTTTTATTATCTACAGCATAAAGCTATTCTTATCACCGATACGAGAAAAAAAAGAGAAAAGAATTAACCCTATTCTGTCCCTTTATGAAAATATCAGTAGGTAAGTACCTATTAAACATAAGTACCTACTTGTCTGTGTGGTGCCGGACTTCAAGAATAGCACCACCCCATACTTCCCGTGGGTGTCGTAAAAGGCGACTAAGGGAGACCGGAGAATGGGCAGCAGCGTTCTCTGTGCATTACACCATCATACCATACTGCGATCGCCAACCCGCCTGCCAAGCGTGGCGATTATGGCAACCCCCCCCCCCCCCCCCCCCCCAAATTGGGGGAGGCCTATGTCCAGCAGTGGACGTCGTTCGACTGAAATGATGAACTACCTACTTAGCCAGATTCTGACGAACAATATACCCTCTAAAGGCCAGAAGCCCAATTCCCGTAATCGTTGTTAAACGATCAAAATCTAGTCGCGATCTCATCTAAGTCACAATTAATGTCAAAAATATAGGGAAATTAGAAGTATTTTTGATGATAAATCGAGACTGAGATTAGACTGTAAAAACTGGCCAAGTGCGAGTCGGACTCGCACACGAAGGGTTCCGTACCACAAGGCGAAAACGCCAAAAAAAAAACATGTTTTTTGTATGGGGGCTATATTTAAGGGGGGGGGCTCCCTTATAATATTAAAGTTAAAATACAACTGAGTATTTTGTGAATATTTCAAGTGCCTACCTGTTGCCATTTTTGATATCGAGCAAAAAAGGGCAAAAAAATCGCGTTTGTTGTATGGGAGCCCCCCTTAAATATTTAATTTATTTTGTTTTTAGTATTTGTTGTTATAGCGGCAACATAAATACATAATTTGTGAAAATTTCAACTGTCTAGCTATCGCGGTTCTTGAGATACAGCCTGGTGACAGACAGACGGACAGACGGACAGACGGACAGACGGCCAGACGGACAGACGGACAGACAGCGAAGTCTTAGTAATAGGGTTCCGTTTTTACCCTTTGGGTACGGAACCCTAAAAATTACGAGAATTACCCTTCAGTCGACGTTTGTGCAAATGGGGCTCCATCAGTCAGAACAAAATAATGGAATGACGAAATAACGAAATGGATGATTTACCAACAAAACATGGTTGGTATCGTTACAACAATATTAATATTCGTGTCTACATATACCCAAAAGTACATTTTAGTTGTCCGCTGCAGAATTAATAGCAACAAAAACAGTGAGCTGAAAGTTTTTAATACGATTTTACGAGAACCCGACGACGGGTCGTAAAAATCCCGTGTAACGATGTTTGTGAGCTGGCGAAGTTTCCACGCTACAGTGCAGGATCTAGTTATGCTGTGGCTCTTGCATTAATTGTTTTTAATAGAGAATGTTTTTTTTTTTTGAGGCTGTTAAATATTACGTAGGTGATAACGATTCACCGACAGTTGAAGATGACTATGAATCAAATTGGTATATTTTATTAGAACTAAAATTAAAGAAAAAAAAGAGAAAAGAGTATTTAAATCAAATGCTCAAGAAACCAAAGCGATAAATGCGAAAGTAAGTTTGTTTGTTACCTTTTCACGCCTAAACCACTGAACCGATCATCCTGAAATTTAGCATAAGTATACGTTGTCAGGTGTACAGAAACGGACATAGGGTACCTTCCATCCCGAAAAAAAGTGCAGTTCCCGAGGAAAACAACAATAACGTTATTATGATAATAGATGGCGCCACGTGTCTTTCGAATCAAAAACGTGACAACGTCTGTCGGGTCAGCTAGTGTGTTATAAATAAGACATCTCAAACATGTAGTACCATTCGGCTCTACGTTCACACTCAATGATTCAGACATCCAGGTTTCAGACTGCCTATGACAACAGTTTTAAGTACCTTTACAAAGAAGGGAATCACAAAATCGCTGTAAGCTTTTAAATTCTACCACTGCAGCTTTTTTATCTACGTTGACAACGGATGTTGTTTTCTCAGCCTTGCATAGCTGTTATGTTCATAGAACTAGCGTTTCTAATACGTCATGCTATAATATGAAATCAGCGATGAATAGATAAAATGGATTATGTCAAGACCACGTACTTACAGACGCCAGCACATCAAGCTCTCTCTCGCCAGCAAATCTGTCAAATTTCTTTAATAGATTGCCAACTTTATCGCTAAAGCATAAGGTTCAAAGTTGATTGGGAAAATTTTACAGTTTCGGGTACTAGAATCTTTTGGCGCGTGGCCAAAATTGGAACGGTCGCCGCCATCTTTTCTTTAAAATTTCTGTGAAAATTTCACAAATGTTTACCAACAACTTGAGCGGTGGTGGCCGAGTGGTAACGGCTGTGACTTACTAGTTGTAGGTCGTAGGTTCGAACCCAGACAGGCGCTTTACTTTGTGTAAATAATTTCATCACCACTGCTCTCGAAACGGTGAAGGAAGGAAAACGTCGTGATGAAACCGGCATGTCCTAGAACCAAAAGAATCGAAGATGGGGGCCGCAATCCACCGCGGGGTGGATTGCGGCCCACTCGCTCTCACAGGGAGAAGGCCTGTGTCCCAGTAGTGGGAACAGTGTTAACGCCGATTTTGCTATGATGGATACGCTTACCAACAACGACCCCCTTTGTCATTCAGGCAGCAAAATATCCTTATAACACTCTAGTAATAGATATACGGGCTGGTGTTCGCAACTCCACGTCATAACATATAATTTGAGTAAAAGAACTCAAGTATCATCATTATCATTTCAACCGAAAAACATCCATTGCTGGACGGCATGCTCTATGCGTTTTACTTTACTGATTGTTTTAGAATCAGTTTATGAGGAAACTTAAGTTAGGTAAACGATTTGCACAGGTTGCGATGGTGCTCTTCTTAGATGTTATATATTTTTGAGCCAAATAGATGGCCACGTTGTTTGCGGCAGGTGCAAGCGAACGGGCACTTAGGGCACTGCAGCCATTCGGAGATGGTCTGATTAGAGGCACCGCACTTGCACTGGGTATTGGATGGGTCAGCAATAGGTTCAAGTAAGTTGCAAATGTTTCGCTATTTTGGAAACAGGAATGATTATTCTTTCGCTCACCGATGCATAGGTAGTTAATACGAACAAGTGCGGTGCCAATAAATATGGCAAACACCCGAAAACTGTGCTATATCAACTCTTGCACTAGTTTTTAGTCAGTACTGTTTAAAATTTTAACACAAATCGCCGAAATTGGTACAAGTTTCAGCTAAAGGCCGGCTTTACGAACATCTTGAGTTATTTGTTTTCAGTTTTCAGTGCATAGAAACACGCCGCAGTGCAGCGTTATTATCTTGAAGAACGGATGTTGCTCTGTTTGCTAGTGGCGTGTGTACTGTGTGGTGATGCCATAAAACCAGCGAGTGTATAGCAAGAGACTACAGCTGGAAAATATGTAGGTGTTATGAAAACTGTCTCTACATAAAATAATGATGATCTATCCTCAAACCTAACCTTCCCTCTATTTTCTTCGATGATATTTCAATAAAATTTTAATAATGTTATTTAACCGGTTGAATGCCGTAATTACGGAAACAATTAAAAAGTCATTATGTCATGCGTGGATCCACGTTCAGAAGGGTTGAACATTGTTGGGAAAGTGGTGAGATATGAAGGTGAAACCCACTTAATACAGATGAATGTGTTACTAATTCCCTACAGTGAGTAATTGCGTAAGAATTTAACCTGAACAGGGTTTGTTTACATTTTAGTTATTTAAACTATCCTATGTCCTTCCCCGGGATGCAATCTACCTCTCTGCCAAATCTTATCGAAATCCGTTCCGTGGTTTAGGCGTGAAAAGGTAATATACAGACAGGCAGAGTTACTTTCGAATTTATAATATTAGTAGGTATGGATTTTTGGAACGGACCATATTATATATATAATTATATAAAATGGACCTCGTCGTTTCAGCCGATAGACGTCCACTGCTAGACTTAGGCCTCCCCCAATTTTTGGGGGGGTTTGCCATAATCGCCACGCTTGGCAGGCGGGTTGGCGATCGCAGTATGGTATGATGTTGGGAAAATGGACCTAGGTAGGTCCATTTCCTACATTAATCCCTTAAACGATTTTATAAAGTTTAGTAACTAGGTCGAGGTATTATATCAGACTAAAAATACCACATTATAATATTGTCGAAACGTTACTATTTTGTCGCCTTTCAAAAATAAATAGTAAATTGTCGCGGCTGTTTGTAACATTAAGCTAAATGATGAATTTCATAGTGAGACACAGTGAGATCAATTAATTGTCCCACTGTAAAATTCATCGTATGGGGAACCGCTGTCAGTTTATGCCTTCCGCCATACTACAGCGCTATTATCCACATCGGCAGCGGATGTTGCTCTGTTCACTGTTGCGTGTGCATCGTGAGGCCACTAGACAAGCGGTTTTTTGTCTAACACACTGTTTTCAGGAAAAAAATAATTGGACCAAATGTCTAGTTGATTTATTTATTGAGTGTAATTGCTCGCTGTTTTGTTGTCATGTCAAAGATTTTTATTGCAATGAATGACTGAAGTAGGTGAGTGCTCGAAAGTATTAATTAATTGTTTTGTGTGATATTTAGTTTAAATTATTAAGAGCCTAAATAAAGTGAAGGCATCTCGTAATTAAAAAACTTTTACTTAGTCACAATCTCATCTCAGAGACAATCAATGTCAAAAGTTTGTCAAAAATGTAGGGAAATTAGAGGTATTTTAGAATAGAATAGAATAGAACAGAATAGAATAGAATAGAATCGAATAGAATAGAATAGAATAGAATAGAATAGAATAGAATAGAATAGAATAGAATAGAATAGAATAGAATAGAATAGAATAGAATAGAATAGAATAGAATAGAATAGAATAGAATAGAATAGAATAGAATAGAATAGAATAGAATAGAATAGAATAGAATAGAATAGAATAGATCTATAATCTATTCTAAATATAAGAATATAGTCTATTCTATTCTATAGAGGTATTTTTGACAGATTGAGACTGAGATCAGACTGTGAATGCATACTTAAAATCACGAGAATCGCCACTCTATTTTTCATAGTTTCGTAGTACTGAATATTTAATCATTGATTAAAATTGAAAAAAACACTAACTCGGGCCGTGAGGTCCGAGTGCTCATGGTCTTTTAAAAAAAAGTTCGAAACGGCTGGTTGACACTTCCCGTGACCCAAGGGCTGGCTTTCACCTCCTTCTGCGAAGCAGTCAAGCTAGCGAAGGAGGTGGCGGGACGGCTCAGGGAGAGAGCCTCCCGTCCCAGCCGCCGCAGGAGACGCTCCGGGCGTCGGGAGCCGCGTGACGACTCCCGGCCACCGTAGGCGCGGGCCTGCGGGCGGAGAGTAATGGGTAGCTCACCGTCCGATCAGGACCAGGCCCGTGCCGGACGGCGCGTACGTGTTCCACGCGCGCCTCAAAGAGAGGTCAGCATCGAGGAGGGGCCCCCTTAGGGCCGAAGCCTGCCGGGTCAGCGGGATTGTCCGAAAGGGTTACCGCTGGCCCGGAACATAAAGGGCAAAGGAAGGAACACGGGTGAGTTTTAGTCAGTAAGAGTCTGACACTCCCTTCCGCTCCATCCAGAGCGGGTGGAGTCATTTGATGATTTCATATCCGCAAAAAAAAAGGGCTGGCTTTTACCTTGGCCAGAGGCTAAGCATCGCCATACAACGTGGTAATGCCGCCAGTCTCTTGGGTACATTACCAGTCGACAGCGATACGGATGAGTTTTTCGACGCTATTTTCTAGTTTCTGTATAGTTTTAGTTAAGTTAGAATTTCATTTTGTTATTTTTACCTGTCTAAATAAATAAATATGAATTACCTACAAAAAAAAACCTCTTCATTAGATATATTATATAATTATATTAAGGCTGATTTTTCAACCGAAAGGTATTTTTTTTATATTTTTTTTTATTGACGCCTGACAGATTTTGTATGGAGGAACTGTCAAAAATTCAAAATTATTCTTCGGATAATATTATCTGGCGTTGGAAAAATCAACCCTTAGTAAAATTTGATTCTATTAACATGAGACAAAATAAATAATCTAAAGTTTCTTGACTCTGTTAAGAGCGGGTCTCTCCATTTTAAATCTTATTCAACCAAATCAGACCCAAAAAAATTATACCATTCGTCCGAAAAACATGAAATGCACTAGTCCTCCACTATGATAGCGAGCACTCAGCCTCGAATGCACCGGATCGATGCAGCGACTGCGCACTACACGGGTCGATGCACCCATCTCTGTGACGTAACAACACACGTCACCGACACGAATTGGGACAGAAAGACCACTTGAGCGCAGACTGCGATATATGCTAATGCAGTTGTGATTGATTTGGGTTCGAAATGCATTTGCAGCTTTTAAGATTACACAATAAAGGTAAGTTGGCCTATTTAAATAAAATGTTAAATTTAAACATCGTAATAGCCGCACAGGTCGATCGATCAGGTTAAGCTACGCTTGCCGCGGTTGGTCCGTGGATGGGTGACCATCTTTACATATAAAGACCTCTCCGTGTCTCGGAAAGCACGTTAAGCCGTTGGTCCCGGCTGTCATTTGTGGACGTTTGATAGTCGTTACAAGTAGTCAGACGCTCGAAAGTCTGACAACCAGTCTTACCAAGGGTATCGTATTACCCAGTAACTGGGTTGTGGAGGTTAGATAGGCAGTTGCTCCATGTAAAACACTGGTATTCAGCTGCATCCCGTTAGACTGGAAGCCGACCCCAACATAGTCGGGAAAAGGCTAGGCAGATGATGATTAAATGTTAACATAGACATCGACTGGAAGACCACGTCAAAACATGGATTGATTTAAAACACATTTGCTGTATTTAAGACTACAAAATGGTGGTAAACTTGGCTATTCAAAGAAATGTTACAAACATTAGGCATGGTCCCCAGCAAATCAAAAAGGATCGTCACATGACTAACGGCAACAAGATAGAGGTGGCGAGATGAATATCATTACTTTAAGAAGGACTGGACCTTTTGGAGGAGTGGAGCAGGACATTGCGTCGCAGTCGGACACTTCAGGGTTTTTAATATAAAATCTTCGGTTGACTAAGGGCCTAAGACTAAGGGTTTTGCGGTTTAAAAGCTTTTGTATAAGAAATTTGTCAAACTGCCACATGTATTCTCCAGATAATAGTT
Organism: Mesoligia furuncula; assembly: GCA_916614155.1. Taxonomy (NCBI): domain Eukaryota; kingdom Metazoa; phylum Arthropoda; class Insecta; order Lepidoptera; family Noctuidae; genus Mesoligia; species Mesoligia furuncula. Next base: position 2,153,355 of record OU744791.1, on the reverse strand, counting down.
ATCTGCATAAGCAAAAGCAAATTTAACCTTTAATGTTTCCACTGTCTTCTCGAGGTGAGAGGGAGTGGGCCGTAATCCACCACGCGAGCCCAGTGCGAGTTGGTAGATGTCACATGTCTTCGAATTTTTAGTTCTAGGACATGCCGGTCCTCAAGATGTTTGCCTTCACCGTTTTAAAATCAGAGGTGATGAAATAATTTACAAAATGTAAAGCGCCAGTCTGGGTTCGAACCTACGACTTACAACTCGTAAGTCGCGGCCGTTATCACTGTGCCAACACTGCTCTCAAAAAAGTTATCTGACTCTTGAAAAGTTTGCCCTAAATACGTGTTGGGAAATGGTTATTTTTAAACACGACAACCTAAGTTACCATTCACGAGCAGTTAAGTAAAATGGTTGACCACTATGCTACATTGCTAAAGGTGAAAGCGCAGTGGTAGACAGCGAAATTCAAATTTTCTTATGTTTTTCGCAATTTGCAGGTCAGGTGTCAGATTGCATCTTGATCAAAATATGATTTGCAGGTCAGGTGTCAGATTGCATCTTGATCAAAATATGATTTGCGACTATAATAGATATGTACTTACAGAATTATAGTCATTAAAACCTGTAAATTCGATAAATACGTACCTGAGATAGTCGCGAATCATATTTTGATCAAGATACAACCTGACACTGACCTGAAAATTACAAAAACCGTAAGAAAAATTGAATTTCGCGGGCTATAACTGCGCATTTAACTCCTAACGAAGCAATTTCAGCAATTGTCATAGATGCAAGCACTCGTCTGAATACGTGCACGTGAGCCTGTTGATTGCCCCAATTAGGACGCACAGTGGAACTTCGGCGCTAATCCATATCGTGTCACCAGCCGAATGTTGAGCTAGGTTAGGAATGAGGAATGTCTGATTGCTCCTCTCGCTCTGATGGAGTTATACTTTGATAGGTTTAATCCGATTTGTATGCAGTTGTGTTTCTATCTTTGGATTTTATTCTTAAGGGATTTGCAGGATTAATGAGCGGTATGAAGTATCAATGCGAAATTCGACATTCAATAAATTAGATGAAAGATTTTGCGAGGCTTTATATTTTACATAAAAAAAAGATGATTTCCGACAGGATTATTTCTTCAAAGAATGGATAATCCTAAACCGACTTCAGCCTTCGAGATAATGGATAATACCCTTCTTTGCAAAAAATAGAGCATTCATTAATATCTTCACTCAATCATTTTTCAGATTAGCCAAAGTACATACATCTTTTACGGGGTACTGTGTTAAATGTTACATTAAAATACCTTGTGATATACAGGGTTATTGGTAAAACATTAACAACCTCCTAAGAGGTCATTGGTCATATGGGACCAAACCTGATATCGCGAAAAAAAAATCAGCTGTTCCCTACATTTTGACCAGTTATACGAACATAAATGTAGGGAACAGCTGATTTTTTTTTCGCGATTTCTGGTTTGTTCCCATAGTAAAATTTGTTAATAATGATTAGTACAATGACCTCATAAGAGGTTGTTAATGTTTTACCAATAACCCTGTATTGTAATTAAATGAAAGAAAATTTAAAACTCACATTAAACGTACACTTTGTAAACAAGCATACTATAAATTAGAAGATTATATCCAACATAAGAACGCTTTGAAACATGCTGGTCCTCCACAGGACAATCTAGTTTAAAATTTGTTCTTTTTTTTGACCTTGATTTACATTCTGTAATTACTTTAACTCACACCCTGACTTATAACATGTTAATATTTTTTATATTTTTTAAATGAAAATCCTACCTACTTTTACCACATTTGTAAATATGTGAGCACCATGTATTTATCAGATAGGTAATTAATTTATATGTCATGGTTTCATTTTGAATTCTTTTACCTATTGTGGCATAGTAGTTAATTCTATTTTAGGTGCATCGTCTTCACATATAATTATATAATTAATGTATGCAAAATATTGTAAAACATTTTAAAAGTGTAACGGTGGAGTTTCTTGCCCATTTTTTTCCATACGAAAACTACGTTTTGGAAGGGGCGACTAGGATCAATTCTATTTTATTGACATTTTTGACGTTCAAACGTGCCTTTTATGTGCCTATTTGAAATAAATGCTTTGACTTTGACACTCATAATTAATTTCATTTATATCGGTCCAAAAGTCTCGCAGATCTTATCCTCCCAATCGTTTTGGGGTTTACGCAGTATGTCTTGTTTTTTCTCATCTCAATTAGCCGTCGTATTATTTTCTGTGTAAGCAAACTGAAGCAGTAACATACTCGTACTAACACAAGAAGCAAAAAAAATTCAACTAATGACTGCACGTGCACGGACTAATTACGGAAAAAAAAACAATATTGGTTGAAGGGGGCACAACTTATCATTCTCCTGCCCTTATCAAAATTTATTTGTGGTTGGCGCAACATGTCTTTTTCTTCCATACTTCTCTATTAGTCGTCATCTCGGTAGTCACCCCCTTTCTAACCATAACATCATTCACACATTCCATCCATCGTTTCTATGGTCTTCCCCTACTCTTATAGCCATCGACATCCATACTCAAAACTCTCCTCACGACATTTTCCTCATTTCTACGTAACACATACCATGACAACCGATTCCCACGCAACTTTTCAGTTACCGGTGCCACTTTCAAACTTCCTCTTATGTACTCATTTCTTATTCTATCCATTCGTGTAATACCACACATCCCTCTTAGCATTCTCATCTCTGCTGCATGCAATCGCCTTTCATTCATCCCTTTTGTGGCCCAACATTCTGATCCATAGAAGACAGCAGGTCTAATAATGGTTTTATATATCTTCCCCCTAAGTTTAAGGGGAATGCGGGAGTCGCAGATTGTTCCCGTGACCTGCCGCCATTTCATCCATCCAGTGTTAATTCTGTGCTTAACCGTCCGATCTACTTCGCCATCGCTTTGCACGAGTTGAAGGGGGCACAACTGTTTAATGATTTACCGGAGGATTTAAAGCGGTGTGAACCATATTTAAGGCAAAACTTAAGAAACATGTAGGTGTGTACCCTGTAAAGTCGACAACGCCTATTATTATATATCATTTAGATATAGGTAAGCACTTTGTATCTCATTTTAAGTGAACTATGTTATTTAAGTTCAGAAGAGAAATAAATATCTTTAACCTTTTAACCGCTTGTGTCGCAATTATGGGACACATATTTCCGTGCCCTTACCGCTCGTATCGTATTTCTGCGACAGAGAACATGCATGATTTTTTCGTTCTATTCAACGATTGCTCCTCCTTATTTGTTGTAGGTATTATTTTATCGATTTAAGTTTTAAGCTGCATCCGGTTTGACTGGAAGCCGACCCCAAAATGGTTGGGAACAGGCTAGGCAGATGATAATGATTATTTTATCGATTTGTAGCCGCGCGCTAGGGGCACGGCAATTGATATTTAGCCAAGCGCTTAAAAGGTTAAACTTATGGCAGTGGAGACCGCGTATCGGCAACCGTAGTGTGGGACACCCCCAGCTAGATAGACGGACGACCTAAAAAAGGTAGCTGGGGTAGACTGGATGCGGAAGGCGGTTGACAGGGTGTTGTGGCGCAGCCTAGAAGAGGCCTATGTCCAGCAGAGGACTGCGATAGACTGAGTTGATTGACTATTTTCTGTATTCACCTGCTTTCCGGTCATATCAACAATGACGCAGATCATCATCTGCCTAGCCTTTTCCCAACTATGTTGGGTTCGGCTTCCAATCTAACCGGACGCAGCTGATGCAACAATGACGCAGATGTCAGAATCTTAATATTATAGCTGAACTTCCTCCTTTCTGTAACCTATTAAAAAAAAACAGTGACACTCCGGGAGTACCGACAGGAAGTGAAAACAAAACACAAACAGAATACTTTGCCAACACTCACTGACATATCGGATATACCTACATTAAAACCGAGTACATCCCGAGGACAGCCGAACACATTCGAAGCGGGTATTTTTGAATCGTCTTATAAACAAAACACGCGCGTTGTCGCTTACGGTAACAGAGTGGCGCGAGTTCAATGGTATTTTCCCATCTCAGAAAATGCCGAACGTGCTTTCAGAAGTTTTCACTACAATAAACGTTCTCTTTCTGACTTACCTCCTGTTATCCAGATAGCTGTCGTATTCATCCGGTGTATTCTTCTCGTCGTGCATGTCGTAGAGATCGCTGTAAATGGCAGACTCCATCCGAGACGGATCCAAGTGGTAGTTCGGATTCTCGTACGAGAGGAGACCATTCTCTGTGGACAAATTAGGAGAAGATTAGTTTATTTGATAATTGGATGGCTGGATGATAGAGCGATCCTAAAGGGTCATCAGGATTGGATGTAATTATATATCACACTAATATTATAAAGGCGAAAGTTTGTGTGTGTGTTTTTATGTTTGTAACTTCTGCACGCTCAAACGGCTCGACCAATTTTGATAAAATTTTGTATGGAGGTATCTGACACCCTGGTACTTTTTATCCCGATATTCCCACGGGATCGACATTTACGCGGGTGAAACCGCGGGACGCAGCTAGTAGGTATATACCTTAATGAGGCGGTTTGGAAGATACAACGTGGGTTGGCCTCAAGGTGGACCGATGACCTGGTGAAGGCCACAGGAATCCGCTAGATGGACAGTGGACCGGTCGGTGTTGTGACGCTTGGTGAAGGTCTATTTCCAGAAATGGCCGGAAATAGGACTGGGGCTAATTGGTCTGGTCGGCAGTCGATGTGGCGAATGTTAGGGGTAAGCCTACTTAGGCTTACCCCTAACATACCGGCAGGCCTGTACTTACAGGCCTGCCGGGTCAGCGGGATTGTCCGAAAGGGTTACCGCTGGCCCGGAACATAAAGGGCTAAGGAAGGAACACGGGTGGGTTTTAGTCAGTAAGAGTCTGACACTCCCTTCTGCTCCACCCAGAGCGGGAGGAGTCATTTGATGAATTCCCATCCACAAAAAAAAAAAAGCCTAAGTACAGGAGTTGGACGTCTTTTTGCTGATAACTGTAGCTGATCTCTCGTCTTTCCTTTTCACAATATTTAATTTCTATCGACCATGCAGCCAAATGCAAATGCAATCTGTTTAAAGTTTTTACGTAGATAAGGTAAAGAAGATTTACGCAACAACTACTACCATTTATTTTTAAAAGCATTTGTGCCTGATTGAAAGATCTGCTATCAGCCATTATAATACGTTGACTGTCTAGCTCGTGCTGGCTTTCTAGAAAATAAAACGACATCTGACTCGTCTAGAAAATAAAACGACAATGCACGGAGATTATCTAATGGAAATGCGAAGATTATACTACTGTTTAGGTATTGACTTTCTTAGTGTTTTGAAAACAATTAAAATTAAAAACTAGTTGACCGGCAAACTTCGTGCCGCCTCAGAATCAATAAAAACGAATGTATGAGAAAATGAATAATCTTCATAATTTTTTATTTCGTGACTTTTTTTCCCCGTTTTTATGGTTATTCTGCTATTCGGGGCGGAGAGAAATCCAACAAATTAAAGATCATAAAATTCGGTCCAGCCGTTCTTGAGTTTTAATTGTGTAACTAACCCGACTTTGTTTTATTTATATAGAAGATATAACCTACAACAACCCTATAAATATTATACAGGGCTTGTTTTAGATAAAAATTTACCTCATACTGGTTACGGCATAAATACAATATTTCCAAGAAAAAACGTGAAAATTTTGCTTTTTATTAAATTTTACTCTTCATCCACTATTTACATTACAACCTCTTAAAGTTGTTACCTACTGTAAGTTATCGAAGACGTCATTAACTACATCTTTTTTGGATTTATGTTCGAAAAATTTCTAAGACCTCTTAAACACCTAATATTTCAGCCTTATTTAATCACAATTTTTTTTGTAAAACATGTCGTCCCGAAAAACTGCCACAAGTTTCGTTCTAGTTCGCCGAGGGCCGCACTTGGCAGGCCTCATCGTAACCAGAGCCGAAGCCGTAATAATAGCTGACTATAACCCCCCCACTCCCCCTCCTTCATCAACATATTGTGTCCGTGTAGACGTAGTACGTTGTAATTTCTGTCATCGCGATGTGACTATTATTTATGATTGATTGAGTGAGAGTGAGTGATGTGTTGTCTATCAATAGGTATAATTATGTATATAAAATTCAAAGTCCTGATTGACTGATATATCAACGCGCAACCTAAACCGCTGGTCCTAGAGACATGAAATTTGGAGGGTATGTTCCTTGTAAAGAGTAGGTAGGTAGGTAGTAGGTACTAACTAAGGATTTTTCGTAATTCCACTCATAAGAGGGTGAATAGGGGAAGGGAGAAATATCACGCTAGTAGAGCATATAAATAATTATATTTAGATAAATGTAATAGGATTAATCCTTTTATTACCTATAGCGTTTACAGGCACTTTATGCGCAATACCTTTACAGGTTTTTTGGGTCAATTTAGTAAAGCTACAAAAACTATACAGAATGTCTAGGTACAATACGATTAGCCTGTCCTCCATCTGTCCTCACGAAATTAAAAACAGAATAGATGTAAATAATGTAGGTAGGTAGGTAAGCTTTTAAACTGAAGCAACGAAAACCGCTTTAGAAAAACCTCGCCTGGCCCGTGGGAATAAGTACCTCATTTATAAAAGAAAAATACATAAATGTTGTTAAGACGAAAGCTAAAGAAAGAAAAATCATATTATAATAGGTAAACATACAACCGAACCTGCGAATTGCAAAAAACGTAAGAAAAATTGAATTTCACGGGTTAATTTAGCGCATCCTTCTGAAATTAGTTGACAATTAAACAGCGTACTTTAAATGGCAAATTATAAGCTAGAAACCAAAACCTTAAAGTCACCTAAAAGACACTTTAACTAAAACACCTAAATTGATTCCACTCGTGACCTACAAAAGCCTGGATTCTCTTTGTAATAGATTGTAAGCGCCCGCTTAGGTAGATGTCTGACCCATTTAGCTAGCAGAATCTCGAGACTATTAGCGAATCTAAACGTTTTAGTGACGCTTCGAGACGGTAGAGAATCTTCCGTAAAAGGCTAACCACACAGATGCGGGTGCGACTTTGACATCGGAATTTCTCACATCGGACGTTGCACTTTTTATTTTTGTTTTTATCTGATGTACGACTATTATCTGAGAGGGGCCCGTAGCTAAATAATAACAGCCACACAGGTCGATCGATCAGGTTAAGCTACGCTTGCCGCGTTTGGTCTATGCCTCGTAACCCATCCGTGCCTCGGAAAGCACGTTAAGCCGTTGCAATGGGGCGCGTACGTGTTCCACGCGCGCCTCAAAGAGATGTCAGCATCGAGGACCCGGCAGGCTTCGGCCCTAAGGGGGCCCCCCTTAGGGCCGAAGCCTGCCGGGTCAGCGGGATTGTCCGAAAGGGTTACCACTGGCCCGGAACATAAAGGGCTAAGGAAGGAACACGGGTGGGTTTTAGTCAGTAAGAGTCTGACACTCCCTTCCGCTCCACCCAGAGCGGGAAGAGTCATTTGATGATTTTCCATCCAAAAAAAAAAAAGCCGTTGCAATGGTCCCGGCTATCATTCGTGGATCTTTGACAGTCGTTACGGTTAGTCAGAAGCCCGAAAGTCTGACAACCAGTCTTACCAAGGGGGTTCGTATTACCCAGTAAATGGCTTGTGGAGATCAGATAGGCAGTCGCACCATGTAAAATACTGGTATTCAGCTGCATCCGGTTAGACTGGAAGCCGACCCCAACATAGTTGGGACAAGGCTAGGCAGATGGTACTTAACGTACGACTATTATCTGACTATTTGGTGTATTGTGTGTCTTTTAGTCTGTGCTAAATAAATGTATTTTCTTTCTTTTCTTTCTTGTTATATTTATACAGGGTCAATTAAATTAGGTGGCAAAACTCCGCCGAAGCGATGGGTCAATCTAATGACGATAAAACAATAAAAAAAAACTCTTATATGAGTAACGACAGCTGAATACTGAGGCCGGTACGAGTATATCCTTCGTAGAGTTAGGTATAACCAGGCAACCAGTCTCATTTTTAAACTGGCTCTGGCTAATTTTACCACCACAGCAGATTCGATGTTGTAATGGTTCCCGTGTAAACCCGTATCCCTCTTTTTCAGCTAAGGGCATCCTTTGCTGAGAAAAGGAATGATGCCCCCATTCCTTTTCTCTGCAAAGGATGCCAAACACGGAATACAAAAGCACTTACCTATTTCCTTTTACCAATATCATAAAACAGTAGACATTCAAGCAAATATCCATTTATTTTCAAACGGCAACAAGAGAAAGTAGAAAACTTCAATAAAATATACGTTTGAAAGGCATTAGGTAGCCATTACATTCGATGTCTGGATGACCTCAGTATCATATATGTCGGAAACGTCATTAGTACGGGAGCTGACTTGACAACCGGAATCGGAACGCTAGCGCCATCTGGTGGCGCTTGACAGAGTCTGGCCTTAATTCGTGGGGGGTCGGCGCTGGAGGACAGCGCGACAGGAGAAGACGGATGCGAGCTCTCTTGGACATTGGACATCGGCTGATAATAACTAGACACACTATACTTTCCCCTATATGTTTAGCAGATTGACACACGAGGTAAAACCGTGGCGTGTACAGCCATTTCTTATGACATGAATGACAGTTGTAATTTAATTATACGAACAATAGTTATTTAGTAACTTTACTAAACAATCTGATTCCGTGACTGTAAATTTTATATGAAGCCACGTGTGATGACGCGACGCGCCTCATGAAGTAACCGCGATTTAGCATATTATGCGACAAGTCGAGCCTGTGTGGTAGGAACCTTACAGCCTTAGTGACGTTAGAATCTTATCTGAGACTAACTTTATCGTGAGTTGTTGCCGATTCAAGTTTGAGGCAATTTGGCCAAGTTTTTAATAGTAAACTAGCAGCGCCCCGCGGTTTCGCCCGCATAAGTGTCGATCCCTTGGGAATATCGGGATAAAAACTATTCTATGTCCTTTCCCGGGGTGCAATCTATCTCTCTGCCAAATTTTATCGAAATCCGTTCAGTGGTTTAGGCGTGAAAAGGTAACATACAGATAGACAGACAGACGGAGTTACTTTCGAATTTATAATACCAGCTTCCGCCCGCGGCTTCGCCTGCGAGGTATGTCGATAAAAACTATCCTATGTCCGTCCCCTGGATGCAATCTATCTTTCTGCCAAATGTTATCGAAATCAGTTCAGTGGTTTAGGCGTCAAAATGTAACATACAGACAGACAGAGTTTTTTTTTTTTTTTTTTGCGGATGGGAAATCATCAAATGACTCCTCCCGCTCTGGGTGGAGCGGAAGGGAGTGTCAGACTCTTACTGACTAAAACCCACCCGTGTTCCTTCCTTAGCCCTTTATGTTCCGGGCCAGCGGTAACCCTTTCGGACAATCCCGCTGACCCGGCAGGCTTCGGCCCTAAGGGGCCCCTCCTCGATGCTGACATCTCTTTGAGGCGCGCGTGGAACACGTACGCGCCGTCCGGAACGGGCCTGGTCCTGATCGGACGGTGAGCTACCCATTACTCACCGCCCGCAGGCCCGCGCCTACGAGGCTCTCTCCCTGAAAGACAGAGTTACTTTCGAATTTATAATATTAGTATGGATTAGTACGGATGTGTCTAGTTTTAAAGGTTGTAGGATCTATTCAAATGGCGAGGAATGGCGCTTAGGTTTAGGGCGTCAGTTTGTACTTATTCCTTCTATGGTCATGTTAAACTAGTAACTACAAGTTCAACGGCCCTAGGTCCCTGTTCATGGATCGACAACATCAATTATAGAAATGTAATGGGAAATTATTTGTCAGATTAAGATAACCGAAACTTAACAGGAGGCGGTGACACAAGGTAAGTCATAAGTCATATTTTATTCATTTGTTGAACATAGGTACAGTCAACAAAAGAGATAAGTATGCAGAATTGTCGGATGCAGCTGAAGTTTAGTAAGAAACCGATGGATGTTTTCGAATAAATGTAATTTTAATAAATAAAACAAACAGCTCGTTTACTAGTCTCTTTTGTTGACTGTACAATAATAATGGTATATACAGGGTTACTGGAAAAACACCAAAAACCTCTTAAGAGGCCATTGTACTCATCATTATGAACAACTTTTACTATGGGACCAAATCTGAAATCGCGAAAAAAAAATCAGCTGTTCCCTACATTTATGTTCACTCGACAAAATGTAGGGAACAGCTGTTTTTTTTCGCGATTTCAGGATTGGTCCCATAGTAAAAGTTGTTCATAATGATGAGTACAATGACCTCTTAAGAGGTTGTTAATGTTTTACTAATAACCCTGTATATCCGACGATCCTGAATACTTATCTCTTCTGTTGACTATACAATAATAATGGAACGCTGGGGCTCTGTCTCGTACAGGGTCTTAGCATTATGCTGAGCGATGGCCGTTTTGCGTAGATGTGACGCATACTTTCTCCCAAATTGTTATTTTGTTTTATTTTTTGTTTGTGTCTTTTTTTTATGCGTCATGTTTGCCGCAAATAAACGTATTTTCTTTCTTTCTTTCGTTATATAAAGATATTAAAAGCCCCTATCCATCCATTCGTTTTTAGGATAAACAAAACCAAAACTAGAAATCTGTTTAACAGTCCACTGCAAAGCCCCAGAACATATTCCACACCACCATAATAACCAAACCATAGACAAATTGCAATCCCACTAAACAGGCTATGAAATCCGTACATTCCTATTAAATCCACCAATCGCGTTAACACGCAACGATTGCCTAAATCCCCCATCCCCCATATAATCCTCTACATCCCGTAATAGGGGGATGAGTGGATGACTACACCGAACAACTTCCAATAGGCGTTGAGAATAACCCTTGCAACGTTATTACACGAACATTATGGTCTAATAGTTACATGCGTGTATCGGGTCATTGGGGTGTGGTGTAAGTGACAAGAGAGAGCGATCTGGAAATGGTAACTTGATTGGAAATCCACATGGGTGTGCAGTTATACACTCTCCTACATTTTTGAGTTGCATTCCCTTCTTCTCCTGTTTACCTAAAATACATGTTTAAGAAAAAATACATACTAATATAAGTAAGATACATATATACAAAGTGAGATATTAAATAAACACAAACATGGCAAACTGACACACTTCACAAGTTTTGTGTATTTTATAAGATTCCTTATCTGTCTCTTAAGATACAGGTCCCCTAGCTTAAGAGGCAGGGCTCACCCAATTCATGTACAGACCTTGTGGTTACAGCACAGTTATGTAGTATCTGTTTTTACCCTTATGCCTGCTAGTTGTAATCTAATTGTACTATAACAACTACATTTTATGTATTTTCTCGTCTGTAACTTATTATTTCATCATCATCATCATCATCATTTCAGCCAAAAGACGTCCACTGCTGGACATAGGCCTCCCCCAAATGGGGGGGGGGGGGGTTTGCCATAATCGCCACGCTTGGCAGGCGGTTTGGCGATCGCAGTATGGTATGGTGGTGGAATACATAGAGAACGCTGCTACCCGTAAAAGGCGACTAAGGGGCATACCGGAGAACTTATTATTTGTATCAAATAAATTATTATTATTAAATATAGGTTACGTTTCAAAGCGATTAACTAATAAGGCTAGAGTCGTGATGTGTCATCGTGAAGTTGTAGTTTACATAATGAAATCGATGAAAATAAAGATACGGTCTTTTCTATGATTACAGGCTCTCTTTTTCGGTTTACGTTTACGTTAGAGACCAGTGGAGGCCAGTGGAAACGGCCGCGACTTACGAGTAGGTTTGCACCCAGACAGGCGCATTAGTTAGTGTAAATTTATTTGTTATCACCGCTGCCCTCAAAACGGCGAAGGAAAACATCGTGAGGAATCTAGAACCAAAAAATTGTGGCATATGTTAACCCGCATTGGGGCCGCATGGTGGATTATGGCCCACTCCCTCTTGTGGTTGTGAAGAGGCCTGTGTCCCAATAGTGAGAATATAATAGGCTGATTAAAATTAGTTACTAGCAAAACAAAAGTAAATAGAATTTTTATTAATAATTATAAAAATTATACAATATTGGTTAGATATGTTTTAATTACCAAGATTAATTAATCAAATAAAAATCTATTACGTCTATATTGTATAGCGATTACATACCTACAAGTTAACTACCGTATCATACAATAAAGTTATATAACCGTGAAATTCGATTATTAACGTATATTACGATTCGCGATGCGTGTTTATATTAAATACGTAATGCCGGAAGGAGTCTGCAGAAAATATTAAATAAATATTTTATTAAGATACTTGGGTTATTGACCTTTTCGTCCAGAAGTTGGCATGACGGGGGTAACTCCTATTTGGTATGCTGAGGAATACGTACCTAGTTGAGTTGGGTTAACTAAGTTATACTTATCCTTAGTCTAGACGGGTTTCTTAGAGTGGTTCCTCTAAAACAGTGCTAATAAAAATCAAATTAATAGGAAGATGGGATGGAAGTGTTAAATTCGTAATCTTAGGTTTTAATCTACTTATCTATAATATAAAAATGAGTCGCTGAATGTGTTGCTAAGCGCAAATCTCGAGAACAGCCGAACCGATTACCTACGCTAATTCATTTTTTAGAATATTCCTTGAAGTACGAGGATGGTTCTTACGCAGAGTAAAATTTAATATATCTATGGGAGTAGGGTAGAAGTAGGGTAGGAGTAGGGTAGGAGTAGTGTATAGGAGTAGGGTAGGAGTAGGGTAGGGGTAGGGTAGGGTAAAGGGTAGGACACCACGCAAACGTAGTAGCGCCGCCGCGCCGGGCAGCTAGGAATAATTTATATGGCAAAACAACGTTTGACGGGTCCGCTAGTATATAAATAAAATTGAAATGCTGTTCGTTGGTAAGCGCATCACTTGAGAATGGTTGGATGGCTATTTTTTATTTTAAAATGGTTGTAATACTCGTAGTTCGAATTAGGTTATTATGAAAAGCAAAATTGAAAAAGTCTTGCGAAAAATTTTGAAATTCGGGACAAACTGAACGTACTTTTTTCTATGGGTTTTTGTATTGACCCACGGCTTATATAATAATTATTAACAATAATTATTATATAAGCCAAAAAATTCGGATTGATTTATCGAACATTGTTTTCAAAGACAAAACCAAAATCCTTAACAACTAGTTTCAAAACAAAAAAAAAGAATAATATACTATGTTCATTAACAATAATTATTTTATAAGCCAAAAATTCGGATTGATTTATCGAACATTGTTTTCAAAGACAAAACCAAAATCCTTAACAACTAGTTTCAAAACAAAAAAAAAGAATAATATACTATGTTCATTAACAATAATTATTATATAAGCCAAAAATTCGGATTGATTTATGTGTGAGCTGTCTCCAAATGGTGTCGCGAAGAGTAACGCTCGAGAAGTCAGGATTATATGGGGTTCTGATCACCCTTCTATGGGGGTGCGCGGTAAAGCGTGCAGCGAACGGCCAGTTGGGTCGGCTTTTAGGAGTAAACTAATTATAATTTTGTTTTTGATGATGGAAATTGCTTGCAGTATCGTTGATACTTTGATGTTTTACGTTATGCTTCTTTTGACGATTCATGGAATTAAATGACGTTTTGAAGTTTTGTATCATTATTGTTGCTTCGATTACCGACGAATGTAAAGCTTCAGTTTCCTAGAAGAACGGTGGACGCCACATAACGACCGCAGTGACAGCCGTCATTTATTTCTTTTTTCTTTAATTAAAACGGTTTAAAACCAATTACAGAAATTAATGACACAGTTTGTATATATGTTACCGGCCAAACCCGATTTTAGCATGAACTAGTTTCGCCTAAGCCATACCGGTATTTGTATTCTCATTCGCTTGCTTTTGCATCCTACGTCGCCTATCGACCTTCCGCAACCATGCAACCCGTGTAGGGAGAACTGGTTTGGCCTAGGCAAAACTAGTGCATCCTAAAATCGAGTTTGTCCGGTAACTTACACATTAAAGATAAAATATAAAATCATGGAGTAAAAAGTTAACAACACTTTCATATATCCCTCTCACAGTACTTCTGACATACCGACAAATTCTTCGTCCATTCGTCCGCAAACAGATCGTTTGTCGGATTACAGTCCAAGAGATCATTAAGTGCGGCCAGAGTACGTGCGTCATGAAAATGATGGCACCGGGGATTGACTTTACAGTGTCCCGAAAACGCTTTCTAGAAAACCACACAAACTTACTTTCATAAATAACGTTTCAGTGACGTCATTCGACGGTAAATTACAGACTTTTTGTTGCAGTCACGGCAGTCTTAGGAAACCCTAGCTTAAGAGGAAACGCGGGTGGTCGTTTCTCCATAGAAACGCTCTGGTCTGTTTTCTTTCTGGTTAATGACCATAAAGCAATGATTTTTTACAAAATAATAAATGTTATCTATTTGTATGCCACAATGTTTTCTTTTATGATGATACATTATTTTTATAAGCACTAACTAGATCCCTCAAAAAATGCCGATTTAAACCGCAGTCAACAGAGGCCTAGTGTATATGTTTGACAACTCATGATCTGCCTAGCCTTTTCCCAACTATGTTGGGGTCGGCTTCCAGTCTAACCGGATGCAGCTGAATACCAGTATTTTACATGGAGCGACTGCCTATCTGACCTCCACAACCCAGCTACTGGGTAATATGATACCCCTTGGTAAGACTGGTTGTCAGACTTTCGGGCTTCTGACTACCCGTAACGACTGTCAAAGATCCACGAATGACAGCCGAGACCAACGGCTTAACGTGCTTTCCGAGGCACGGAGGGGTCTCGGTATGTAAAGATGGTCACCCATCCACAGACCAACCGCGGCAAGCGTAGCTTAACCTGATCGATCGACCTGTGCGGCTGTTATTATTTAGCCACGGGCCCCTCATATGTTTGACAACTATTAATGAAAAAAAAAAACTTAATGACACAGTACATTATCCTTCTTATTCAGTTGAAATATCTTTTAAATTTATTGGTCCAATATTGTAGGAGGAAATAGGCGAGAGCCGAACCTCGAATAACTCGAGCTTTTTACTTAGACTTTTTCAAAAGTCACTCCGACCGCATTTCCTCTAAAGTACCTGCAGTCAAACGCACATCAACGAATGTTAACTTCAAATTGTTACCACTGACGTACGGCTGACTGTACTCACGCCAGCACATCAAGCTACCCGAAACTGTCTCTTCCCAATCAAAGAACCTTATGTTCAAAGTTGGAAAATTTGACAGTTTTAGCGATAAAGTTGAAAATATCATCATTTCAGCCGAAAGACGTCCACTGCTGGACATAGGCCTCCCCCAAAAGGGGGGGGGGGGGGTTGCCATAATCGCCACGCTTGGCAGGCGGGTTGGCGATCGCAGTATGGTATGGTGGTGGAATGCATAGAGAACGCTGCTGCCCATTCTACGGTACGCCCCTTAGTCGCCTTTTACGACACCCACGGGAAGTATGGGGTGGTGCTATTCTTTAAGTCCGGCACCACACAGACACTTTAAGTCCGGCACCACACAGACAAGTTGAAAATATATTAAAGAAATTTTAAAGATTGTAGGAGCTTGATGTGCTGGCGTCTGTACATAATGAAAAAAAAATTGAATCCAGCTAAACTTAATAAATAGCAGTGTTTCTTTTAAGTAACAGCTATCATCAAAGGAAGACACCTTTCTTCCACGGGACGTCATTTTTACAGAATCAAGGTTTATTCGTGAAAGTAAAAATTAGGTAGCTCTATAAATCCGCTACATCTCATCCCTCACACCACAAAATAAAGGCGTGTGTCCACGAACGTAACGGTCGCGCCCGCTTCCGGCCGACAATGGCGCCCGTTACATAATTGATACTTTTTGGTAATATCACTGTTGTTCAGAAATAATGCGTCGCTCGTGAATGGAAGCTTTTAGTGTGCGAACGACAGTAAAATAGATCTGTTTGGGTTCGTCCTGGGAACTTGGGGGATTTGGGGAGCGCCGATTAGCTAACGTTTTCAATCGAAAATCGTCAATGTGGAATATGAAAACTTACAAGCCCATGGGAGAAATGTGGGAGTTTTATGCAATCTTCATAGAAATAGGAGAAAATGCAACATTCAACTTTCTCTTTTTTGCAGACCATACAAAGAAAGAAAGAAAATACGTTTATTTGCGGTAAACATGACGCAATAAAGAACATAAACTACAAAAAATAAAATAAGAAAGGGTTGGGGGAAACATGCGTCACATCCACGCAAAACGGCTATCGCTCAGCATTATGCTGCGACCCTATGCAAGACAGAGCCCCAGCGCTGGTTTTCAGCGACAGCCGGCGCCGACGTATTGACGTCGCCCGGTGCAGCAAACAAATATTAGGACGCTGTACTGGTACAGCATTCACAAAGAAAATTAATAGTATAAATGAAACAATGTGATAAAAACAGGAAAATAAAAGGAAAAAATAGATATACATACATGCTATGAGAATATCATCCTCAATAAACTTTTTACATTTTTTAAAGTGGCAACATTTCGGAACGTCATATTTAGCTTGCTACCTTAGAGTAAGAAAGCTATAGAGCATCGTGTAGAGAGAGATAAAGTTGAATGGTCTCGTGTGCCTAATTTCGCCAAAGCCCTTAACACATTCAACACCAAGTTGGAAAATGGTGCCGACATTTTATTTTTACCAGGAGCCATACAACATTTTGCAAAAGGATAAAAAAAAACCTTTTTTCTAAGTTTCGAAATGGAACTAAGCCATGCTGCTGATTGTGTCGCAAAGAGCACATAATACTGCGGGCCTAAAAAGGCTACTTTGGCAGAATCACAAAAGGATAACATTATGAATCATAATGGACAGTTAACTGTTAAGTTAGTCGTATCAAATCCCATTGGTGAAGGATTTTTCAGTAATTTTTTTTTTGTCTGAGCTAAAATAGCAATCAATCCAATCCAAATCCAGTCCCAATCTCTTTGATTAAGTATACCTACCTACGTAGTGCAGCGAAAAAAGAAAAACAAGGACTGTCTTCGCCATATTATGATTCATAGTGTTATCATTTTATGATTCTACCAATGCGGCTTTTTTAGGCCCCCTGTTCTACAAATGAGACACGATACGTTTTTGAAAGGAGAGTCGAATAAAAGAAATGTATTAGGTATTGATATTTTGACAATGTTTGATTGAAGAGTTTTGATGAAAGCTGTAGTTGTTGCTGTACCTAGATATGATATATGTTTAACTACTAGCGGTCTTATTCATAAAAAAAGCTTATAGAAGGTTTAAAACATTCATTAGTTAAAATGCTCGATAAGCCTTTAAAACGTTCGATAAAATTTTGTATTCATAAATGCTTCATAAACCTTCTATAGTTAGAGTGTCCTATAACTTCAATATAAATATAAATGTTGCCATTTTATTGAAGTCATCCAACAAATTGGCCAACACATTGAGTTGTCAAACGAGAATATCTGCCTACGCACCGAATAATTGTGACCATAGACAATATGACGCACTGAAAACTAATTTATTGTCTACAGTTTCGACAGTTTTGCCGCGTTACCATGGTAACCATGGTTTTTTAACCCAATGAATTTGATATTGTTATTTTATTCTCAGGCGAGCGAAAACCTTTGAATATATTTTTGTATTTAAAAGAAATGGAATTAAGACCGTAGACTAGTTCCAAGAAAGGGCAAAGAAGTGAATACTCGTTTTGGTTGGAGGACGATAAGGTGTGTACTGTTACCTAAAACTAAAATGTGTTCAAAGCGGGTTTACTGCTTGATTTCGAATGTCATATGCCCGATGGCTAATTCCCCGAAGTCATCAGATCGAACGTCCGGATTGCCGAAATTCCATAGCATCGATGTTCCACAATTTCGAATAGCCAGTAGATCGAGCGTCCGTTTCACCGAAAAGCCATTACAACGATAGTCCTATCCATCGAATGTCTATTGGCTCGACGTACAATTACCGGCACGTAACTTGGCAAGAGTTTTTCGTAGTGGGGGAAGTTCGCGCATATAAAAATGTATGAAATTGTGCGTGCGCAAACTTCCCCCACTACAAAAACTCTTGCCAAGTTACGTGCCGGCAACTATACCAGTCAGTCGAAAGTTATATTCGATTGAACTAGATAATGATGAGTTGTTTTTTTCAAACGATGTTTAAAAAAATCAACACAGCATTATGCAATCAACACAGCATTATGAAATCACAAGTTAATACACACGTTTTTAAATGATTAGGTACAACCAAAGACATTTAAAGTATTTACAATAGACGGGACATTGCGAACAAAACAGTGTCCCGGTACTTGTGACCTAGGCGTAACAAGTCTCTCAGTCTAGTATTGTACGCCTGCGCGTCAAGTCGCATTGACGCATTCGTGTCCAACAAAAGAAAAATATTTTGTATGGAAATATGCCGAGTTGCGCATTACGTTACTGCAAGTTTCGTTATGGTAAAACAACTGGACCTAAATTCAGTTTATTTTCGTATGTATTATCTATATTTACTCAGTAATTAGAATTAAATAATTTTCATAAAAAGATCTAGAAAATTTGTTTATTTTGTATTAAACGCCATCTATTGCTGAGTAGCTTTACTATAGTTGGGTAAAATGACAGCTTCAGTGTTACCACTTTTTGACAAAATTAATATAGTGGTGTGACAAAATAATCGATTCATTCAAGTAACATTCAGTTTAAAATCGATCCATGTTTAATTGATTTTATAAAAGAGGGTAATAATTATTAGAAGAATTAAAAACTAATTAAAAGTCGGACTGCCTTTCAGAGATGTGATGTTGTATATCGATTTTGTTATCGATAATATTTATTTAAATGTGTGAGGGGGAGGTTATCTTAGGGAAACTACCTTTTAGAGATAGAGTATTTATTTGTGATATAGGCACAAAATTAGTTTACACTTTAATTTTTTTTAAAACATTGGGAACGAAGACCCTTAATAATTATTCTTTCGCGTTACAATGGCGGCACGAGGAAGGCACGTGGCGACTTGCGCGGTAGGATGATAAATATGCGTCTACACAGTATGCGTTTGGGCAGCGGACTGGGCACTGGCGCGAGGGGCGCGCGTTCCGTTTTCCGTTTCGTTCAATTTTTGCCTAATTTGTTTAGTTTTCGATATTTATCTAACTGATTTGATTTATATTAGATTTTTCAGGCACCACCGATCCGATTTTTAATCGATGAATTGAAAATCGTATCTGGCAACACTGGCCACACTGGCCATCTACCGGGCGATAGCTGAACCTAATTGAATAAATTGCCGCTCTAATTATGCTATATCTTACCAGATGGCGGCACTGAGACATGGGATCACAGTTTTTCTAAGACATTTCTTTGCATGGCCCCTCTATTGTACCTATCTTAAATCTCTTTGGGTACAACCGTTAATTTTCTTACGCAAGGAACCAAATTATACCGACTAAAACAAACATGAAAATTAACCTCTATCTAGTTCAATCGAATATAACTTTCGACTGACTGGTACGTCGAGCCAATAGACATTCGATGGATAGGACTATCGTTGTAATGGCTTTTCGGTGAAACGGACGCTCGATCTACTGGCTATTCGAAATTGTGGAACATCGATGCTATGGAATTTCGGCAATCCGGACGTTCGATCTAATGACTTCGGGGAATTAGCCATCGGTCATATGACATTCGAAATCAAGCAGTAAACCCGTTCAAAGCAGTTATGTTCAAAGTAAGTTTTGTTTTGTAAACATTCTTAATTTCTTATACTTATGCTTACTTTTGCTTTTCCTTAGATCTTTTAGAAGAATTGGTCAGGGAGAGGGTTTCCATAATAGAAAATGAATGTGGACGGTGCTGGTGATGGCGCCAAACAAGTAGCCGAATTCTGGGCAAGAAGATAGAAAATAAAAACACATACTGACTGACACCACCGCGAAAAAGGCGGCATGGCATGATTTACGAATTAGGTGCGTATCCAATTTACTTATAAGTTACAAAGTTCCTGAGTAAGAATGTCAAGAACTTCTTTTGATGAAGAGAAAGAATTATAACATTCATTTTGTATTTCAGGACAGTAGGAAGGATGGTGCTTCACTACAAATAGCAGAAACTGAAACGGCCTACAGAAGAGGTGGCATAGATGGCAAATGAAAAGAAACATTATAAAAATGTTGTTCTGCTAGCACAAGTTCTAGAAGCCGAATTAAAT
This sequence comes from Mesoligia furuncula, assembly GCA_916614155.1. NCBI lineage: Eukaryota > Metazoa > Arthropoda > Insecta > Lepidoptera > Noctuidae > Mesoligia > Mesoligia furuncula. The sequence continues at coordinate 2,133,110 of OU744791.1, read as the reverse complement.
TTTAGAGTACTTATTATAAAAATAAATCAATTAAACTGATATCTGTTTAAAAGCTTTTTATTAATGCACTACTCGCTAAAATGTCTCCTCTTTATCTTCTTCGCGGGGACGACAGAATTTCAGATCTTGTTGGCCCAAAACTTTGCCACTTCCACAACGTCGTCATTGGCAGCGCAGAGGTCACTTTGACTGCCTGTTTAGGGACGCATCGGGTAGGATAGGAGGAGGAGCATGGTTTGCTACATAGCTTCACAACCACTCCCTACTGCCGCATCCTACTGGAGCATCTCCCTGCAGGGTGTAAACTTCCGTGATCCACACAGAAGTCCCTGAACCGTCTCCGGACACAAGTGGGAAGATGTACCTCTAACCTGGTAAAGTGAGGCTATTTCGGCGGAATGTTTCCTGAAAAGTTTGTAAAATAGCATTTGCATTTCCCCTTGCAACTTCTTGGGCTGACTTCGTATGATATTCATTGATATTCCTACCCTCTAACTGCATGTCTCCATGGTCAACTGCAATATTGTAAAGTACTGCTCTAGCCACTATGGTTGTTTTCACATTTCCTAGTTTGCATGTATGCCATGTAAAAGACATTGAAAAGCGTTCTTTCCACAGCCCAAAGCAGCAGCGTCCCACAGTAATTCTTGTTGCAATCATTTATGTGCTTCGTTATATTTTTCCTCGCTTCTATTTTGCATTGTAGGTATATATATTACGGGCAACGTGATTAACTGGGCATTATTAATAAGGACCGGCCATTATTAATAATGCCCAAGAGCGATGGGCAAAGTGATTAATTTATCACTTTGACCGGCCATTATTAATAATGCCCGAGGGCCCGTAGTGCATGTAATAAGTCAGTGTTTGAGATAACTTGAATTTATCACTTGGACCGGGCAGTATGAATAATTCCGTACTTGTAGCCGGGCAATATGATAACCCTTGACCAGACGATCAACACCCTTCTTCTGAACTGGAACAACATTCTGCCGATAGTCTACCAGAATATCAGCAACCCACTGTGAGTGTGGACATAATAAATGAAAACCCGCGAACAGCCGATCAACAGCCTTCTGCCGATATGAGCAATCATTCTCCTGCCCTTATCCCAAATTATTTGGGGTCGGCGCAACATGTCTTTTTCTTCCATACTTCTCTATTAGCCGTCATCTCGGTAGTCACCCCCTTTCTAACCATATCATCATTCAAACATTCCATCCATCGTTTCTTTAGGCTTCCCCTACTCTTATATCCATCGACATCCATACTCAAAACTCTCCTCACGACATTTTCCTCATTTCTTCGTAACACATGCCCATACCATGACAACCGATTCCCACGCAACTTTACAGTTACCGGTGCCACTTTCAAACTTCCTCTTATGTACTCATTTGTTATTCTATCCATTCGTGTAACACCACACATCCCTCTTAGCATTCTTATCTCTGCTGCATGCAATTGCCTTTCATTCATCCCTTTTGTGGCCCAACATTCTGATCCATACAAGACAGCAGGTCACAGCATTATATATCTTCCCCTTAAGTTTAAGGGGAATGCGGGAGTCGCAGATTGTTCCCGTGACCTGCCGCCATTTCATCCATCCAGTGTTAATTCTGTGCTTAACCGTCCGATCTACTTCGCCATCGCTTTGCACGAGTGAACCGAGATACAGAAAGTCAGAACAGACTCCAGTCTGTTCCGACTTTCTGTCGATGACTTGATGGTGCACTTCTTCCAAGAAGTGCACCATCAAGTGCTAAGCTCCAAAATTGGAGACCGCCGAAATCGCAGAGCATATATTCGGTTTTGGTTCTGCTGATTTCCAAGCCAACATTCTCCAGCTTCTGTTGCCATTTCTCTAATCTGCTCTGGATCTCAGGTCCATCTTCACCGACAAGGATAATATCATCGGCAAACAACATGCACCAGGGTGCCTCCTTCTGGATGTCCGACGTAAGAGCGTCCATAATCAATAGGAAGAGGTAAGGACTTAAAGCCGATCCCTGGTGCAAGCCTACAGCCACACTGAACTCGTCGGTATTGCCGGCAGCCGACCGCACGTAGGTACGAGATTGACTGTACATAGCATTTTTAATAAACAAAAACACTACAGTTCACCTATTTTATTACTTTGTCCAAGATTGGGTGGGCATTATTCATAATGGCCGGGAAAAGTGATTAATCATGCTGTTTTAATCACATTGCCCAATTGAGTCGGGCATTATGAATACAGACCGGCCATTATTAATAGTGCCCGGACTTATCAAATTGCCCGTAACATATATATAATAATAAACTCAATTGGTTAAACAGAAGTGCAACATAAATTAAATACAACTGCACATGTTACATTTGTAGGTCAAACGTCATTTTCTATCAGCTGGTGTAGAATCGGCCATTTTATTTCCCTTATAGTACTGTTATAGTAGGGTTCTGGGTTTCATAACTTTATAGTAGGTTTAGAGAACGTTTTAGTGCTAAATGAATAACAATTTTTGACAACGAGACATTAGCAAGCCTTTAGATGTTCTATAACTTATTATGAATAAGACCGTAGGTAGGTACATCAAATGGCGAAAATATTCCAATATTATTGGGAGTTATATGTTCGAGCCGTTTGGGGTTGAAACACCAGGACCATGGGGTCCAAGTGCCAACTGGGTATTTCAAGACATTGCCAAGCGGTAGGTCAATATCCACGTGACCGTGCTGGCCTATTTTTAGGCCTAACTATCAGCATCGCTATACAATGTGGCAATGCTGCCAGCCTTTTGGGCACTTTTTCTGTTGTTTTCCTGTTGACGGCATGTCAAGGGATTTAATTTTTTACTAATGGACATTCAAACGCATCGATATAGAAATACGACATAAATTGCTATACTTTAAAATGATGCCGTGGCATCAAAAGGGATTTCATTGCACGGCATTGAAAGACGCGCCACGGGCTCCCGAGGCGGGATTCCGTGGCGTCCTGCGGTAGGCAAAGGCATGCCAAGAACTCCGGCGCTCGTTGTAACATACCGCGGGGTGAGGCGGCGGGGGAAGAGAGAAGCGGGGAAGCCGCTGGAATGCCGCGGTATCTAAGCGGCTAGTGTGCGCTGACTGACGGCAAAATCCCTTGCCATGCCGTCCCGGTCTGCGTAGGCCTTCAGGGGCCGAAGCCAACTCGCAGAGGTCCCTTGGACCATTTTAAAATGGAATGAGGTAATATTATTAGTATTTTAAGTCTGTTGGCGTATATATCATGTAAATATTATGTTAACAACTACATTATTTCTTGTCCATATCAAACAAAATGTCATTAGTCCACATTGAATGCATTTCAAAAACAAACAAACGTTCGTGCGAGCCGTCATTAAAGTGAGCTATGTCGAAGGAATGTGACATTTAGTTAATAAACACAAGGCTTCAGCTTTGAACTTGATGTGAATCACGGTATCAAATCGCTAACTTTTGTTGAGCGGGGTCAGAAGAAATGTGACTCAGTCGAGGTCGTGAGGATTTTAAGTGTCTCTGGTAAGGACGGCAGCGTGCAGTGCTGGCATGCATTGCATGGCTGTTGGGAATCCTTTTCAGGATAATTTTAGGTTTCCCCAGAACTTGCCAATGCATAGCCGAAAAGGGTACTTACTAAGTGTGTTCTACTGGATACCCCGAACCTACACTGGACGGTGACAGCTAGCTTCGATGATTATGACATGCATTTAAAATAAAAATTAGTTTATAAAAACTGGTCAAGTGCGAGTCGGACTCGCACACGAAGGGTTTCGTACCACAAGGCAAAAACCCCCTTAAATAATTATTTTATTGTGTTTTTAGCATTTATTGATATAGCGGCAACAGAAATACATGATCTGTGAAAATTTCAACTGTCTAGCTATCACGGTTCATGAGATAAAGCCTGGGGAGAGACGGACAGTGGAGCCTTAGTAATAGGGTCCCGGTTTTACTCTTGTTAGGGTTCGTTGATTTACATTTTTATTTAATTAAATTTAAACGCAAAAAGACTAGTTTCCAGGCCAGTAACTATTTGATTCGAATATTTTGTTCTGGCAACACTTTAGTTTGTCAGTAGGCCGTTGGATGCTTCTGATTGGTTGACGACATAAAATCGTTAACCAATCACAGAACTCTATTTTACCGCGCAAATTGTCAACTTGGGAAGCGGGAAAAGGTCGGTTGAACATTCTGGCTTGAGGAATTGTACAGAAAGGTTGAGTGGAAGAATAAAGTTGTGTTTCCTGTTACCTGGATTTTCTTCAGTACTTCACCTAGGCATCCTGAAAGTCTAATTTCAATCTTTAGAACCAGTAAATTTTAATATATCAGAAGTGACACGCTAACCAAACTTAAAACGTAAGTACAACACGCCCATGGCTTTTATTATTTAAATTCTGAATTATATTTCTTTTTGTGTTTTATCGTTGCATTATAATACCTATTTATTATAATTTTATATTTAATTCAAATTTACTTACTTAATACTAGTGATGGTACTGAAATCAGTGGTAATTTAAATCATAACGGTCGTATTAAGAAATAACGAATATGCGAGGAACAATTGTTTCGAGTTAAACAATGTTTAAATCTAAATGGCAGCTCTCAACGTAGTCTACGACTTGGTTAGTGGTTCTTTTGTTCGCAATGCGACCTACAGTATTTTGTAGCGGTTCATTTTATTTAAAAAAAAAAAAAAAAAATATTGTGTGTGTGTGTGTGTGTGTGTGTTAAAAGTGTCTGAAATGATCTAGAATATTACAATGTGGGGGTTTCTAAAAGGGGTACGAAAATTTGCTTATTTTTGGCGTAGGACGCACGGTTTCCGAGATATGACACATTTTTCATCTTTCAATTGTACCGGATAATGTGGTGTTATTCACCATATTTTTAGTCGTTGGTATTAACATACCTTCTTTTTCTGCGAGTGTTTAGATCATGGACGAGCCATCAGGACGAAGAGAACGCTCAAATCGAGACTCCAGTCGGCGTAGACTAGAGACACCTAGTCGAGAGGATCGCTCACGAAGTCGAAGCGGCCTTCGTATGCGCAGCCCGAATCGATCTCGGGATGAGCAAGACTTCCTGTTGGGACAGCAGAGGGTACAGATGCTGGAGCTGGAATTACGCCGAGAGCGTGAACGACTTCGTGCGACGGAGGACCGTCGTCGAACATCGTCACGACGTGCCAGCGAGCGTCGCGAGCCCTCCGGACGTCGGGAAGCTGAGCGTCGGGCAGAGCCACGTGCCGAGCAACGTAGCAATGCGGGAGAATATGCCAGCGAGCGTCGGGAGCCCTCCGGACGTCGGGAAGCTGAGCGTCAGGCAGAGCCACGTGCCGAGCAACGCAGCAACGTGGGAGAATATATAAGGTCACGTAGTCCATCTTTTTCTAAGAACGATCTTGTTAGTGTTTTAAAACTGTTGAAGGAGGATCTGTCGTCACAGCCAAATAACCAAAATGCACAATCGTCTCAAAAGATAGACCACCAAAATATATTGCCTAATTTTGACCCTTCAACTAAAAACCAACGTATTGATGTATGGCTGAAGAAGGTCAATGAATGTGCATCGGTATATGGTTGGGACGACAGAACTACCACTCATTTTGCCATGCAGAAACTCCAAGGCCTGGCTAAAATGTGGTACGAAAGCTTGAATTCCATTCTTTTCAGCTGGAATGAATGGCAAGATAAATTGATACTTGCATTTCCTTGTGAACAAAATTACGGCCAGACCTTGGAGGATATGCTGAAAAGGAAGAGCAAGTTCAATGAGCCCATCGAAGTTTATTATTACGAAAAGCTTGCTCTCGTTAATCAATGCGATATAGTAGGAAAGCGTGCCGTGGACTGTGTCATTCACGGCTTGAGTGACAGGACCTTAAGATCGGGTGCTTTAGCATTACGTTGCAATCACCCTGACCAACTTTTGCAGTTCTTATTAAGCAATAGAGATACCCATCAGCCTTCAGCGGACCGTGGCCATTTTCGTAATAAAATTGACAATACACACCAGAATAATAATCAAAACCAAGCTCCAAAGTCTATAGCTAGATCGGGTCAGCCTAATGGTTGCTATAATTGTAAGGAGAAGGGGCATAGTTTCCTACATTGTCCTAAACCTCTTTTGAAGTGCCAACGATGCAATAAACTCGGTCATACTATAGAAACCTGTTTTAGCAAGTCAGGGGAAAAGCCGACGAATTCTAGCGCTACTGTTTCAAAGACAATGCGCATAGATTCTGTCAAAAAGGGTACTGAAACCCCGAACTCCAAATTTATAAAAGAAGTTATTGTTAATGGGGTGCCCTTACAGGGGTTCATAGACTTTGGAAGCGAGGTTACTTTGATTAAGGAGTCTGTAACCAAGGAGCTAGACTTGATTCACGATAACACGCCCTCTCAAATGAAAGGTTTCGGTAATAGTGTTGTGCAATCTCTTGGAGAGTTGTCGCTTGATTTGAGTATAGACAATGTCAACGCCAGGGTTATTTGTAAGGTTGTGGGTGACGACTTTTTGGAGAAGCCTTTGCTAATTGGCCAGACTTACACGGAACTTCCTCATATAGTTGCTTATAAAAACGTTTCTGAATTGAAATTCTTCGACAACGGCAACAAATTGCCCTTTTCCGATGTTGACATTGAGAGTGAAAACTCTTCAAAGGTTCGCACTTTAGGAGCTGTCAAATTTTGGGGACCTGTTTCGATCAGAGCCAGCGTTGATCCTACCATTAATGGCAGTCTTTTACTGAAAAATAGTATTGCAGGAAAACCCAATCAGCGATTTTCAGTTTGCGGAGGACTTTATAATGCAATAAATGGCTGTGTGAATATAGTTGTTTTTCCCCATGCTAGCTTCTGTCTGATTCCAAAGGACAACGTCTTTAGCCGAGCTGAAAAGGTCTATTTTGTCAACAGGGTTGTCGTTGAGTCACCTGAACTGATGAGTGATGCTGCCGGTAATGAATTCGATAAAAGCAAGGTTCGCATTTGTCAAAAGGTACCTGATGATACTAGGAAACAGTTATTAGATTTGCTTAGAAAGTACAAGCATTGTTTTGCGTCATCCTTGAAGGATCTAGGTTGTACTAACGTAGCCCAAATGAAAATAGAGCTTAACAGTCAACGTCCCGTTGTATACCGTCCGTATCGACTATCACATCATGAGCGCTCACAGGTGCGTACAATGGTAGATGAGATGTTAGACGCAGGTATAGTACGCGAATCATCTTCCGACTATGCTAGTCCTATTCTGCTCGTACGCAAGAAAGATGGATCTCTTCGAATGTGCATAGATTACCGCATGCTGAATTCTGTAACTCTTAAGGAGAGATATCCAATGCCAATCATTGAGGATGAAATAGCCCGCCTTTCTGGTCAGGCCTGTTTTATTTCACTAGACCTCGCGTCAGGTTACTACCAGGTACCAATTGTAGAGCAAAGTAAGCGATTTACCTCATTTGTCACGCCAGACGGCCAATATGAGTTTAATCGCATGCCGTTCGGCCTGGCAAATGCGCCTGCTGTATTTCAGCGCATGATAAATACGATTCTAGGGTCAGCTCGTTTCTGTAAAGCAACCGCATATATGGACGACATTCTAATCTTTGGGAAGGACTCGTCGGAATGTTTAAAAAATTTTGAGGACGTATTGCAATTGTTAGAAAAGGCGAACCTTACTTTGAATTTATCGAAATGTGATTTTCTGCGCGATACAATCGACTATCTCGGGTATGAAATTGGAGCAGCAGGAGTAAGGCCTGGGGAGAAAATGATCTCTAGTGTAATGAATTTTCCGCGTCCTGAAAATGTACACCATGTTCGCCAATTCCTCGGGCTGGCAAGCTACTTCCGGAAATTCGTCAAAGACTTTGCCTCGATAGCTTTTCCACTCAGCAAATTGTTAAAGAAAGCTGTACCATGGGAATGGGGCAATAATCAGGAAACTGCTTTTCAGGATTTGAAGGCTAGGTTGACAAATAGACCTATTCTCGCAATATTCGATCCATCGGCAGAACTGGAACTGCACACTGACGCGAGTAGGATAGGTATTGGAGGCATACTCCTTCAGCGTTCAGCGGATAACACGCTGCGATCGGTTGCATACTATAGCAGGCAAACATCGCCGGAGGAGAAGAATTTCCATTCTTATGAACTGGAAACTTTAGCAGTGGTTTGTTCCCTGCGAAAGTTTCGAGTTTATTTGCTAGGGAAAGACTTTAAAATCATTACAGATTGCAGCGCTCTTCGGTCCACTTTTACCAAACGGGATCTCATTCCTAGGATAGCGCGCTGGTGGCTGCAATTGCAAGAATTTAATTGCACAATCGAATATAGAGCAGGCATAAAAATGGGACATGTTGATGCGCTATCCCGTAATCCTGTAGTCGAGTCCGAGGAGAATCACTCTGATAACCTTCCAACCGTTATGGCAATTTCAAGTGAAGATTGGTTACATACCCTCCAACTTGGAGATTCAGAACTTAGGAGGATTATGGAAACTTTGGATAGTAATCTAGATGAGAAAGGTTTACAATATATTCAGGAGAACTACGTCGTCAAGGACAATAAGTTATTTCGTTGTGTAGGTAAAGACAAGGGAGATATGCGCTGGGTAGTACCGAAGGGTGCGAGATGGCAATTATGTCGGATGAATCATGACGATATCGGTCATTTTGGGGTTGAAAAGACTTTGGAACGATTAAAGAAAAGCTATTGGTTCCCAAAAATTACACGATTCGTTAAAAAGTACGTAAGCGCCTGTATTGAATGTGCATACGCTAAAAATAATCAAAGTAATAGAGAAGGTCTTCTTCACCCTATAACGAAAGTGGAGGTACCTTTTCACACACTACATATTGACCATCTCGGACCCTTCGTGAAATCCAAGCGGGGTTTTTCTTACCTGTTAGTAGTAGTTGACGCCTTTACAAAGTTTTGTTTTGTCAAACCGGTTCGGAACACACATACCCAGAATGTAATAAGGGTGCTAGAAGACATATTCAGGATATTTAGAACTCCTGACCGCCTCGTGAGTGACCGCGGCAGCTGCTTCACGTCGCATATGTTCAAAAGATTTTGTCTAGACGAGGGCATTAAACATATCCTGAATGCTGTCTCTAGTCCCCGATCAAACGGTCAAGTCGAGCGGTATAACCGCACAATTCTCAGCTCTATGAAGGCTTTAAGCGTGAAATATGGCGAGAAAGAATGGGATTGCCATTTGGGAAGGATTCAGTGGGGACTAAACAACACTATTCAAAAAACGACCGGCAGGACACCAGCCGAGGTGATGTTTGGTACCTCTATGAATGTTTCCGCAAATCCGATCCTTAATGAGATCTCTGATGAAACTCGCGAATCCACTGATCTACCTACTATACGCCAAGAAGTTAAAAGTAGGATAGATAGTGAGCAGATCAAGCAAAAACTATATTATGATAAGGGTAGGAAACCTGCGCGCATATACGCGGAAGGCGACCTTGTTAAAATTACTAAAACTTGCTTTAATAATGAAGGGCAAAGTAAGAAGCTCCTGCCGTCGTATATCGGTCCCTATCGGGTTACAAAGGTCTTGGGTACTGACCGATATTTAGTAGCTCCAGTACCTGGTTTAGGTAGTACACAAGGCAAGCGTCCAACGACCGTTGCTGCGGATCGCATGATGCCTTGGATCCACGTGGCTGCGTTAGATGTGAACGAGGGCTCGGAATCCTCTTCCGACACAGATGATGATTAGATATACTTAATTTAAGTTTTAGTGTCCCTTGTGAGGCATGTAACTACAGAATAGTGTGTTGTTTCAGATTGGATGCGAGAATCGATTGGTTCGCGTCTGATAAACTATGCCAGAGCTACTCGTTCATCTTGCTTCTATTGCACAAGCTTAATCGATCAGCTTGAGCGAATAGTAAGCAAAGACTCCCTCGATTAATCGATCGTCGAGGTAATCTTTGAAGCATATCGACTAATCGATCGTCGATCACCAGGTATCCCGATTAATCGATCATTGGGACCTGAGTACTTTACTTGATTAAACACAACAAATCGATCGTTGTGATTTCTACACCCTGCCTATGATTAAATTGAAGTTGCTCTTCCGTAGAAGTCTCTATACATACTTATAAGCTAAATAATTTTGTAAATAGGTATTAGATATTTAGATAAAGGTTAATTTAATTTGTACATGCAAACTATTAGATTAGATTATTTATTTAAAATTAGTAAATATTAGCCTAATAACTGATTTAGTATAATTTGTGAATAGCCTACCTATTGTTATTGTTGTATTGTTCACTAAATTTATGTAGGTATCATAGTATTACTCTTCTTAGTTTACGTGAATAAAGTAAATAGGAAATAGCTTTAAACAATAAATAAAGGAGCTAACAGCTCCACAAGTTTAATTAATTAATTTTAATTTATATCACATATTATTCTGTATTTCATTTATTTTTAGTTACACCAATAGTTTGTATTATTTTATAAATTTCTAAATAGTAAATAAATGAGTTATATAAATCTATAAATAGATATTCACTATAAAGATTTGAATGTTAATTATTATGTAGGATATTAGCATAAAATATGAATTGATTTTGAAATATTGTGTACATGGATTGTGAAGTTTGTTTAACTGACCTAATTCCGATTGTTAGGGTTCCACCCGGTACCGTGTGCAGGGACGCACACGATATCAGGATGGTAGATTGTTAGGGTTCGTTGATTTACATTTTTATTTAATTAAATTTAAACGCAAAAAGACTAGTTTCCAGGCCAGTAACTATTTGATTCGAATATTTTGTTCTGGCAACACTTTAGTTTGTCAGTAGGCCGTTGGATGCTTCTGATTGGTTGACGACATAAAATCGTTAACCAATCACAGAACTCTATTTTACCGCGCAAATTGTCAACTTGGGAAGCGGGAAAAGGTCGGTTGAACATTCTGGCTTGAGGAATTGTACAGAAAGGTTAAGTGGAAGAATAAAGTTGTGTTTCCTGTTACCTGGATTTTCTTCAGTACTTCACCTAGGCATCCTGAAAGTCTAATTTCAATCTTTAGAACCAGTAAATTTTAATACTCTTTGGGCACGGAACCCTAATTACCCCAGCCTGGTAGGTTTTTAAATACTTAGGACGAATTTTACCAAACTGAACGCGATCAGTGCATCTAAACCGCGTTCAAGAGCTGTCAGTATCTGACACAGCTCTTGATCGGAGCTCTCTTCAGATTCAACGGTGAAATTCGCCCTTAGTCTACAATTTTACCTACTCAACTCATAAATAATAAAAGGTACATCCTAACCAGCGTTTTTTTTCATACCGTACCCACCCATACACTAATAAAATGAAACAACGCCCCATCATAGCCACGTCAATCGAACTCGAATAGGCACCAATGAAAGAGTAAATTATTCACATACGCGTAGCACCAAGACAGAGCTCCTGTATCGATTTTCAGGCGACCTTCAGACGGCCCGACTGTTCGCTTTTAAAACTTGAAGAAAACCTAATTGAGGGTAGCCTGGTGACTGACACGTTTTGTGGGAGGTACTGGAGTGTCATTGAGCTGGTGGGTTCAAAATATACAGTGTTGTTTGATGACGTGCTGTGTTTTTAAACGCAGATTGTTTTTAGCTGTGAACGTTTTTCGTATAAGTGTAGATTTTGCTGTAATAATTTGATTATGAGGGACTTTGGAATCTTTAAAAGAGTAACCGTGGAGTTTCTTGCGGCTCTTCTCCATAGGAAACGACCAATTGGAACTGTGCATCTAGTTTCTGACTTTTCTTAAGTGCCCATGTAGGTTTATATGAAATAAAATATTTTTATTTTGACTGTTTTGTTAATGTTTTTTTTAAGGCCTCGAAAATCTAAAATTTTCGAAAACCTACTAAGCAAGCGAAAGTGATGCAATTACTTTTGAAACGCAAAATGAGAGTGATGGCTATAGTGTGCGTGCGCTCGGAATAAAACGACGTAAGTGCCAAAACGAATGTACCTACTCCTTTTTAACAAATTAAATGAATTAAATTTAAAACTACTTTGAGTAAACTTTGATATGATAATTCTCTATGTTTTAAAGTAAATTCCATTGAATACTCTTAAGCGTTACGCTGTGATGTCGAAAAACGTAAAAAATAGATATAACTTTGCAGTTTTTTGTATCGAGAAAAATTTATTGAATCGTGTACCTATTCCTTTTACATGATACTAGACCAAAAGCTCAAAAAACGCCAAAATGTTAAAATCCCTAAGTATTCACTTAACAAGTTACACGAAATAGAAAAACCACTTTTTTTTTCAATAAATCACCATTGACCGTGTTTGGTAAGTAGTGGATTTTTAGGGGTTAGTAAAGCGATTAATTTAAATTCAACTGCGCATGAGGATATGTAGCATCAAAATGTTTCTCTTGTTGTTATAAAGTCTGACAAAAAGTGGTATTAATAAAAAGGTTGAAACAAAAAACAAGTCTTAAAATATTCGCAAACGAACGTTTTAAGTTTTAGGATGTTACAGTTTTTTATGGCTGATTACAAGCATTTTGTGTTATTTTTATACGCGATGGTCCAATTTTATGAGCATACCTACCACTTTATTAATAGTTACTGAACTAGAACTAGGTGGATAATTACTATTTTTCTGAACAAGTATGTAAAGAAACAAAAAGTTCAAAAAACGAAATAAACAACATACAAAACTGCGACCGCTTCGTTACAAGATTTATTTTATTTTAAAAGAATATTCCAGAACTGCTATTTTAATTAGAGCAGTAGTGCGTAGTAACGGCCACTAGTTCTCGTGGGTTTGAACTTTGAACCTATGGTTTGAACCCAGGCAGGCGCTTTGTGTAAATAATTTCATCACCACTGCTCCCAAAACGGCGAAGGAAAACATCGTGAGGAATCTGGCATGTCTTAGAACCAAATAAAGTAATTTAAAAAAATAAAACCTACTTCAAAAAGAAATTAACTCGAAATTATGAAATAACTTTAATTTTGGAAGTCGGTGTCTTTGGGATCTGTATTTTATAGTTTTAATTTTTTGCCACCGACTTCCGAAATTAAAGTTATTTCATAATTTTGAGTTACTTAATTTCTTTTTGAAGTCGGTTTAATTTTTTTTAATTACTTTTTTATTTCGTAATTTTTAGTTTTTTCACTAGAATTTGACCAAGGTTTAGATATGTTTTCCCTTTGACACTACACCCGTAGCTCATATCAATAAGCCAGGCCGTCATACTTACACGTATTAGTCCATATCTTGAAAATTACTGAATCAATTTTGATGAAACTTGCACTGTTCCCTAAATTGAAGTAAATGTAAGCCAATAAAAAAAATGGTCACGATCCGATTAATAGTTGCGGAGAAATGCGTGGGCAAACACGTGTGTAACGTACCTACATACATAATACTTACGTCTATAAAATTTGGTTTTGTTTGGAAGCCTTAATAGATTGGCATATGTGAATATAATGCAATTCCAATAATATTACATACATAAGTGTCGAATTGATAACCTCCTTTTTCTTGAAGTTGGTAAAAATGCAAAGACATGTGATATCTACCAACCCGCACAGTGACTGCGTGGTAAATTACAGCCAACTCCCTCTCGAAGAGAGGAGACCTGTCCCAGCAGTGGAAACATTATCGACTTATTATGCTATGATTATGCTATGACTATGCAATTTCGACTCAAGAAGATCATATTAAATTACGATTCGTAGGTACTTTACCTAATTGATTTTCATATTGTCTATTCATCATACTGAATGGGATGATGATTGTTCAATTACTGAAATTCTGTAATGAAAGTAATGATGCACGAAATTGTGGTTTCGAATAATTGTATATCATTGGAACTGATTGGATGTGGGAGGGAATGGTATACGAATCGGATATTTTAAAGCTGCGTTTAAATAGGTTACTGTGTCATTTATTAAGAACTCATGTGGAACGAATACAAAGTTGTACCTACTTACTATACGTCGATAAATTGTACATAACGACTAACTGAAATTTGTTTGTCATACAAAGAAGGTAACATTGGAACGATGGATGGACTGTGTGAATGATGTTAAGGTTAGAAAGGGGGTGACTACTGAGATGATGACTAATGATTATGATGAACTAACGATGATGACGAAAAAGAGAAGTATGAAAGAAAAAGACATGTTGCGTCGACCACAATTAAATTGGGATAAGGGTAGGAGATTGATGAAAGAACAATCATTAATTAAAACGTGATCACCACGCCTGGTTACGCATGGCGTGATGACGAATTTAAACTGAAAGATTCCGACTCCCTTCGGCCTTGTTCGACGTGCTTTCCAAAGTGCAAGCCGAGATGTCGCAAATATCCATCTTAGAAGACAATGACCTATGCAAGCCCGGTCATACTACTCATACACACAATTATAAACAGACTATTTTTTTCAAGGTTAGTACAACCTCTTTGAATTAAAGCAAAAATATGCCAGGAATAATGTCCAAATCAGTCACTTCTCTCGTCATGTCAATCGACAGTTATCAAGAACTTCAAACCATGACCCATGTAATCGATTGGTACCTACTTCAGCAACATCGAGAAATCGACGGACCGGTATCAATATTCGATGAATCCGCCAAAAGAGAGGGCATGAAGACATAAAGCACCTCTTAAAAACCAATCTGTTTAAACGGGCGGTCATTTTAGAGCGTTACGCGGCAAAATTCGTCTTTTGACAGCAAACGTCATTATTTGACACTTATGTTCGAAGTTCGAAAGTGGTCAATGTCTGTCATCGGTTTTAAATGATGTAAGTAACTTAATTTGTGTATGGTCAATGACCATTTATGACATTGCTTATTAGGTATTTAATGTTAGGTCTTTACGAATGCCTTGTTTGAGCTAGCTTTAATAAAAGTTTTCATCAGCTTTTGCAATTGTTATTTATTTTGGATACTTGCTTTTTGCAATAATTGAATTGGATCCTGGAAATAATCTTTATTTTTAAACTGTGTCTATCATAATTCCTTAGTAAAGTATTTTTTTCTAGATAGGTAACCTATTTCTCTTGAGTTCAACATTCTCAAAAATGAATTCGGCTAATCCCAAAAGGTTAAATGTATGACGATTCATATGTAACAGACTAAAATCCTCTTATAATGAGTCAGACGAATTACCCGGGCCGACTGAATAGCTCTCATTCGTATGAATAAGGCCAATCTCCTCGTAATGAGTCTCAGTCTCACTGTGGCCTTAGAATTGGCTCAGTGAGTCACTCTGAAATTATGTAATTTATGGCCTAACTAGCAGCGCCCTGCGGTTTCGCCCGCATAAGTGTCGATCCCGTGGGAATATCGGGATAAAAACTATCCTATGTTCTTTCCCGGTACTCAAACTATCTCTTTACCAAATTTCATCTAAATCGGTTCAGCGGTTTAAGCCTGAAGAGGTAACAGATAGACACACTTTCGAATTTATAATATTTATATGGAATGTTTTGACTTTTGTTTCTGAAAAGGTTGATGCAAAAAAGTTAAATTTATTTTTATTTTGTAATTTAGTCGAACGATGGAAAACATTTCATTTAAAATGTCTTAATTTTCAAAATAACATCAGTAAGAAAAAATTAAAGCTGATGGTGATTTTAGAATGGCTAACAAACAAACAAACACTTTCAGGTGAACATATTGATTTTTCGCAAAAGGCAGAGTAACGTTCTGTCAGCGATAATAATGATGCAAAACTCAAAAAGTATTGATTAAGGTACATAAGCTACCGGAAAGCTCCTAAAATGACTTGGACTCCTGAACAGAGCTCCTGGAAGGACTGGCTGGCATTGTAACAGTATAGACCAGTGAACAATAACATAGGCTAAACAAAACAACAGCGGCATTCCGGGAGTGCCGAGAGAAGTTAAAAAAAAACAAAACACAAACAGAATACTTTGCTCACTGACATATCGGATATAGGTACATTAAACCCGAGTACATCCCGAGGACAGCCGAACACATCCGAAGCGGGTTTTAATCGTCTTATAAACAAAACACACCCGGTGTCGTTTACGGTAAAAGTGGCAGGAGTTCAATGGTTTTATCCCATCTCAAAAAACGCCTAAAGAAGTATTCACTTTAAAAAAAAGCTACCGAATAGCTTAGGTATATGAACCCTGTTGAAAAGCGTAAAAATACGAAACGTTTTGAACGCGAGTGCCACTTTCCTTGGCCCTCAAACCTTTGATCTGTTCTCAAACACTGAAATACATAAAACCATAAAACAACTACATACATTTTCCTCTATAACGTTCTACATTTAGCACAAACGTACTAAAACTCTTAAGGGGCTTACAGGACCTAAACGCAAAAAACGCAAGTTTTAGAAGCAATAAAAGTTTATGATCGACTACAGGAAACAAAATCAGAAATATGTATGATTTTCTTTAGGATATATTCTAGGTAGATAGTGTGTTGAAAACATAATACAACTAATTTGATACGATAGAAAAAAATCATGAAGATACCTCTAAAACTTTCTTTTTACAATAAAAACGATACTAATAAACACAATCATTTTGATTTTTTGTCAGATTATTCTACAAGCAACGTACAAAAGCACTAGTGTTTTAATTTTTTGGTCCAAACAATAGATTTTTTGTAAATACAGGGTCCCATTAAAATAGATGGACAAATTTTAACACAGCGCTCAGTACGTCTAACTGAACATATCCAAGCAAAAAAAAACACCGATTAAAGTGATTTTATTTTGACCTAAAATAATAAATTGCCGGCACAGTAGTGTATTTTCGTTAGCTGATTTTATTTTTCTTGTCAGTATCTATGCGTTTTTCTTTTATTTATTTTTTACCATCGTCCTTATTTTAGTGGTCTGAATGATTCGTAAAAGTTTGTCCACCTATTTTAATGGGACCTTATAGATAATTGCTTCATATTTTGCAATAAACTACCAGCGTTGTGTCATCGCGCTTCTCTTTCTTTTCTATGCAGTCCGATAATAACCGAGTTTTAGGTCATGTAAGCCCCTTAAGAATCCACACGTACATTCTAAAGATCGCAACTCCATGTAAAGTAAACATTCGGCTAAAAGTAGACAGCACTGACATAACTAAATCAATATATTAAACTCAACATGTAATATGTTAACACTTTCTCGTTGAAGATGCTTAAGAGTTATGAAAGCTTAAGTAAATAACACTAACCGTGTTTACTTTAGACTATGCTAAAGTATAATTTTGGATGGAGATCGAGCACCATCTCATATATTCCTATATTACATATCTTTATTTACCTATACATATTAGAAAACAAAGTTCTTTTTAAGCCTGTCTGTGTGATTGAGTGGAGCCGCTTCTAAACTCCATCATGGATTTTATTGCGGTTGTTGCCATCTGACTGTTTATGTGTAGGTATAATAAGTGATATGATCACAATAATCACACTATTATTATAAAGGTGAAATTTTGTGAGTGTGTATGTTTATATGTTTGTTACTTCTTCACGCTCAAACGCCTGGACTAAATTTTGATAAAATTTTGTAAGGAGGCAGCTGACACCCTAGATTAACATATAGGCTACTTTATATCCCGGTATTCCCACGGAATCGACATTTACGCGGGCGAAACCGCGGCGCGCAGCTAGGTAATAATAATTTTAATATATTAAGTGACATTTAAGTTAAAGCAACAGAAATCTGGATGTTTTGACATGTCGCCATTGTACCCGTGCGATGCAGAGACGGCTCGCTCGGGATAATTTAAAAATTATTAGTTATTAAAATTATTATTATTATATTAGTATCTTATTCATCATCATCCAAGGGGGCCTAAAAAGGCCACTTTGGAGAATCATAAAAGGACAACATTATGAATCGTAATATGGCGAAGACAGTCCGTGTTTTTCTTTTTTTCGCTGCACTACGTGGGTATAATCAAAGAGATTGGGATTGGATTTGGATTGGATTGATTGGTATTTTAGCACAGACAAAAAAAATAAGTGAAAAATGCTTCATCAATGGGATTTGATACGATTAACTTAACAGTTAACTGCCCACTAGGTTATCCTTTTATGATTCTGCCAAAGTGGCCTCTTTTTTGGCCAAGGACGTTGATGAAGACTGTCTTGGGAGCGCTTCTGGTAGCTGTCTGGGTGCAATGTTGTGCTGCTGGGGAATTTGTTGCGCCACTTCTTCTCCCCAGCGAAAGCACGAAGTGTTGAAGTGGTGAAGGGCGGGCGGGCACAAAGTGGTGAAGGGCGGGCGTTTCGGGGGACTGTCTTATGTAATTTTGACGTTTGAATTCTCAGCCTTATTTGAATAAATAACTTTTGGTTTTGATTTAATTTTGAACTACATAATAATTGCATAACACATTGTAATCCCTTTCAAAAGTGATTATAACAATAAATATTGTTGACCTATTAACTGAAAACTGTTACATTTCCAGGGGTGATACGTCATGTACATGATCGATGGCTCTCTGCTTGGAACATCCATCTTTTCAACAGCTGCAACGCGATGGGTATTGTAAAAATAATAGTCAATTGAAAACTATTGATCGATGACCGCGAGGACGCTATTACTTATGAGTCTGAAAACCTCATGCCAAGGAAAGCTGCTCAGCCGTTGCTGCGTCTCTGCTGGTCAAAAAATGACCCTACATATACAGGGTTACTTTTCAAAGACCTTGACCAAAATGTATGAAACAGCTGATTTTTTTCGTGATTTCAGAGTTGGCCCCATAGTGAAAAATTGTTTATATTCATGGGTAGAACACCGTGTAAAAATTTGGATGGTCTTTGAAAAGTAACCCTGTATACACAGTAAAAATAACAAAATGTTTACCAAATCAAAGAGTATAATGACCATGTAGCGGTATCTACAACGCCACATGCGAACAACGCGTCATACTGACGTCACGCAAATCCTGCATCGCGCAAGCAGAGTTTACCGCGCAACTAGCATAGATACAACGGCCCGACATGAATCATGGGGCAGTTGCCCGCCAGACACAACACCCGTCTGGTCGGAGGATCCTCCCTTTTCTATGGAGGTTGAGTGAACTTTACATCCTGTTCCTCATACCTCTATACTGGTGACCCCGACGTGATCATCATCACTCCCGCAAGCTTTAGAGCGGCGAATCACCCAGCCAGCCAGCATCCACGGCTTCAACGGGTATCCTGACCACCAGCATGCAGCGACCGCGCATACCTGGTCATCACCCTCAGCCTCATCAAGCAACCTCGGCACAGCATACTGCATTTTCGGCCGGTACACAAGCAGAGTCATAGAAACCCTCTCCTGGTCGACGCCAGCAGTCAGCCTCAACCCGGCGCTGTACCACATCCGACGCACTGGAGCATAACGCAGCGCCACCCCGACTCACTGGGGACATCTTCGCACTCCGACTCACCGACTCACCGATCTTCCGACTCACCGTGAACTATGCGGCAACCGGTTCCGACTCACTGGAACCTCAGCTGGCCTGGCAAGCATCGCAATATACAAGACTCAGCCCACTATCGACCTCCGGTCTCCGGAGGGGAGTGATGTAGCGGTATCTACAACGCCACATGCGAACAACGCGTCATACTGACGTCACGCAAATCCTGCATCGCGCAAGCAGAGTTTACCGCGCAACTAGCATAGATACAACGGCCCGACATGAATCATGGGGCAGTTGCCCGCCAGACACAACACCCGTCTGGTCGGAGGATCCTCCCTTTTCTATGGAGGTTGAGTGAACTTTACATCCTGTTCCTCATACCTCTATAACCACACTAAGACCTCCTTAAAAGTACTTAATAAAAAATAAAGCTAGGTACTCACTTCCCCGTTTATGCAGTCCCATGTTTTCCGAGTTCACTTTTAAGAGACAGACGTACACATCACTAACTTTCTATCACTTTCGATCCATCACTATTCACAGTCCGTAGTTAGTACAACACCAGTGAGAGTAAAGCTGAGGACACACAGGACAAAATTACGTAAAATTACGCGACCAGAATTCAAGCTCGCGTAATTCCAAGCAATTTTTGTGGAATTAAGTAAAATTACGAGGTTTGAATTTTGAGATGTTTGGCGCAAGTTTTATTAAGTAACAGCGTGGGTAACCTGGGTAGATTAACTAGTGTTTGGTGTTTATGTGAGAATTTTACGAAATTGAGTTTTAAGCTTTCGATGATTAAATGTCTACATACTTGAAAGATTACGTAAAACTGAACGACCTGTTTTTGTGAAATAAACAAACCTAAATCAAAATTAAGCAGCTTACCGATAGAAAAAGCATTTTTTTTAAATCGTCAATTCCATTTTGGAATATAATACACACATTCAATAGGATATATAATAAACCTTTTGAATAATGTCAAAGTAAGTAACAAAAATAATAATGTAAAATAAAAGTATTTTTAGATTTTTATACCGAACACGTAAACTAAATAAATTGTTATCTAGTCCATCGTTATAAAATAATTCATATAATTTTCTCTGACACAAGCATATTATCAGTAACATTAATCAATCCATTAAAAATATGAGCGAGGAAATACATAATTTTCAATTAAAAACTGAAAAAATAAATATATTTTTAAATAATCGTATCATATTAATACTATTTCCTATGCCTCGTAGTGTCAAAAGATAAAAATATATAATTTAAAAAAATATAATTATGTTTGTTATTATTTAAAAATATATATTTGTAAATATTTTAATTGTTTGTTGTGTAATCTAGTTTAGTTACTTATTATGAGCGTGAGGTTATTTAAACTCCCACGTTTTCATTTAAGTCAAAATTCACACGGACTTAAAAAAATAACAAGCTTTAATAATAAGTTAGATACTTATTTACTGTATTCGCAGACCTAAACAGTTATTATTTAATTAAATATTACTTAAAATGTATAACAATCTGTTATTAATGTGACATAATAGTATTTAAGAAGTAAGTGCCTATACCTCAATTGTTTTTATGAATACTAGGCTTTACATTGAAAGTATGTGAACCTTTTGATATGCACTTGTTTTCATGAAGTTTCTCTTTTAGAACATCTTTCTAAGCGTTACGACTTGTTTACCATTGTAGGAAAGATCGAACAAAGAACGTGGAATGGGAAATTCCGGGTTTGGCTGCTAATTGAAGGAACAAAATGGTAAAGTAATAGGATTAAGTGATGAGTATTTAAGCAGTCCCAATTACCAAGCCCAACGGAGAACCCGACTTGTAACAAAATTAATTTATAGTACCCATCAATCTAATAATCTACTCCGTTTATACTTTTTCGTGGTCGGTCTCTCTGTCCGTGTCTCAAGGCCCTTTTTCTCAGGAACGCGTGGAGTTATCAAGTTGAAATTAATATCAAATACTCAAGGCTGCAATCCCTTGAATCAGTGAAAAAATCAAACTTCTAAGTCAACACAATCAAAAGATACGGGTACACTCGCAAGGGAATTAAAACATATAGGGTACTTCCCGTTGACCTAGAATCAAGGAATTTGGCAAGAAGCAGTGTCATGTAGCACAAGTAAAGAAAAATCCGAAAACCGTTTTGTAGTACTTTGTACGGAAATCTCGGTGCGCGAGTCCGCACATGACCGGTTTTTTTTAATGGGATATCCCATCTTTCTTTTAGGGTTCCGTACCCAAAGAGTAAATACGGGACCCTATTAGGTACTAAGACTTCGCTATCTGTCCGTCCGTCTGTCTGTCACCAGGCTGTATCTTAAGAGCCGCGATAGCTAGACAGTTGAAATTTTCACAAATGATGTAAGTATTTCTGTTGCCGCTATAACAACAAATACTAAAAACAGAATAATATAAAAAAAAACACGTTTATTGTATGGGAGCCCCATACAACAAACGTGTTTTTTCGGCGTTTTTGCCTTGTTTCTTCATTTCATTCTCTTTGAAATTAAGTATGTTTGTTCTATATTAATTTGTTAGTGACTAAAGCTGATTTTTCCAAAGCCAGCTGATAATTTTATCGAAGGAATAATTTTGAATTTTTGACAGTTCATCCATACAAAAACTGTCAGACCTCAGTTTTATTCCACGAATAAAAATTGTCTGTTGTCAATTAAAAACTTAAATCATACAACGTAAAGTATATTACTGAATGAGACCAGTCACAACGTAATAATTTAACAATAGGAGTAACTGCAGATGCCTGAGAACAAATAAACACTAGCTAACTCTAATTACAGCACTAATGAAAGTGGTTCATTTAACGCGTTTTTTCCGTCTCACGCTAAGAGCCCTCGCTTTCGTTGAACGCGTGATTTTTGTTAATTAGGAAAATGTGATGTGTGCACGTTAATTACGTCTTAATTAGGTGCTTCGAGAACATTATTTTGGAAACTACGTATTTAGAATTTATTGTGGTTCTATACTATAATAGTTAGGTGAAGTCTGGATTATTTCATAATGTGTGGTCAGCGGTCATGGGTTGATGACCTTTTTAAGGCTGAGGACAGAGCTCATCATCATCATCATCATTTCAGCCGAAAGACGTCCACTGCTGGATATAGGCCTCCCCCAAAAGGGGGGGGGGGGGGTTTGCCATAATCGCCACGCTTGGCAGGCGGGTTGGCGATCGCAGTATGGTATGGTGGTGGAATGCATAGAGAACGCTGCTGCCCATTCTCCGGTACGCGCCTTAGTCGCCTTTTACGACACCCACGGGAAGTATGGGGTGGTGCTATTCTTTAAGTCCGGCACCACACAGACAACACAGAGGACAGACCTACAGTACTTCAATTGCGTAACCCACAATCACAAAACCCTTAATTTTGAAGGCGATGCTCCTCTTATTTTTGGAAAAATCGTCTGTTAGACAACACACATTGTTGAATGAGAAAAGAGTGTTCTAATTGTGAGTGTATTACACAATTAGGCTGTCGCGTGCAATTGGTAAAACATATTGAAAAAAAATGCATTCAACTATTTACAAACGTAAATATTTAAAGAAGTAACCAAGTAGCCGATTCAAAGTCAAATATATACTTAATTTATTACAAAGATTCCTGCCTATATTTCAGTAATTTACCAAATTAAAGGGGTTTACATGAACTAAAGCGCGGTCACTGTCGGACTGCATAGAAAAGAAAGAGAAGCGCGATGATACAGCTGGTAATTTATTGCAAAATATGAATCAATTATTTAATTACAAAAAATCTATTATTTGGACTAAAAAAATAAAACACTAGTATTTTAGTATGTCGCTTGTAGAATAATCAAAAAAATCAAAATGATTGTATGTATGTTAGTATGGTTTTTATTGTAAAAAGAAAGTTTTTAGAGGTATCTTCATGATTTTTTCTATCGTATCAAATTAGTTGTATTATGTTTTCAACACAGTATCTACCTAGCATATTATATCCTGAAGAATATCATAATTATATTTTTCTGATTTTGTTTACTGTAGTCGATCATATACTTTTATTGTTTTACTTGCGTTTTTGTGTTTAGGTTCTGTAAGCCCCTTAAGTTATGTTGAAAGTTAGAAATTCCCCGTTCAAAAATTTATAAGCTGTTAACAAAACTAAAATTGTCTTTCGAAAGATCACGTCTCCACAAATGGTGATTGAGAAACTCCACCAACATTATACCTAGTTAGAAAGC